>CM076581.1:207830225-207998566 GCA_034641835.2 Pinus albicaulis | reverse complement strand
TATGGTTGTGGATACAAAGAAGCAATGCTTGTGGATCATGGGTTGCTAAAGTGCACAAAACCTCTCTATGTGCTCTACCTCCTATCTCTCTTGGATATATTTGCTCAACTATGGAAAAAAATGCTCTCGAAAGAATGGAATGTCTCTTTCTCCTAGTGGCCCAGTTGTAACACAACCCGATAGCCTACTAGTGGTTAAGTTCGACTACATCAATTCTTAACTAGAGTTACAATATAAACTCTTCTAGAGTATTTTCTATCACAATAGAGATTGAAACAAATATTGGTTAACGGGAAGTATTGGAATGGTTAACTCCTACTTTTCACTTATATATTGATGTTTGCTACTTAATCCTACCAAAGTGTTGTGATTGTTAATATTATTATTATTATCCAATTGTAAGGTCACGACCAATCTAGACACCAAATTGGTGTACGAGAGCCCTTATTTGTGAGACAAGGGACCCACCTCCATACAACGATTTGAGTGCTAAGTCTACAAAGTCATACATACTCTACCCTCCTCTAGTTTTGAACCTATGACCTCTTAGGAGGAAACACATGCTCTTGACCACTACAAGATAAAGTGTTCCTCCGCGTCAAATTTTTATTACTAAATTTAAAGAAATTGTATATCTAATTAGATATTTTTTATTAAATTTTAGGAAATTGTATATTTAATTAGATATAAAAAAATTCTCTTCAATTAATTACTTCATCTTTTCATATATATATTAAAATATTTTCTCAATATATTACTATCATTTTTTTCTAAGTAAGACTGATTGTATTAAGCGAACATATGGTACAAAGAGAGTTTACAATCAAGGGATACAAGAAACGGGCCAACCGGAAATGATAAACTATCAACCTCGGTCCCGAAGAGAAAACATAGAACAGACAAAGAACAGAGATGCAAGATTGAGAAACAAAAGTTGAGAGAAATAGGGTTTTACCCAGATCGGACAGAAACCTCCATGCGGAGTTTTTTCCCTTACTTTTTGTTGACTTTGACCCAACGCGAATGGTGCGACTGGGCTAGAACCACTTGTAGAGTATTGTTGACTGAAGGAGGAGTCTCCTTATCTGTGTTGGAACAGGAGGACTCATGGTTACGTTTCTTAGTAGCCGTTGTGACAAGGGGACCTAGAGGGACTTCAGAGGAAGGGTCCTTCATTTGCTTAGCCTGCTCCATTTCTACCTCGATCCCCTCCTCCTCTGAACTACAAGATTCATCATCATCTACAGGAGGCGGATAATTATGTATCCATCTTTTGGGTTTAGATTTGGGGAGGTTTTGCTTCTTTTTTTCTAGAAACGCGGGGCAGGAGTGCTGAAGGTGCCCTGTCTAGTAACAATGATGGCATCTGAAGGCTGTGTTCTCATAATCAAAAGTTTGTGTCCACAGGAAATCACCGATATTGAGATTGATTTGTTTCGGCATCCCTTTGTTGATATCTACTTCAACACAAATTCGGCCATGTGTGTAGAGACCCTGGAATTCCTGATAGGGATCTGTAGTCAGATAGAGGCCCGGGGTGTTTCCAATACCTTGAAAGACAAAAGGGTGCCATAAGTGAGCCGGTAAGTTGGGAATTTTGACCTGTTAGCCCCCTTATAAATTTTTGACAAGAAAAGTAGGGGGCTAAAATGTTTCTGAGACTTCAATGAATGCATCTCCCTTGGAGACACATCATCCTTGAAGTCTTCTGAGCCTTTTCCTTGTGATGTAATCTCCTCTGCTGAAATCCCATTATAAAGCCTCTCTGATTGTGACAAATTGTGTTCCTAAAAGCCTTCATTTACCCTTTGTACCCCTACAAAATATCCCTTTTCATCCCTTTTTCCCTTTGTCAAATTCCCCATTTCTTACCCCCCAAATTCCCCCCTAAGCCTTCTAAATCATTCCTATGCCCCCTCCTAAACCATGCATACACCCCTGATTTAGTTTTATAAACCCTCATTCCTTCTATCGTTACCTTTTTTTGGCCTCGAATTGCATTGAAAAGGGTTAAAACCCCACTTTTAACTTTATAATAGGCCTTAGCCCCTTTCAACTAGCCCCCGCACCTTTTCCTCCATGTAACCGGCCACTAGAACCACCCGCTGGCCCAAAGAGCGCCTATCTCATATGTTCATTGGGCACAGTTTCAACCGTTGATCTTTGTAGATCGGACAACGATCGTTAACTCCATGGCGCCCGCGTTTCCTCCGTCCAAACCCCTGATCGCGCCATCGCCGTCCATTTACACGCAGATCCAACGGTTAGGACTTTACCTGCCCCTATGGACCCCGTGCATTATTAATAAACCAGCCTGTTTCTATCACACCGCCTTTGGGCGGTAGGCGGTATTTACCGATCGGCCAGCGATTCCATACATCGCGTGACACGCGTCCCCTATACCATTTTCAAAACCGTCGTCCTCACACGTTAAACGTCGTCCATCGCGCATTATTGTTCAGACATCGATTCCCAGCGATATTGTCGTGGACCGTCCGATCTGGGGCGGGCCATCCAACGGGTATCGCTTGCCGAAGATGCATGATAGTTAACTCATATGCACACGCGATAACTCAGGGCATGGCCCGCCATCCGTTGCCCTCCAATGCATTTTTAGCCGCCGATCTCCTCCCGATATCGGATGGTCCACATTCAATTGCCCCGCTATTGACTATTCCGCTATCGACCAGTCCCGCCACGTCATTCCCCCACGTGTTCCATCGTATATTCGCTCATCTATCCATATATTCATTCAGAGGTCGATGTTTATGGTTTTCATTTAAATTCTATCGCGGTCCGCCACCTTTCACCATGAAATATTCTGTTGTTTGTGGCATTTTCCTCCACCATCCCGCACAATTCAAACTCCCCACCAATTAGCATGGTCTTCCGCCTCATCCCTGTTACATCCACCACCTCTGTACATGGTTTTCTTAATTCGTTTGCGTGTTTTGCAGGGTTACAGGGAAAATGGAAATTCGCCATGGTTCATATACACCATTGTAATGGCGCAGTGCATAGGGGAAGCCGAATTTAGAGCCCGATATTATAGGGAGATGTCCAGAAGGTTTCTACACCATAAATTTCATCGAAGGACCGAATTAAAGCTCTGCAAAACCTCGTCGGATCCATTAAAGCACAAGTTTCATAGTCATAGGAAATCTAGAAAGCGGCAAAGAGTATCAGGGGAAAAATAGTGCGTTAAGGCCTATAATTGAAGATCTTAAGCCTTAATTCATTTATCAGAAGGCAAAGGTATCAAAATCAAAGACCCAGTGGATCGTTCAGACGGTCCAATGAAATGAAATATAATACTATCAGGGTTTCCGTATTAGCAGAACGTTCTTCCATGAAAGGACATGGTACACAATATTGTTTCAGTCTACTTTGTGTCCAAATGAAGATTTCCGCCCTATTAGCCATCTTGCACCATCAGAAGCATTTGTTACACGGTATGGTAGACCTTAACATCATTATTCTGCTTTTTTGTGCAATTCACCAGAACATTGCGACGAGTACCAAAGATAAATGCTCAAGATTAAAACCAGATGGGGCCTCGGTACTCCTACTGCTTCAGATTGTTAATGCTGCATTTAAGTTTACAACATCCATTGTCTTTCCTTTCTCCTATAAGAATCCAAAAGAACATATTGTAAGGGGTTGTTGTTGGGCCGTTTTTGTTCGGCTATTGTCGTTGTTGTTAGAGGGATTCATTCTGACTGTTAGAACAGTCTTGGGAGGGATAGCAGAGTAGTTGTTATGTATTAGGCTGGGAGGAGGATTTTGGATTGTAACATCCATTGAGCTTGGTGTATGTGACTGGTTTTGCATCAATTAATAAAAGCACATTTCACAGGATCCTGGTCTATTACTATTAGTGATGTCTTCTAACTTTGTTTATTACATTTACATGTTATTTCACGTTCTACTGGCTTGCATCAGTATATTGGCATAGGATTCACCCTTGTTAGGTGCCCTATGTTTCTGCTCTCCTTGCCTTCAATGTTTTCTGCTAAATGTGCTATCTAAGGATTGATTTCAGATGATTTAATCGGCGTAGTAGTTCCTTATGCTGCTAGCTGATGTATGAGTTAAATGGAATCTGTCTTTAGTTGTTCTTGTTTGGTTTATGCTGGAAGATTTGGGAACACTGGGGATTAGAGTTAGCCCTGTCCACTAGGATCCTTGTGCAACTAGCTGACCTTTCTAAGATCTCTTCGTTAAAACTTATCTCTGTTTTTCCCCTGGGAGCGTGCTAAAGTAGACCTAGAGTTAAATGACCTCTGGTCCAATCTATAAGCTTCCCCTTTTTCCCTCTTTGAGAGTTTCCTATGAGTATGTCCAAGCATGTCTGGAGTTAAATGACTTCTGGCCTGATCTATAGACAGAAATTGGTTTGCTTTCCTTCTTCCACCTTCTTCCCTTAATGTTCCATTCCATCATCTATCTAAAAATATCCTTTAGTGTAGATGACTTGCCCTCTGAAAGCCTTAGCTAGTTGTTGCATGTAATTACCTTTCATGACTCCATAGCCCAATGGATGGCACTCTCTTGACCTATCCTCTTTGCTGAAACATCCTGCTACTTTGTCCTTTTTTCTCCCATTACTTTCTCATGTCCATGATCTCATGACCAACCCATAAACCAACCAACCAAATCATTTTAAACCCCCCTTTGTGCTTCATACCTAGCCTAACATATGTTTTGAGCTTCAAATATATTTATCATTCTTTGTTTTAATGGAGAGATCCCTCTCTGGGTCCAGGAGGGCTAGATCCTAGGGCCCAAAAGTGGTTCTGATGTTGTCTCATCTTTTGGTCTTGCCAATGTGGCCAAAACATGGGAACCCCAGCATAATGGTGACTCCGCTGGGGAAGAGACCACTTTGCCTTTAGATTGGCATCTCATTGCTGATGGTGGACAACATCCTGCTTCAAGCATTCATATACATCCACCTGGTGACTCCACACTCCATAATTCCCAAAGGACCAAATGAATCCACTAGTAGAAGACTCTGAACTAGTTGAGAAGAAGCAGTAGCCTTCTTTGCATAAGCATGAATCCAAAAATGGACAGAGATACAAAGTATGATGCTCTGTATAATCAATTAAATGAATTAACAGAAACGTTTGCTAAAGTGCTGGAAATGTACATGGCTAACCTGAATTCAAATGATGATTATTTCGAACAGCCCATGCATCTCCCAAAACAAGAACAAACTCAGGACCTATAAGATGAGCAAGACATGTATGATGCTCAAGAATATGTAGGAGACGAAGAGGAAAGTGATCAGGAACTTCCTGATTTCTTACCTGTGTCTTGTGTTACGCTGACTAGAAAATATCAGGACCTAATGGCAAAAGCTAATGGGGAACGCTGCCTTGAGGAAACAAGAGACCATATAGAGGAGGCAAAATCTGATGTGGAAGAAGAGGCTCAAGTAAACATCCCACCTCCCAGTCAGCTAATACAAGAGAATAAGGATTGTTGTTTTTCCAGCCATGATGAGAGGGAAACCCCTCTTTTGATAGAAGAAGAGATTGATCGGATATTAAACTAGCAGTCCACCTCTGAAATATTTTGTAGAACACACACTCCTTCTCATTCATCTCTTGAGTGTGATGATTCAGATCCTGAAGACTCCTCTATGGATCAGGACGAAAAAAGACCTGCTGAGAATCCAGAAGGTTTGGTGGGTGACATTACTTACAGTTATGATTTTCCTATTTATGATCTGTTTGATGATGAATGTTTTCAAAGGGAAGCCGAACTTGCAGGACCATCATCCTTAGATTCATGGGAGGAAGATCAGAGCCAGCAATTTCAGAGAAGTAATGAAACTAGTCAGCCTATCTATGATACTGATGGGGAGAGCTATGATAGTATAATAGTAGATGAAGATTCTTTGAATCTCCATTCTGCTCTACTATAGATCATCAGTGAGACTAGAAACCAGCAGCCTTTCCTTTCAAAAGAGGAGGAGGAAAGCAAAGAAGAGATTCTGTAGCAAGCTGAAAGCAATGAGCCTTCTTCTGAAAAAGAGGAAGCAATGGAACAAGCCCCTGCTCAAGAATACATAGACCTTCTCATAGAGCTTAGCACCTCATAGCAGAATATATCAGAGCTCCAGGAGGAAAACACTGCCATATATGATGAGTCCTCTAGTTCAGAAGATGAAGAAGATTCTCTTCCTCAAGAAAGTCATGTTCTTGACCCAGTGGTAGAAGAAGAAATCCTGGTTGAAGCCTGCCTGCCACATATTCATCACCAGGTATCATATCATGATCCTTATGCACATTTCCTGCAAACATTTGAAGAAGGACCAAAGGTCTTTTTGAGCAGCATGTTGCAGATAGAAAGAAAAAATTTCAAAGCTGCTGTTGTGGAACAAAAAGAGTGGGAGCTACCCTGCCTATCCAACCTGCTCAAGGCGTTGAGCAAGAAAGACCAGTCATGGGATCATTTGATGGACTGGTTGCATTGGAAGACAATGTTTGTAAGCTAGACTGTAAATATTTCAGTTAGAGTAGGGTAGGTAGGAAAAGCTCAAATAAAGCTCAGTCTATGAGCATGTAGTTAGTTGTTTTAATTTTTGCAAAGTCCATCAAGTTAGATAGTTTAATCATGGCTTGACTGTGTTCAATTTCTGTCTTAGAATGTAGAGAAGTAATCTTCTAGACAGTTTAATCCTAGAAGATATTAGATTAGGTAGAGAAGCTATGAGGCCAACAGTCTAATCTGGTCTCATGGAGTAATAAGGGTAGAAGTAGAATAGGTTTATTTTCCTGTTTGTAAAAAATAAATGATGTAAAGGGTTTGCTAGCTCAAATGCACCCTAAGAAGAAAAAATGCTAGGATTTTAGAAAGGGTAGGTAGATTGTTTGGGAATGTTTCTGTTGATTTATCGTGTTTGTGGCAGTTGAAAATCAAAGAAGAAAGGTGGCTCAAGCAGCAAGCATTTGGCTTACACCAAAGATTTATCCTCTGAATTCTTGACTCCTTCAAGAAGAAGCCATCCCCATGTGGAGCCACTATTAGCCCCCCTATAAATTTTTGACAAGCAAAGTAGGGGGCTAAAATGTTTCTGAGACTTCAATGAATGCATCTCCCCTGGAGACACATCATCCTTGAAGTCTTCTGAGCCTTTGCCCTGTGATGTAATCCCCTCTGCTGAAATCCCATTATAAATCCTCTCTGATTGTGACAAATTGTGTTCCTAAAAGCCTTCATTTACACTTTGTACCCCTGCAAAATATCCCTTTTCATCCCTTTTTCCCTTTGTCAAATTCCCCCTTTCTTACCCCCCAAATTCCCCCCTGAGCCTTCTAAATCATTCCTATGCCCCTCCTAAAACATGCATACACCTTCGGTTTAGTTTTATAAACCCTCATTCCTTCTATCGTTACCTTTTTTTGGCCTCGAATTGCATTAAAAAGGGTTAAAAACCCACTTTTAACTTTATAATAGGCCTTAGCCCCTTTCAACTAGCCCCCGCACCTTTTCCTCCATGTAACCGGCCACTAGCACCACCCGCCGGCCCAAAGAGCGCCTATCTCATATGTTCATCGGGCGCAGTTTCAACCGTTGATCTTTGTAGATCGGACGGCGATCGTTAACTCCACAGCGCCCGCATTTCCTCCATCCAAACCCCCGATCGCGCCATCGCCATCCATTTACATGCAAATCCGACGGTTCGGACTTTACCCACCCCTGTGGACCCCGCACACTGTTCATAAACCAACCTGTTTCTATCGCACTGCCTTTGGGAAGTAGGCGGTATTTACCAATCGGCCATCGATTCTATACATCGCGTGACATGCATCCCCTGTACCTTTTTCAAAACCGTCGTCCTCACGCGTTAAATGTTGTCCATCGCGCATTATTGTTCGGACGTGGATGCCCAGCGATATTTCCGTGGATTGTCTGATCTAGGGCGGGCCATCCAACGGCTATCGCTCGTCGAAGATGCACGATAGTTAACTCAGATGCACACGCAATAACTCAGGGCATGGTCGGCCATCCGTCGCCCTCCAATGCATTTTCAGCCGTCGATCTCCTCCCGAGATCGGACAGTCCACATTCAATTGCCCCGCTATTGACTATTCCGCTGTCGACCGGTCCCGCCACGTCATTCCCCCACGTGTTCCATCGTATATTCGCCCGTCTATCCATATATTCATTCATAGGGCGATGTTTATGGTTTTCATTTAAATTCTATTGCGGTCTGCCACCTTTCACCATGAAATCTTCTGTTGTTCGTGGCATTTTCCTCCGCCATCCTGCACGATTCAAACTCCCCACCAGTCTGCATGGTCTTCCGCGTCAACCCCGTTACATCCACCACCTCTGTACATGGTTTTATTAATTCGTTTGCGTGTTTTGCAGGGTTACAGGGAAAATGGAAATTCGCCATGGTTCATATACGCGATTGTAATTGCGCAGTGCACAGAGGAAGCCGAATTTAGAGCCCAATATTACAGGGAGATGTCCGGAAGGTGTCTATGCCATAAATTTCATCGAAGGACCGAATTAAAGCTCTGCAAAACCTTGCCGGCGCCATTAAAGCACAGGTTTCGCAGTCAGAGGAAATCTAGAAAGCGGCAAAGAGTATCAGGGGAAAAATAGTGTGTTAAGGCCTGTAATTGAAGATCTTAAGCCTTAATTCATTTATCAGAAGACAAAGGTATCAAAATCAAAGACCCAGTGGATCGTTCAGATGGTCCAATGCACTGAAATATAATACTATCAGGGTTTCCGTATCAGCAGAATGTTCTTCCATGAAAGGACATGGTACACAATACTGTTTCAGTCTACTTTGTGTCCAAATGAAGATTTCCGCCCTATCAGCTGTCCTGCACCATCAGAAGCATTTGTTACACGGTATGGCAGACCTTAACATCATTATTCTACCTTTTTGTGCAATTCACCAGAACACTACGACGAGTACCAAAGATAAATGCTCAGGATTAAAACCAGATGGGGCCTCGGCTCTCCTACTGCTTCAGATTGTTAATGCTGCATTTAAGTTTACAACTACCACTGTCTTTTTTTTCTCCTATAAGAATCCAAAAGAACATATTGTAAGGGGTTGTTGTTGGGTCGTTGTTGTTCAGCTGCTGTTGTTGCTGTTAGAGGGATTCATTCTGACTGTTAGAACAGTCTTGGGAGGGATAGCAGAGTAGTTGTTATGTATTAGGCTGGGAGGAGGATTTTGGATTGTAACAGCCATTGAGCTTGGTGTATGTGACTGGTTTTGCATCAATTAATAAAAGCACATTTCACAGGATCCTGGTCTATTACTATTGGTGATGTCTTCTAACTTTGTTTATTACATTTACATGTTGTTTCACGTTCTACTGGCTTGCATCAGAATATTGGCATAGGATTCACCCTTGTTAGGTGCCCTATGTTTCTGCTCTCCTTGCCTTTAATGTTTTCTACTAAATGTGATATCTAAGGATTGATTTCAGATGATTTAACCGGTGTAGTAGTTCCTTATGCTGCTAGCTGATGTATGAGTTAAATGGAATCTGTCTTTAGTTGTTCTTGTTTGGTTTAAGATGGAAGATTTGGGAACACTGGGGATTATAGTTAGCCATGTCCACTAGGATCCTTGTGCAACCAGCTGACCTTTCTAAGATCTCTTCGTTAAAACTTATCTCTGTTTTTCCCCTGGGAGTGTGCTAAAGCAGACCTGGAGTTAAATGACCTCTGGTCCGATCTATAAGCTGCCCCTTTTTCCCTCTTTGAGAGTTGCCTATGAGTATGTCCAAGCAGGTCTGGAGTTAAATGACCTCTGGCCGGATCTATAGACAGAAATTGGGTTGCTTTCCTTTTTCCACCTTCTTCCCTTAATGTTCCATTCCATCATCTATCTAAAAAGATCCTTTAGTGTAGATGACTTGCCCTCTGAAAGCCCTGGCTAGTTGTTGCATGTAATTACCTTTCATGACTCCATAGCCCAATGGATGGCACTCTCTTGACCTATCCTCTTTGCTAAAACATCTTGCTACTTTGTCCTTTTTTCTCCCATTACTTTCTCATGTCCATGATCTCATGACCAACCCAACAACCAACCAACCAAATCATTTTAAACCCCCCTTTGTGCTTCATACCTATCCTAACATCTGTTTTGACCTTCAAAGATATTTATCATTCTTTGTTTTAATGGAGAGATCCCTCTCCGGGTCCAGGAGGGCTAGATCCTAGGGCCCAAAGTGGTTATGATGTTGTCTCATCTTTTGTTCTTTCCAATTTGGCCAAAACATGGGAACCCCAACAGTTAGAATAGAAAAGATCTTCTAGAGGAGTTAATCCGTTAGGCAAATGATTATCTTTCAAATTAATGATCTCAGATTCTTCTTCTATAATTTCATCAACCTCCATTTGTTTAAGGTCCTGCATTTCTTTTTTGGTGAACTTTGTTGGATGAAGCATTTGAATTACACTTTCTTCTGAAATTTCTGTTTCTTGTTCATTTATTTGATCAGATTCAATGACTGTATCTTCATCTATGTTACTGTTAGAAAATTCATTCTCTAGAGTCAGAAAATTGTTAATCTGATTGTCATTTGCAAACACTTGCCAATTCTTAAAATTGTCTGGTATAGCTGGCCTGTGTCTAATCTCAGCTGTGAACTGATGATTAGGTTCGAATGGTAATTTACAAGTGCTAGCAAACATTGCAAGACTATGAGCATGCAAATTTTTTTTTCTTGGAATTTTAGCAAGCTGAGTCTGCAGAAAAGTATTGAGAATCTCTACAACTATTCCTCTATATTCTCTCAGTCTGGGATCGTTTGTCAGAAACTGACCTTTGATCTGTTGAATGATTAAATCAGAATCTCCTATAACAGATACTCTAATTTCCCCTAATCTTTTGACAAGTTTAAACCCTAGAAAAAGAGCTTCAAATTCTGCCATATTATTAGTGCACTTAAAGTTCAATCTGTAAGCATGGCCTTCAGCATGATCATTTTCAAGGTTGTGTATCCAAATTCCAACTCCTGCTCCTAGTTTATTAACGGAACCATCAAATTCTAAGTGCCAAATAATTTCATGTTCATAATTGGTGTCAGGCGTTTCAGGAATTTTCTTAACAGTGAGATATGATTTTTTACTTTCTTCTGGTTTCTCTTGGGTATCTTATGTTTCATTATTTTCAGAAATTTCTTGGATTTGAACACTAGATTTTTTATTTGCGATTTATTTTGGTTCTGTTGCTGGTACTTCTAATTCAGTCGGAGGATCAGATTCAACATTATAAATAATAAATGAATCCATATCAGAGTGTACTGAGTGGATGGGGAAATTTTCAGGTTTCTCCTGACTACTGACTACATATTTCATTAAATTTTCTCTGTATGTCTCCTAGGTTGGCCAAACACTGAAATAGTAGCATATGACATATCCAATTGAAGAGATCCTCCAAGCTTTACACCCCAAGATCGGGAAAATAGCATACCATATTTTGGAGGGATATCTGCTACTACTATATCCATCAAAATTGTTTTTGCAGGGTATTGAACCAATGAAACACACAAGTCTTTGATTAATCCTAAACATCTCACCCGATTTGAATCAAAGGAAAAGAGATCTTTGTATGGTCCAGTGATATCTAGGTTTAATCTCTCCATTACAGCCTTGGGAATTAGATTGTGAGATGCCCTAGAGTCAAGCATGGAATTATGAAGTATTTTATCATGTATGTTCAAACTCACATAGAATGGAGGAGTCCCTCCACTTCCTGGTTTTCCATTTACTTCAGGGCCAAATAATAATCTAGGTTGGTCATCAAAAACATTTACTGAGTCATCACTTCCAATAATATTAAGTGATCTATTGATTTGACTTCGGTAGACATCATGTTTAGCTAATTCAGACAATGGAACAACTATTTTTAATTTGCCTACTTCAGCTTCCAGATTAAAAGGTTTCTCGGTCTCAGTTCTTGTATTTCGAACAGCTGGATTCTCTTTATCTTCTATGTTTTCGGTATTTTTTCCCTTTTCAAGGGTGGGGTTGTGGGCTGAAGTTGTTTCCAAATCAACTTCTGGAGGTTCCTCTACATTTCCTTTGGGAGGAAGAGTATTGGAAAGTTGTCTACTATTCAGTTGACTATCGGATACGTCTTCAATTATTGGGTTGGCAGGATTAGGATCTGATCTAGAAAGAATATGTACAGGGGTAGTATTGTTTTTACCTTTGAGGGTTTGTTTTTTAGCTTTCTATTTACTTGTTTCCGGGACATCAATTCTTCTGCCCCTCAAATTATATTGCTTGTGAACTTCGTAAATGGATGTGTCATATCCTTCCTTAAATTCAAATGATTCTCCTAAATCGGTTTGAAATTGCTTAATAATTTGAGCTTCTTGATCCTCTTGGGTCAAGAAAACTTCCGGTTCGTTATTGCATTCAGTAAAGTTTTTTATTTGAACATCTTCAGTTGGTTCCTCAGAAGTTGAGGCTTCAATATAATTTTCCTAGAATGGGGGTCTAATGTTTTTGTCAGGACTAGTTTTTCCAGTATTTTGATTTTGGTTCCTTCTGAAATTTGGATTTCTCACAGTATTGCTCGGTTGACCATCCCAAGGAGATTTCTTTTCAATTGTTTCTACTCTATCTCCTAGCCTTTTCGTTCCTTTGATAATAGCATACAGTTTCTTTTCAAAAGCTATGGGTTCTTCATTTAAAGGCATTCTCTTTTCAGGTCTGGCTCTAGCTCGTTTCTCTATCAGGTTGGCTTCAACACTAACAACTATACTTTGAATTTCTTCTAAAGTTTGAGGAGCTCTTTCCCTAAGTTGATACGCCATATCAAAACCAAATCCATCAGGGAATTTGATTAATACTGAATCTGGAGGAGGTCTAAGATTCTGGGGAATAGCATTGTATGTATCATTGAACCTGGTGACGTAATCTTGCACAATCTCATTTTTTCCTCTCTTTAGTTTTCCAAAGTCTGATAAGATTTGAAGAGGATCTTTCTTCTTTTCCCATCTATTTAAAAATGATCTATAAAGAGCTTGTAAGTCAGTAACACTGTTTGCAGGAAGGGCTCTAAGCCAGGTTCTAACTTCCCTAGTAAGACTTTGGAAAAATATTCTCATTCTTACATCATCAACATCTATTTCATAAATTGCAAAATAATTGGTCATATTTTTAGTATGCTGTTGTGCAGTGTAAGTACCAGAACCATCAAAGGGAGTGATTTTACTTTGGTAGTCTTGGGGCATAGCCCCTAGATTGGCTGGTAATACCAAAGGAGCATATCTATTTGCCATTGCAGGAGGTAGCGATGAAATAACAAGTGAGGTTGGTCTATGAGTAGTGGATGGAGGAGTAGAAGGGGTAGTTTGAGGTTGAAATGTTTGAGGAAATGTTGATGAACTAGGAGAGGCTGAAGTGATCACATAAATATTTGATGTTCCTTCAGAGGTAAGCTCAGATTGTATGAAATTTCTTAAATGTTTATCAAGATGTGAAGTAACAAATTCAAATTGTAAATCTTCAAGAAACACTGGGTCTGGAACCAAATTGGACAACTCAGATTCAGAAAAATTTACAAATAAAGAGGTTTCAAATTTCTCGTCAAAAGGTTTGTCCTCAAGATAAATCCACTTCACAGGACAGGATATTGATCTATAGGGAGGTTGATAACTACCAGAGCTTTCTTGACTATCTTGTCTCCTAAAAATTCTGGGGATCAGATTCGGATTTTCAAACACAGGCAGAGGATTTGGGTCAGGATTAGCCCTAGTGTAATGAGTCCTTTATGATGCTAGGTTTCTAGGTGATATGTTTTGGTTTTTTATCTAAATGGAATGAACAATACAACTTCAACAATCTCTTTAAGAAGTTTTAGATATTGGATTTAAATTTTCTTAAAGATTTATTTGATTAGAGGAACTGATCAAATGGTTGAAACCAAAGTTTAGTTCATAAACTAGACTGGAGATAGACTGAAGCAGCATTTATTTACTTATGCAATTGCAGAGCAAAAGCATTTCAAAGGCTACCTGGCTAACTTTAGGCTCCGTCTGTAGTTTATAAAGTAAACAATAGTAACAATAAAATTTTTCAGGGCCCCCAGTGGAGTCGCCACTATGTTATCACTCAGATTTTCCTTGAAGTTGTTGGGAAGAGGAAAGGGGTCCGAGGTAACCACAAACCAACTTTCAGGTATAAAATCTAGCCAATCTGTACCTAGAGAGGGCTCTCTCTGTAAAATTTAGCTTTGTTTTGGAAGATATTAGGCTAGTTATAAAGTCCAGAGATTTTGATTGAGTTTGGGTGATGAAATTCAATAGATAAGGGTAAGAATGAGTAATTTAGACCATTGGGCTAATGGAGTCAAAGAAGGTGGATTAACTGGATGAAGTTTCTTAACAAAATATGGTTTCACAGGGCAAGGTAATCAAATAGGGAACAATTATAGATCTAAAGTGAATGGAATGAACTTGAAATAGGTGAAGGGAAATTAAGAATCCTTCAACATATTCAAAAAGGGGGAATTTGAATGATTATTAACAAAGAGAAATTAATAATTATTTATCAAATAATCAAAATGCATAAACTAGAAAAAAAGGAGCAATTAAGAATTCACTGTTTAAACTAGTTTAAGAAGAAAACATTTAGAATAAAAACGATTAAAAACAATTGCACTTAACCACTTTCTTATTTATTCCTTTTCGTTAATTATTCAGATATGAAACAAAAATGATATAATAAATAAGTATAACACTTCAAAACATAAGAGATAGATGACTTATTGATCCGTTGTCTGACGCAAGAATCCTGTAAAAAGTCTTTTGCGTCAATTCCTTATCCAGCTCGCCACACAAAATTTCTCCAACAGCACTTTATTCCAAAATAGTCAATGTTACAGCAAAGTCTAAGAATCCACCCCTCAATACTCCAATTGAGGGAGTATTTATACAAAAAATTATAAAAATATCTCATAAAAAATTGAGATATAATCTAGGATGACTCATAAGTATTTTACAACAAACTAGAGACAAATGGTCTCGTAGATAAGAGAAATGATAACTGATGTTGTGCTGTTTCCTTCTTTTGAGAATGTGCTGGAGGCAGGCCCTATGATCTGGCTTGTTGCTGTCCTCTTTAGTAATTATGTGTTGGCTGCTTTGTTTCACTGATACTCTTTACCTGTACTGATACACTTTAACCTCTTTTTATCCTTTTATCCTTCTTATCATGACTTACTGTAGTAAATAAGAAAAAATTCAGGTAAGGATAATTTTTACAAAAGTTCTAACATTTCTTCCCATCATTTAGCTTCCATTATTCTGGTTCTTTGCAGATTCCTCAGAGTTTCATCTGTCTGAAATATTCCAAGGCAAAGAGCCTCATTGGGACATATTTTGGTAACTTGAAAGGGCATAACTCACATCCATATATTCTTATTTCTGTGTGATTTCGGTATAGGTACCAATCACCTATCCTGTATTGCTTTGAGAGTTGGAGAATTTTCTTAATGTCACTATTTACCCTAAGAGGAGAGACTCCTGTTAACAAGGTAGTTGCAGGGTGTACAAATAGGTCAATAAACTCATTGTAAGAATAAGGAGAATCAGAGGAATTATGAGTGATGGCAGACCAAAATATTACAGACCTAGGATTTCCTTTGGCATCAAGTTTTTTGACATAGAAAGGGAAACTCTCTGATTTATAGTAAAGGATGAGAGGATATATAACAGAAGAATATTTGAACACTCTTTTATTCTCTAATCTCATGAACTGATCATGGATTTTATCAGCAATGTAGGAAGCAAAATCATACTTGACAACAGGGGGTTGTCCAAGGGTAAAACTTGAAAACAATACTAGGGTTAATTGATCAACATATTCAATAGTATTGAAACCCATTATAGAGGATATCATATTCAAAATAAGCCTGCCCAAATCAGTGAAAAAGGTATAACCATAAGGGGGAGGGCCTTTGGGCTGATGTTCTGGCAACATGAAAGTTTGGCAGAGGCGATTTAACACTTCATGGGATAAATTGGCAGATTTCTCAAGTAATTCTCCCATGGAAAGGGGAGTTAGGGCTTGACCAGGCTGAAACTGTAACATTTCGTTAATAGACTGAGCAGTTACAGGGAAAAGGATGTTTTGACTTGGGAACAAGACTGCTCGTTGATTGGGATCATAATTTTCATGGCAGTAATGGATTATTTTAGGAAAAATGTGGACTGAGGGGAGAAGATACATGGGAAGATTGGATTGCCATAATCCAAAAATGTCAGAGCCATTCAAGTAGTTATCTCTACAGTGGCAAAAAAATTGAAGAGGATTTTCACTGAGGGTAAGGTATTTAACTTGAAAATCCCTATCCACTAAAGGCAGATAGTATAAATCTCTGTGAGGGGCATTCAGGGGTGCGAAATTCAAAACCACGGGAATTTCCATTTCTGGTTCTTGTGGATTCAGAAATGAATTCAGGTTTTGATGAAAAAAACGGGCACAATCACAGATTAGGGAATGCAATTGCAATTGAGGAATGAAATGAAGACCAATTTTGAACCCCGTTTCAGTTTTTCGTGTGGAATTAAAACAAAAACCAGGATTTTGCAGAGTTCAACGAGAATTTGGGTAAATACCTATTTTCTAGGAAATGAATAGTAACTAAAACAGGCGTTGGCTATGGCGGATGAATTCTGGAATACTCTACTGTAATTTTCCTCAGCAAAGTAGTAGTTGGCAAACTTCGACAGTTGATTTCGGAATTCGATGCATGGGACACTGGTCACTGTATGAGATAATGAAAATGACGCGGGCACATTTTTTTTATTCGCAAAGTCAAAGGTTGGCGGGTGTTTTATACTTTTAATGGATGACGTCAGCAAGTACGGTGGCTTCGTCACAGGAGGCAAGCGGTAAGTGGTATTCATCACACAGCTTTTGGGGAAGGGCGGTTTTCAGCGGAGGGTGAGCAATTTCATACGATGCACAACACGTGGCGCGGCACTGTTCAGAAAACCGCTTGGTCATCGCGTGTTATCATTCAGACATGGATGGGCAGCGATATGGACGACTATCGTAGATCTTGGATTGATCAATCGAACGGTCGTCGGGAAAGCAAGATGACGGGGAATTAATATGGCGGGCCCAATGAAATTTATTATGAAATAATCACATCGGGGGTGTTTTGATTGGTGGATTAGGTTATTTAATTAACCATGAGGGTTAATTAATATATTATAATGCGGCGAGGATGTTGGGTTTTTAATTGATTGGAATTTCAACCAATTAATCACTTTTAATAATTATAAGGTTATTTTTCAACCAACAAGGCAGGATATATAGTATATGGGAATTTTTATATTTAAATTAATACGAGGAAAGGGGAAATTTGCAAGGATTTAAATAATAAAGTTAAAAATTAATATGAAAAATGAATGGAAGCGCTAAGTGTAAAACATTAGGTTAATTTATTTAACTTATGCTTGAATGAATAGGGTTTTTATGAAATATTGCATAATTTTACTAAGTAAAATGGGATTTTACTTAGGAAAAGATTTTTTAGAAGTGAATGAATGTCATGATGAATGATTTTAAGTACTTAGGCTTTTCCAATTATTGGGCCGAGGGTCCGGTCCCTCCAAAAGTCAAGGAAATGCCTTGAGCCCCTTTAATTTTCAAATGCCTTAGTACTTAGGGGAAATTAGTGAAAAATTTTAGGGAAAAATGAGAGGGGAAGTTAATAATTTGTCTTTTCTTTGCTTGAAATTTTTCCAGTGTAGTGTCTGCCTTAGCACTTGTGATGAAATTAAAGTTTTAACATATCTAGAGTCATCATCCATCACATGTAATTCTGCAACAACATCTACCTACCCTACCTACTTTACCCTACCATTTTTTCTTCTTTATTAGGGTGCACTTAAACTGGAAAACCCTTATCATACTTTTTATTTTACATGTAGAAACCTATCTAATTCTAACCTTATTACATCCAAGGGCTCAGATTAAACTGTTGAGCTCCTTTTACTCTACCTATCTACTTATCTGCCAAGATTAAACAATTTGGTCAGATTTTATTCTCTATCTCTAGAACATAAAATTGAAAATTGAACTAGCCAAGCTTAAACTGTTTGACTGTTCATAAATTGTGGCATAAGATACAAGTTGCACACAAATTTGTTTGTTACATAAGAGAAAAAAGTAGTGGAATTTAGACTTTCACACTTTCCTTGGCCTTTCTTTTGGTGGGGTTCATTTTTTTTTTACTTTTTTTGCCATTTTATTCTTTTCACCCTTTGATTTTTATTTTAGGGTATACCCTCTTTACATTTTAAATTTTTTGTTTTTTTTAATTTTTTGATTTTTTGACAGTATGGAAAACCTTTGCAACAAGAAAATGTATGAACATATTACATAGTCCATCAAGTCAATCATGATATATGACACCTATTGGTATAGGAGTCTAACAGGGCCACAATCCTTTATTTCCCTTCTCTAGTGTGCCCTCTCTCTGGGAATTTCCAACAATTGTTGAGATAAGCAACTGAATCTAGAGAAGTAGTCGGGTGGAATTCAAGAGAAAGGATATGTGAGGGATTGAGAGCAAGGGAGGGAGAGATACCAAGAGATTCATGGGTAGGAGGGATGAATAGAGAGAGAGCTTATTCAATACAAGAAGCTAGTATACTAACCACAAAAATATCTCAAGTGTGAGAAGCCAAAGTATAAACTTAAATATGAGATAAAAAAACCAACAAAAGAAGTATACTTGAGAAAATTCAAGTGGAAAGAGCAAGGACTGTGTGAAACTATAAAATTTCACTTCACTAAGATGTTATCTACAGAAAGGAGTGAAAAGGAAAACGAAAAATTGACTTGTAAAACCTTCAAAGATAAAGGGACTAGGCCAGGAGGGCCCAATCCTTTTGATTATTTAGAAACTGAAATACCCCCTACAAGGATTTTTCCTCCTAATTCCATGAAAACACCAACGTGGCTAGGACAACAATGTGGGTACTATGCCCGATTTAAAGCCTATAGTACAAATTTGAAATAAAAAAAGAAAACAAACTATTAAAATGACAATATTTACAATGTGTTGAGCACAAAAAACAGGGATATACTATTAAAAGAACAATAATTTAAACAATTAGCATATGAATCCAAACTCATAAAGATAAAAATATATTATGATAAAAAAAGTACACCAATATCCCCCTAAAAGGCCAAATGCGTAATGCCTACGGCTAGGCACCTCAAAGAGGTACCCCCCCACGTCGATAGATGAAAAGAACATGGCCAAATGAAGGCCAAAGGCCATTAAAAGGTCATTTGGACCACCAAAGGAGACCATAATACTTTATGGGTCTATAAAAAACCAAAGGTTTAAGGTATGGGTGGAACCCATACACCATATGATAGTATATAAAGATTATATACTATCATATCATAAGATATGATAGTATATAAAGTTTATATACTATACTATCCATTTATTTTTAAGATCATTTCCCATAAAGAAAAAGGTTTTAGTGTACAATACATAGATAAGAAGTAATAAAAAGAAAAGAAAAAGTGTAATGATGAAGATACGACATGGAAAGAAAACTTCAATATTATTCATTAATATCATAAAATAATAGTGTTCATATATGATGCTCACAAACTGAGCATATTTAGATTTCGCATCAAGAACTTTTTGAAAAATGACCTCATTTACAAGACCGTGTGGTCAAATTATAATAGACATAAACAACAAAATGAAACAAAGCTTGCTGCATTGAACTTAAAAGACACGTTCAGATACTGGTATGCTACTACAAAATAAAGCCAAGCCAACATCAGTATTGAAAAAAATATGAAGTAGGTATAAATAATTAGTAACTAAAAACTAAAAATACCTCTGACAATAGGAGATATTATCAACCTTTATCGCTGCTACTATTTAAAATAAGCTAGGTAGATCAATGTATGTGAGTCACAAATATATAAACACAGTGAGAAATAACCAAATGAAGAATGAAAATGAAATCATACAACTTGTATTGCAACTGATATATCTATGTCTTCCCTTTAGCCTGAATATATATATCCTTTAACTCATGAAACAATTTTCGTAACTATTTATTTATCTTAAATAACAAGTATTAAATGTTTTAATTAAGGTTTAACTATAAATAGTTTAGGCAATACAACTAAGGGTGGGCTCCTTAAAAATAGAAACGACTTGAAAATGGGAGGAACCACATCCAAAATACTTCGATCATAAAATTATAATATCTTAAATGCATGATCATCAACCATATAAAATATGCATGCACCACATAAGAATATTAGACGTGAAATCAAGTTAACATGCTCATCAAAATATGATGTGTCCAATATCATATTCATATCCAAAATAATGAAAATATTCCTCCTTTCCAAGTCAACCATAACTATGAAATGTCATCAAAGATATGAAGAAAAAATGCACCACCAACATATCCCTGTCCAAAATTTTGAAAACGTAAAATATGAACTATCAATGCCTCTGCTAAAAACTTGAAGTTTTAAATGCAAAGGAATCAAAATACAACCATAAAAAACCCATAGTATTAGATATTTCTACCAAATTTCCTGTCAAATATTCACCACCACAACATTAGAATTTATATGCAAAGGAAGAAGCATTATTCTTAGATTATGCTAAGAATTTTTCCATAGAGAAACATGGTCCCCTTGCTTGAGATTGTTTTTTATCTTCAACACTTTCTGGAATAGAGGTTGTGGGACCTGGCCTAGATCTTGCAGTGACATGATGTTCAATATTTTTTATATAGGAGACATTGCAAAGGGAAGTGGATGGAGGACAAGGTGCAACAATGACAACAATTGAAGGAGTAGTAGAATTATGATGAGTATGGCTAGCAATAGTACAAGAAGGAATAACCTTCGAATGTAAATGAAGAGCAAGTCTGTCAAAAAGTGGAGAGGCATCATGTGTAGCTGAATGAGAGCTAGAAACAAGATGTGGGATTTTAGTAATATTACCCCAGGCATTATCATCACATTCAGGTAAATTTCAAATGGTATTGTAACCATATTTCATTTTTACTGGTGCATTAATCGGTAAGGGTATTGGAATTTATTGTATATTAGAGTGAGGCTTGAGAGAGGTAGATGATTTTTTTTTATAAATAGGAGGAATGCATCATACATTGGGATACCATAGATTGAGATGGATAGTGGTGGAAATTGTGAAACTCATCTAAATCGACATTAAACTGAATAGAAAAATGAACCTTTTGTCTATGCCAAAATCCCACCAACCAGTTGGCCGATTCATTCTTCCTTTTCCTCTAGCAGGGCCTTGTGAGCCTAAAATAATTTCTAAAAAATAATAAAATTAACACTCAAACTTCAAAATAGGAAAGCCATCAACTACACATCTCACTTTACAATTGTTACAAATCAAACAATGGCAATAAAAAATTAGTCACCTTTCACATGCTTGAGGGATGAATATATAAGAATGAACTGAGTGGGAAAATTAGGCACAAGGGGAAGCAGTTCAAAACCAATAGAATTCACAATGAAACTTTAATTTGCAGTGGAGGGAACACATATGTGAATTTGTATAGAACAATTGATATGCCATATACCTGTCAGATAACTATATTAGGGTTTCAAACTAGGGTTTATTAAATGTGAGTTTTTTTGTTCAAATTTAGGAGTGAAATAGTGGCAATGGAAGGGAGACTATCTATAAAGTAACGAAATACAAAATATGATGTTGCATGTAGGTTCATGCTTCACGAATGAAATATAATATAACTTCCTCTATATCTATAGATAGGGGTTTCTCTTTTTTTTCAAAAATTCCACAAGCTTTTGACAAAAGAGAAACCCTTCTAAACATAAGAGTTTGTATTCAAAATTGAGGATAAAACCCTTCAAATATTTATAAAAAATTTCTTTTGTACAGAAGAGAGAATGAGAACAAATGTCAAATTTTTGCATGAGATATTGGCACAACATTACCATACCTTTTATTTTAAACAAGTTTGATAGAGAAATGCAACATTTGAGTAAGAAAACAATTCTTTACACATGGTGGATGCAATGTAAACATCTTAGTGTTCCTCCTCTTTCGGTAATGACATTGAAAATAGGTTTATAATTCAAATGAAAACAAAATCACTAGTGTCCAATTGAGGTGTGACTGAGCTTGACATAGACAAAATATTTTGTAACATATTACAAAATATAAAAAATTTCAATTAGGCATCGACATTTGGTGATTCCACAAGGAAATATAGGTAGATATATTGAACTTCATAATATATGGTTTCTTAGGTAAAGAAAAATAAGTTATATAATCCCAATCCCATCTCCCTTACTAGAAAGTTTTAAATAAAATGCACTCACCTAATAATTTTTCACTTATAGGATAAATTCCTTAGGGAAACCCTCTCTTAGATAAAGAGAGGTGCATATTTTCATCTTGACGGAGTAAAATGAGTTAATATATATGCTATCTTTTCTTAAAATAATAATACCATGTTATACTCTAGTAGTAGTACCTGTGTTTTTGCCTTTCGAGCAAGTTGCAACAAGAAAAAAAATGTTGTTTATGTATATAAGTTTCTTAAAAAGAACATCTAACCTTATCTCATAAATTAATAAAGAGTCAACATATGAAAACTAAAATAAATAAATAAAAACATAAAAGGAAAATAAAATGAAAGAAAACTAAACACAAAAAACAAAGGAAAATTGACTAGAGAAAATTTTTATAACTTGACTAATCCTATAGCAATCATCAGAATAGTGCTTGAGATAAGAACCATTCCTTTGGTAGGATAACAACATTCCATAATTATCTTTCAGAAGATAAGAGTTGATTCCAACTCTATCAACAATTTGATATGGGCCTACCTAAATTTTTTGGAACTTTGTATGCTTTCCTTTCTCAGCATGGGCCGAATCACATAAAAAAACATTTTTCCCCACTTCAAAAGTAGCATCTTTAGCCTTTTTATCGTGATACCTTTTAACCATTTATTTACTTTTTTTAATTTGATGGAGAGATTTAGTTATTTATTCATAAAGAGCCAAAAGTGCATGATAATTATTGATTAAATCAGACACTGAATTATTCAATTTGAAAGGAAAGGCGGAAGGGGATAATTACAGCTCAATTGGCATGGAAAATTCCTATTCGTAAATAATCTAGAAGGGTGTTATGCTAGTAGTTTCTTTGGTGGTAGTATGATCAACCCATAAGGTTCTAAAAAGTAAGAGGTTTTAACATCCCTGCTTAAAAATCCATGTAAAAAATACAAAACCAAGGTGATGGGACATGTATTCCAAACTGAATGGTGGGAAAAAAATCCTTGTGGGTGTTCATTTTGATTATTATGGCTAAAGGAAATTGTAAAATGTAATGGATAAGGCTTTTGAAAGTCATGAGGCATTAATTGGCATTTTATTTATGAAAATAATGGTAAATAAGAGAAAAGGAAGGTGAAAGGTCACAAGTTTCATGTGAGGAGGAAAATGAAGGAAAATAATGGAAATTGAAGAAAATATAGGCCTCATTGAAAAAAAGGCTTCTCAAGATTGGCAAGATTTTACTCACACATATGGCTCTCATTCTATTCTCTCTCTCTCTCTCACACACACACTCTTGGACACTTAGATTTTTCTTGGAGCACTCTTGGAGAGTGTGGCATACTTGGAGATTTGGATCAAGAAGGAAAAAGAAGAGCAGGAAAGCGCAATAGGACATCGGGATCAACAACTACATCGGGTTTTTATTATAGGTACCAAGTCTCATGTATGCTTTCCTCACTATTTTTTGCATGCATGGCATATTCATGTGATTTCTTGGTCATGATATATCATTGGCATGGAGGACTTCCTGGATTGATAGTGGATTTTCCTAACCTTTCCATTTCCTAGAGAGCCATGGTGTTGTGGGTTCATATTAATTTTTTTCTGGTTGGTTCTCATGTTCCTTTAGCTGTGGGTTGAGTTATTAGTTCCTGGAGCCTTGGTTGTAAAAACGCTTTGGATCCCAGTAGAAAATTGTGGGATGAGTTACTTGTCCTGGAGCCTTGGTTGGACAAATGCTCTAGAGCCCTAGGTGGGTTGATATACTAGTCCTGGAGCCTTGACTGGACAAATGCTCTAGAGCCCAGAAACAACCGGGATTCAATTACTAGTCATGGAGCCTTTGTTGGAACAAATGATCTGGAACCCTGGACAACTTGGGTAGAGACTAATCTGGTGATGGTTTTGATGTACAACCGTGAGGTGGAGTCACTGGTTGAGGGTTGAGGTGGTTTTGCCTATGGAAGCCCTGGTTTGGTTTTGATAGATTTGGTTTATGAGATCCCACATTCATGCTTGGAATATGGAATGGGGGTGACTGGCTGAAGAGATATTTAGCTCATCCATGTCTATGGTCAGGTAGAACGTGGAAGTCCCAGATTTGGTTGCATCTTTCTTATGGAAATAAGAGCTCTTTTTCCCTTATATTGATGGGTAAATATGCTTGTTATCATATGGATTATATGGTTGTTGTGTGCTTGTGACTTATGTTTCTTATATGCTAGTTATGACTAAGTTTTATGATGGTGATGAATTATGTCTTTCATCATGTTTTGATTCGTAATTGAATGGATAATGTATATATGCATAAATAGACTATAATGTAGTTAATGTGATGTAGCAACAATGATTCTTAACTATTCTCAGATAAGTATGAGACCCTTATGCTCATATATCCTATTTAAACGTTGTGACATAGTCAGTGACTTGGGCTTTGGGCTTGACAAAGTGGCTAAAATCTTGGGGACATTGGCACATATCTATGGGAAAGAGTTCCTAGATGCATGCATGCATACTCTCTGGGAGCGTACAAAGCCTCTCATATGCACGCATGCCTATAATGTGGGAGTTTTAGGGGGTTTAAAGGCATAAAACTTCAATGGGACTCAGAGGTTCGATTCATGAGTGGTTGGGATGGCTCCTAGGAGTTTGGGTGCTAATGTGGAAGGTATGTTTGATATGTTTCCATTGATTCCACTTCCTTAAGGTCACTAGGAGGTTAAATAATATCATAGTAACTCTTCGTCACATGTTTACCCGGGTTGGCTGGTTACTTGGGTAGATGTGGGAGGAGGGTGTTACAGAGGTGCTATTCTCTAGGGTTGTTAGAAATGAACTTTTTATGAACTTTTGAAAGATTTTTTTTAGTTGATTCAACTAATCCATTTCCTCGGGGGTAGTAAGGAGATGAAAATGTGTGCTTGATAGCGAATTTATTGCAAAAAAGTGAAAATTATAAGAAATAAATTAAGATACATTATCATACATGATATGATTATGTGTGCCAAATATAGGTATTAAATATCTTAAAAGAAATGAATAACGAGATCATCAATGGCCTTTTTGAGAGGAATTTCCTCTGACCATTTGGTGAAATAGTATATTGCAGTCAAGATATAAACATGACCAACTGAGGAAGGAGGGTTAATGGGTCCTATGAAATAAATCCCCCACTTTACAAAGGGAAAAGTAGCGATTATTGGCTCTAAAGACATTGATGAATATTGCAACTTTCCAACAGCATGTTGGAATTCATTGCATGATGTAACAAATTTGAAAATGTAACTGAAAAAATGTGGCTAGTAGTATCTAGTTCTTCAAATTTTGTAGGATGTAGATCTTGCAATGAAATTATGACCAACGTGATCTTCTTTTTCAAATGAACCATGCAAATATTTTCGAATGTGATTTGCATATTTATCATCAATGCATCTAAGAATTACTCTTTCAAGAAATTTCCTAAAGAGAATATTACCTACGAACACATATTTTGATGCATCTAGCTGAAGCTTTCTTCTATAAATTTTTCCTAATTTTTCTAGGCATCTTTGGTGAGTCAAATAAAAAATGATACAATGATACCAAGGGTGATGAAAAAGTTCAGACTGTCCAATTTGAATGAAGAACAAATCAGTGAAATATTTCTTATGAAATTAAATATCCTTGGTATGGTCTAAATCTTATGCAAGGTGTAAGACCATATCTCGACCTTTGATAATGCTAGTAGTTTTTATAGTAAGGTCATGTTCCTAAATGTTAGCCAACCAATGGTCCAGTTTATTAGATAGCAAATTTTGGGAAAGAATAAATTTCAGAGTTGGAAAATTGAGTATGATTTCCAAGAATTAAATGTCTAAACTTTTCAACAACTTTAACAAAAGAGTAAGCATGCTTCTTGAACATTGAATATTTCATAACATCATAAAATAAACTTTGATAAGAAAATGCTATGGTATGTTCTAGTCCTTGACTCTTTCTTTCCATTAAGATCACAAAGATTTCCTCTTTTGAAACATTAGTTTATATGATAAAAATTTTAGAAAAATATGGAGTAGCCAATATAAGAGTTGTGGAATTACATCTTTTATTTTTTGCAAATCTTGCTCGAAATAAATATTTCAATTAAAAGATTGAGAATTTTTCAATAAACTATGGATTGGCTTGAGAATGTTTTCAAAATTTGGAATGAAACGTCTTGAAAATTTGATTTTTCCCATAAATGATTGAATGTCCCTTTTTTATGTAGGGGGAAAGATATTTTGGATACCATATACCCATTCAAGATCAATACTGATTCCTAAATTAGAGACAATGTGTCCAAGTAGGTTTCCCAATTTGACACAAAAAATTGACTTGCTAGGGTTTGAAGATATTCCATATTTTTTGCAATGAGTAAACAATCTTTCAATATGGTCAAAAGATCTACCCAATTTTTAGAATAAACTATAAAAAAATTCAAGTACACTTGGACAATTACCCCAATCGGGTCATCAAAAGCTATGTTCATGGCTCTCTTGAACATGGCTCCAACATTTATTAGGCCAAAAGGCATGTGGTTAAAGGAAAATGTTCCCCATTTAGTGGTGAAAGTTGTTTTATGTCTATCATTTCTCTTCACACATATTTGATTATAGGTGGAGAAACCATCTAAAAGTGACATTGTGGAAAAACTAGCTACTTGGTGTAAAATAAATTTCATGTTTGGAAGGGGGAAATTGTCTTTCACAGTAGCCTTATTTAAAGACTAGAAATTGACACATAACTGAATTTGGCCAATTTTCTTCCTAATTGGGACTAATTTGGCTATCGATTCAAAATATTTAATAGGGTAAATAATACGAGCAACCAATATTTTATCTAGTTCAACTCTAATTATTACTTCTAAAGATGAATCTATGGGTCTTCAATTTTTCCTAATAGGTGGAGAATTGATTTTGATCGGTATATCATGAGAGATGAGGGGAGCATCAAAACCTTTTAAGTCACTATATGACCATGAAAATATATCCAAAAAATATCAAAAGAGGTGCATAAATTTGTCAATTTCTTCTTGGGAGCATGGTTTAGAAACATACATCATTTTGGTATCATCATCAGTTTTGATGTTCGCTTGTACTATCTTATCATTTTTTTTATAGAGTGATTTGTTTGGTAAAGGGATTTTAGTAGCATCAATAGGTGAGAAAACCTCCTCCAAAGGAACTAAAACTTTAGGATATTTATTCTAGTCGAGATTGATGATTTCAGATGATTCTTTGACATCATTAGTGAGAAAATTCAAAAGATATTGGCCATCATTAAATACCTGCTAGGATTTTACATTTTTAGGAAGGTGAGGTATGTACAATGTTACCATGATGTAGTTAGGTTTATTCATTGAATAAAAATATCTAGGCCTTGTATCATACATTGTTAAACGATCATCGATAGTATTCATGCTTCAGTTTACATGTATGATCTTGAAACTTTCAAATTCGAGAATTGCATTCAAATTGAGGGGTATGTGACACTTAATTAACTTGTTTTATGGTGTATAGATTCTCTTGATTAAATTTACAATTAACTCAAAATCCCCAAAAATAAAAATATTTTTTATTCCAAACAAAATGGAATTATTTAACCCAAGGAGCAGAGCTTCAAATTATGCTACATTGTTGGTACAAGATAAATTCAAATGATAAGAATAAGAATATGAGTTTACAAAAGAGTTTTGCAGAAGAATACCAGCCCCATGTCCTTCTTATGATAATTCCCCATCAAAGAACATATTCCAAATTAAATTTGAATAAGAGGGGAAATTTATGGTACTTAGGTTTCCAGTTTCTTCTTCATTGAAGATTTAATGAATTCGAAGGTCCTCTTCAATGTATTGAAATGATGGTTGGGGAATATTTTCAATATAAGGCACTATTATTTCTTCCCTATATATAATTATGTTCTTGTGACCTTTATGAATGATGAGAAGAGAGCCATGTATGGAATAATAAACACCTGTCAGTGATTGCCAATCTCTACAAATAATGACTCAGTAATTACCAACAGACATATCAATGAATTAAACATTAATGGTTGTGCAGATTTTACAATGAAAAAACTTTATTAAAGTGAGATCCTTAATTTCACCAATCATGTTTTTATTTTGTTTGTTTAAGCCCAACATATTCCTAGGAATTTCATTGGAGCATGAAAGTCCTAACTCTTCCATAATTGTTTTGGACATAACATTCATACTAGAACCCCCATCTACAAGAAAATAGTGAGATATCTTATGGAAAATTTTTATTGAGACATAAAAGGGTGGGTTCTTAGGCTACTTATAATTTTATGCCACTTAAATGTCTTGATTATGGAAATATTAATTCTCCTCTTCCATTTCAATGATGGATATCGAGGGATCATGTGTTTTTTCTTGTTTCTTGTTTTTTTTTAATATTTTCAATATGCTTGGGATCTTGAACAATATATAGAGAAGTGTATCATTAGCTTTGATTTTGGATAAATCTTCTATGATATTATATTTTTCGGCAAACTTGAGCGAATGATCAGTCTGATTAGAAGGGATACCATCTTTAGTATTTGAAGAAAATTGCCTTGATGCATGATTACAATTAGAAGAATTACTTTGAAATTTCTTGTTGTAATTATGAGAAAAACTATTTACAATATAATTATATCATCATCAATCTGATAAAAATATTATTTACATTTGGACTTGAAGGTGGAGGAGTGGATTTTTTCCCAAAAATTATTTCTCTACTTGCCTTCATAATTTCACATATCTTTTCATCATGATATTCCTTGCAAAAGTTACACCAAGGATGATTAATTAGAAGAATATTTCCTGAAGTAGAAGAAATAGGAGTAGGTTGAGAGATGGGTGGAAGATTTTACTGAGAGGATATAGGTACAATCTTGCAATTGAAGGAGATAATGCAATTATTCATGTCTTGCATTAACTACAAGATGGTATTCATCTCAAAAATCTTATTAGATTCATTCAAAGGGATACCGATACTCAAATTATGATCCTCTTATTAACGCTAATTCTATAAGGTTGTTTCCAAATCATTAAAATATTTCTCTTCAAGCCCATTCCTATAAAAATTTGTTAATCTCAGGTTAAAATATTGAATAGTTTCTCCAAGTCTAAAGACCATGTTGTTATATTCCCTGTTTTTATATTACCTAAACCAATATGCAGGACTTTCTTGCTGTCCAAAAGTAGAATTGATGATCCAGGTGGATATTGGTGGCCACTCACCTATTCACTTGCACCCCCACCATTTTTTCTTTTAGTTTCCTTAATTGTAGCACAAATTACTATTTTTGGCAGTTTTTTTGGTCCTAAACTTCTAGAGCCATTTTGAGGCGCTAAACGAAGTTTTTATGGAAAAAAGGAAAAACCATAAAATATAATAGGTTTTTTAGTTGAAATTTGTATTCCTCATATAGAAATTTATAATTAGGAATCATACACATCAAATGAATATCATATGCCAAAGTTACGACCCTGAGAAGTTGATGTACCAATTTACCACAACGGGGCTAACAAATGTTTGGTGCTTCACCTCCTAGGGTTAGGTTTTTATATGTTTAGGGTTTTTCATTATTTCTCAATAATAAATATGCCATCGATATTGGTATTATAAATTACCATCACTTGAGATAATTTATTTCCATTATGCATGTAAACAATTTTCAGTACTTTGTTATTAATCACTTGCACATTTGGCCCAATTTTCGACGGCAAAAATGTTGCTCTTACGACACATAGGCATCCCAAGAGTGACACTTTGAGGTGGGGAAAAACATTTTTTCCTCTCCCGTCGCAATTCTAACACTTCTAATAATTGTCGGTAGAGTGACACTAATTCCGACGTTTTTTTGGTAGTGTCACAATTCTGACATTTCCATGTTTCCATCGCTCTTCCGACGTTTCCAAGTTACTGTCGCTCTTCTGAAATTTCCAAGTTATCATCGCTCTTCCAAAGTTTTCAATTGTTCGTCACTCTTTCGACATTTCCACGTGTTTATCACTCTTCTAACATTTTTAACTATTAGTCGCTCTTCTGAGGTTTCCACGTGTGTGTCGCTCTTGCGATGTTCCTAATTGTTCATCGTTGTTCTGAAGTTTCCACGTATTTATCTCTCTTCTGATGTTTCTAACTATTCATTTCTCTTCCGACATTTCCACATGTTTGTCACTCTTCTAGCGTTTCTAACTAGTCGTCGCTCTTTCGATGTTTCCACGTGTTTGTCACTCTTTCGACGTTATTAAGTGGAGAACATTGTCGGAATACCAACGACAACAAAGTTATATGAAAAAAAAACATCTAGGGGGTCCTTCCTTCTCTGGTGTGTTTTCACCCCATAAATTTCCGAAGGATTAAGACAGAACTACGGGGGAAACATCAAACCGCTTATGAATCCATGACCTAGCCTTATTGGACACAGAGAGGGATCTCTCTGTTAGATATAGCTTTGTTTATAGGGGAATTTTTGGCTAGCTATTAGTGCATATGGGTTGGCTTGAAAATATGTGATTGAGGCAGTAGAAGAGGGCCATTGGGCTATGGAGTCAAACAAGTGTAAACAGATTCAAATGGATGAATTACTGATATCAGGTGCAACCAGGCAAGCTAGCCATGTCAATGGATCTTTATAGCTTATGAAATGGAAAGGAGGAGGATATTAAAGCTCAACGTAAATGCAGAGGAGACCATCTTTGAATTCCGAACTTAGGTCTCAGAGGAAAACATAAAGTATTGTTTCAAGACTGAGCAGAGTACCCCATGGTAAAACCTACACAAAAATTCTATCCACAGTAAGAAAGAAAACAATTTTTAAAACTAGAGATGACTGATTACAAGAAAAGGAGCACTTCACCACAGATCATAACACAAGAATATGGAAAACAACATAGTATTTCATTCATCCAAAAGAAAGTGATTACAACCATATGAGTCTATTACAATGGTTTCTTCCCTTCTGGGGCCTCTTTCGAGCCTTTTCCGCCTCCTTCATACTGCTAATGCATACAATATTTATATAAAAATTAAGTCAGTTAATCTGTCTACTACGGTGATTAAATTCAAGCAGAAACTGGACAAGTGGAAACATGCAGGTGGTGATAAGATGAGCCTGGCCCTAATAGTGGCTTTAGCAGTCTATTATTTATTACAGAATAAGGAAGGAATTTTCTCTTAGGATCATGAAGAGGCTATGATGGAGTAAAAGTTTGACAATTGGAACCATGCAGGTGGTAACAAGATACTTCTGGCCAATAAGGTGGAGGCAGCAGTCCATTATGATAAGAATCAAGCTTTGTCTGATGCCGAAGAGGCAAGGAAGCCTATGAAAACTTTGCTCTTCCTCTTTAGAAAATTGTTGTTGGATTATTAAATTAATGAGGTGCTGGCATCTTCCTTGGATTAACATCCATGTTGATGTGTTCACTTCCCTTTCTGTTATTGCAATTACAACATGATAATCTTTTCACAAATTACTTTTCCTGACTTGAGCCTTTCTGTCTATCTCAATATTCCAAAATTGGAAAAGTAGGAATATAGGTCATAAAACTGGAGATAGCAGGGTAGATCAACACATAAAAATTGGAGACCAATATGGAGCCATAACATTGTGTATAATAACAACAAATCCATACAAAATAGTGAGGCATAAATCATATGAAATGAGGAAACAAGCCTCCCATAAACAATCACTCCCAAATATGAGATGTTGCTACAATAAAAAATGTCAGAGATCTGCTACAGCCCAGTCATACTAAGCATAAATATAGCTGGAGATCATACAATGATACAAAAATACTGATATAGGCCACAATAGATGCTACACATACAGATCTAGGCACTATATCAACTCTCCAAGACAACCCAAGAGGGTTTCCGGAAAATGCACACAACGTGCCAATGTAAGTTGCAGCCCTAGGGTTGAAGGTATGTTGCAAAAATAGAAATGAGAAGATATGGATGAAGTTGATGTATAATCCTACAACTTTTCTCCAATATATCCCCCGGATGAAAGGGTGCCTTGTCCACTAAATAAATCTCCTCCCAAAACACACACTGAAACCACCCCTGCAACTCCTCCCTAAAATAACGCAGATCTAGAATGAAACTGTATTATAGGGGATAAATTATCCTTGGCATGATTCCAAATATGTCAATAAATCCCAAGGGGCTTCTTTACTATCCTCCCAATAGAAGGGAACCTTCCTCCACTGCAATACTAGCTTAGAGAACACCCAATGAAAACCTCCACTATTGCACCCTGCAACACAACACAACTCTAAGTAAAAACTGTGTTGTTGAAGAAAGTTGAAACTTGGCCTGATGCCTGAATTTGGAAATGTAGTGCATTACTCCTCCTAGAGGCTCCTCAAGGAAAGAGGTGGGATTCTCGCTCAGGAACACCCTGTGCTAAACAGCACAGCAATCTCAGCTAAACATCTAGAGAGAGCAAGAAGTCATACAGACGACAAAATCAATAATCAATAATCTCCCCATCTATGGCTACCTTTCCCTCCTTATAAACAATGTGAGCCTTCTCACCCTGGGTCCCACTCATTAAATTCACTACTATCATGGAGACTTTCTCCCATTAACACTGCGCTGCCTCTCATTGATGATCCACTCCCTCCATACTAGTGTTGTTGATTTGGTCAAACTTGACCTTGCCCACATGCATTAGCCCCTGTTCACACATGAGAGTGCTTTATCCAGCTATTAAGATGATCCCTTTTGACATTGACAGGGATTTTATTCCTACTAAGGATATTTATGGGTCTCCGTACCCTCTTATTTATCTATCTAAGAGTGAAATCAAAATTTAATATTCCAATTAGTTGTGTGCTAATTTAGGAATATTACAGTCCTCCCCTCCCAAATGTTGCTTGTCCTCAAGCAATTGAAAGGATAGAATTGAATATCCTCTCATCTTCCTCCTGTAGCATCCTCATATGATAAGTCACTCCAATGGGCAATACTCCCTCTCATATGTCCCCAAGTTGCTCCTCCCAAGTGTATAAGTAAGCCTTTGGTGGAAAACCCAAATGGCTCTCATCATGAAGTAGTGGGATATCCATGGAGGCAGCTATGTGTGATCTAGAGGCCTTCTTGAAGCATGGAATTAGAAAAGTATTGGGAAACTTAATTTCCATGTGAAGATCCAAACCCCAAGCTATCATCCACAAAAAGTGAGTCACCCTCGAAAATGGTAGCTCATGAAATTTTTCTTCTACCTTTGGCTCCTACAGTGTAGGTGGGCTGCATAACTAAACATGATAGACCAAATGGCCTACCCCATGCTTTATCTCTCTCCACTTATGGAAAGTGTAGAGCTACTGCTAATATTGGGCTGCAATAATGTTTCCCTCAAGATACAAAAGGACAACTAGATCTCCAAAGACCCCTTCTCTAGTTTCATGAGCCCAATCCATCCCATACAAAGTAAATGGTAAATCATCACCATGTGGTATCCAAATCAGAAAGAGAATTTTATGTACAATGTTGGATGGTACCAATGGTTTCTCTAGTGGATACAGCGCAGTTTTACCAACTGTTGTTCTAGAACATCATGTGGCAAGTTGTCTCCCAACAAGTTGCTAGTTGTGCATGTTTGCTCATCTACTAGGAGGTAGTAAATGGAATTATATATCAGCTAAGCATAAAAATAATAACAGCACATTTTCCCAAAGCTACGCAAGGAAGGGCTATCTCCATCATAAATTTTGGTCCTAAAATGACCATGAAACTCAAATATAATCTTACTCTCTTGTGGAGAAATGCACTGTACATAAATGGTGAGAGAATGAAAATACTTTTTGAAATGATCAGTAAGTACAAAAATACATTTATTACCATGCATTTTGAGTAGGTTGAAAGTGAGGTCCATGGCTAAGCCCTCCCATGAGAATCTCCTCATAAAGGTCTACAAAATGAAGGGATGCATACTCCCCTCGGAACACTCCATCAATAGATACATACTCCCAAGTGACAACACTACTGGCCTTGGTGATAAGGCTCCTGCCACTCCATGACTCCATTCTTTGACATGCCATATGCCAAATTCATCCACCATCATGCTGCTATGTGTGGGAGACTCCTTCCTATGTGGAAGTACCTCGTGATCCTTCAATGTTGAAGGGTAGCCCCTTTGCACTTTGATTTTTCCATCCCTTTCTCTTGAGATATCATGCAAAGTATGGGAGAAATTCAACCCATACTCTCCCAAGAGTAGCCAAAGCAACAACAACTCTTGTTGCCTCCTCATCTCCTCATCATACAAGTCATGTAGTAACATCATGATGATTGACTTGTAGAATTCTCCATACAACCAAATACTCCGCTGCCATAACATATGGGTGCCATGCAATGCACCAAACCATAACATACCTTTTGAAAGAGGATATGTCATATTATGGCCAAACTCGTTTAAGAGTAGCCAGTGTAGCCATGCCTCCTACTACCCTATGTCATAGATCTGGAAGTGGCTCACCAACCTCTTGCTCACCATCCTCACCCATCCATCTAAATGTGGGTGTCTCCTTCCATGCTCAAAATTGGTATCCCTCCAATGGATAATACCTTCCTCCCAAATCAGATTACTACCTTTGCACTTCATGGGATGTTGAAGTAAAACCTCCTGGAGATCTCCAAATGAAGACAACTCATCAATGACCAAGTTGACCCCATAAGGATCAAAATATGAGGTAGGAAAAAAATTCCCATTGAGTTGTGAAGTGCTCATCAAGAAAGAATATCTATAATAATGAGGGATATCATCCATCATAAGATGTCTTCCATCAATCATTTGCCTATCCAATGTCACACAAGTATAATGGTCATCATAATGTCTCAATAATATTTGGGCTCCCAACTCATCACAGCTGCTCAATGACAGGGTTGTTGATCTCCATGATGATGTATCTGTTGTCTCATGATCATGCACAATGTTGAACATACAGTTTTGCATTGGATTGCCTAGGATAATGCTCATCCTATCCTCCAAAATTATACACTCCAACCCAAATTTTTGTGTGCAGCTCATTAATGAATAACCAGGATGATTATATATCTCCTCCTTGAACAATTCAAGGGTCCTTTGTGCAGTGATAGTCTACTGCTCCAAATCAGCAATGTGCTTTGACCCTAGGTCATGCATTTGCCCTGATGGCATGTTCCCACAATCCTCCATATGATGTGCTGAAATAATAGGAAGTGGAAATGTTTTCATACCTTGGTAAATTTTGGGAACATATTGTACTGCTACAAGGGTTCCTCTCTCCAGTGTAATGACTCCTCCAACTACTGGTGATGATGATGGTTGCTCCTCTACTACTGCACCATCGCTAGTATAAGTGTCCTCCTCCTCATGCATCTCCAGAATAGTGCATGGGAATCTAAATGTCAAGAGATCAAGACCACTTTGCAAAGGTGCAAGTGTTCTTTTTCCTAATTCAAGTGCTCCTATAGCAAGTGGTTGTGAAGGTCTCTTCTCCTCTGATTTATTCTTGTCAAACTTCTTGATCAACCTTTGAGTAAAATATGCATATGCAGTCACTCTTGCATGACTCAAATGGTTGAACCACCAAATATTTGCGTCACCCTCAAGGTGCAGTGCTGCAATCTCAACAGCTTCTCTTTCTACTACTGGATGTAGTAGGAAGAAAGCATCTAACCTCATTCCCCAAGCCCTTGTTGTGCATGTGGATGACCCATCAAATGTGGACAATAGAAATCTATTGTGCATCATCCTTCCATAGCTGCAAGGTCTCCTCTCTTCTTTGCGCTGAATGAACTGTGGGAGAGTTATATTATCCTTGAAAGCCCTTGATTGAGACTTTTACTCTGCAAGATAATCACTTAGAATCTCATGATCTAATTTTCCTCCATCTCCATGCCTTTCATCTTCTTCTTCAAAAGAAAAGGTCATATTGTATTTCTTTGGAGGTCTATGCAATACCGATTCTTTATTCTGTTGATAGGAAGTGCATGGACCTTCCTCACTGTTAGTCATCCATAATTTTGACTTTATCCAAAGATGACTAAAGTTGAAAAACTCAGATTTCTAGAAACAATATTTGTAGAAAAATTGTGAGTTCTAGAAATCTCACAGCCTTCATTATCCTAAGTTTATCAGATTCACCTAAAATCTTCATTTATGCCTCCCAAAAAGATCACCCTTCTGTCTCAAAAAGAAGCTTATTTAGGCTATATTCCCCATTTTTGATCTCCATCTCCTCTTCCAATTTTCACTCATTTGATCCTATCCTAACAAGTCCTTTTCCCCTTCTGAAAAGTCCATTTCCCTTCATTAACCCTTCATTTCCCTCTAAAATCCCCCTTTTTTTTTCCTTCACTAATTCTTCATTTCTTCTAAAAAAACCCCTCTAAAAATCATTATAACTCCTTTATATGGTTTAAAAACCCTTTTTCCCCTTATCGAAAGCCTTTAAAAGGCCAAAAACCTTGGTTTTAGCCTCTATCCGCCTTTTTATAAAATTAAACTTTTAAGCCCCTTTGGGCTTGAGCCCCAGCCCCTTTATCCATGTGACCCGAGGGCCTGACCATGGGCTAAGTCTCAACCCTTAGCCCCTTATCTCTCCACTCCCGGTTCCCTTTTCCTCCATGAGACCACCCTTCTCACACTTTATCCTTAGCCCCCTTCCTTCATTATTTCACCCCTCCGCCCTTATTCTTTTCATAACCCGAACCTTATTAAAATATCAAAAAACCTTTAAAACTTCAAAGGCAGACCCTTGCTCCCCCACCCCACCTTACCTTTTCATGGAAGATCTACACCGTCGATCGTATTGATCGGATGGCCCGTGCTCGTTCCCTCCTCCCATTAAACCTTTCCCCGCGACTCCTCTCCTCCCATCCATTCATCTCCACGGGGCATTCTCAACCATAGATCAAAGGCCTTAGGCCTAGATCCAATGGCCATCATGCTCCCGACTCATTAAACCTCCCTCACCCTGCCTTGCCTTTTCTTGGTCCATTCTCGACTGTAGATCAAAGGCCTTAGGCCTAGATCTAACGGCCCACATTTAACCTCGCCAATCTCCCAACCCGCACTACCCGACCAGGCGCCCACGTCACCCCTCAGGCCTACCACCCACTACGAAAAACATCATCCAATCTCCATCTGACAGTTGTCTTCCACCATCACCTCCTCACCCGTGCAACTTCCACTATCATGCTCCCCTGTGGCCGTAGATCTACCACCCCTATATCTGATGGCCCAAAAACATTATCGTGTGGATTTTGCAGCGGATTTTTAACAACTCAATTTCACACGAAAATATCAGTTTTGCGTGGGGCACGTGGCAAGATATTAATGGAATCGCGTTCCCACAGGGAAAAACTACTAACTGCCCATCGGCAGCACGAAAACCGACAGTGGTTTTTCGAAACCACTCTCGCGCAAATTTCGTGCCAAAACTACTTTAAAACCCATTTTGTGTGTTTTTTCACCCATAAAACCTTCCTCCATGCATATCACGTTGCTCTGCAACTGCTCCCATTCCCTCCCAAATGCATCCAATGCATTTTATCCAAATATGCAGGATTATTATAATGGTTTGATTGTTTGTTTGCAGGGTTTATGAAGGCCAAATACACAGAGACGAGGGTGACAATCCTTGAAGCTTAATCAAATGCAGAAAGAGACAAAACAGGGTTGGATTTCAACGTTTTAACCAATTTTTCATAACCACTGGTTGAAACACAAAACCCTTTAGCTCACCAAAGGAAACCCTGCACACAAGAAGACAAAGCAAATCGGTAAAGAAGTGAAGAAGCAAAGGACCGAAGACTAATCACAGTTTTAGGATAAAAGACAAAGTTAGAACACAGAAGATTTAAAGGTTTAATTGGCAGATTAAAGGATAAAACATAGTTATAACATATGAATCAAAGGTTTGAAGAAGTCCGAGAAGTGTTATAAAGGCAGTATAATGGATTATGAAAGCTAAAACAGATCAGGCCTAGACACACATTTAATGATTAAATTAAGGCAAATTAGGCTTAAAGATAACCTCGGATACATCAAAAGGAGTATTTATTCCCTTAATATATAAAATTGACACCTGTGGCCTACTTTCTGTCCCAAAGGTCATATTAGTAGTTATTACACAAAAGAAGATATTTTAAGCTTTCAAGACAGTTAATGTAAAGATAAAGATAGGCCTTAAAGTCAAAATTTTCACCTATTTTATCCTTAGAAAGTTAAGACAAAGTTATTAAACAGAGAAATAGTTGCACACATGTTCCTACCTTATGCCTTGCATGGTTTTCAAGGTCAGGGATGCATTTACTCTGTAATTAATAACAATTGGACCCTAGATCAGTTCCACCTCCTCATTTTCAGCATAAATATTGCATTCGAACTCATTATATATTGGGCATTTGATAACTCTTTGAAGTAATACATAGTTCTGCTGAAGTTGAAAGAAATTTGATGTGTTGGAACCTGTGGATGTTTTGACCTGTTTCTTGATGGAGAAAGCTCTGTCATTGGATCTTTTAGCTTGGTTGTTGGTGAAGTATTCTAATATGTTAATGTTTTTCTTGTTTTCCATTATGTTTTCATCATTTCTTACTTGCAGTAGAGTAAAAATTTTAGGCTAAGAAATGTCTCCTAGAAGCACCTTAAACCTATTTACTCTTCATTGTATTTATGTTTTCATTTGCTAAAGGTTTTATTGAGTATTTTGACTGCTTTTTAACCCTTAAGCTTTTTTATTTCAGAAATAGTTCAAATAGTTGGTCTCAAGAATGATTAATGGTTTTCCCTGCTTACTTGCTGCCTCTTGAAAATTGTTTCTGAAGTCTCCCTTTAAAGTACCATTGTTTACAGTCTGCCAAAGAGGTTTGTTTTTATCATACCCTTTGTTCTTCCTGAGATAATTGTTTTGAAGGTCTTTATAATTGCACTCTTAGACGTCTAGGAGTTCCCTCTTCTATGAATGCAGTTATTTGTGAATCTTGAATGTTTTCTTATCCTTAAAGTAAAATATTTGGATGAAATAGAGCGTTCCTCGACTCCTAGATTTCATTTGAAAAGTTTGTCTTGAAATTGTTATTTACTGAAGTGTGATTTGTAGAATTCATGGTTAGCCTTGTCTATGAAATACTTCTTCATGTTCAAATGATGTTTTAAGTCCCTTTGTTGAGAAGTACATATAATTAAGGATTCTTAATTGCCCTTAGTTCTAATTTTTATTCTAAACCCTTAATGTTCATTTCATTTCACCTGAAATACTTTGTAGATCCAATAGCCAAGTTAGATTTGCCCTTTGATACCTCTAATTCATCTACAAACTTGTTACAAAATTCTACTTGACTCCATTGCCCAATGACTTAGAGGTTTCCCTTTTCTATCTATGCTTCTTAGATCATCATGTCCCATCAAACAATCAAACAAACTCATGCTTAATAACTAGCCTAAAATCAACCTTTTACAAGAAAACAAGTCATATCTTTGCAAATAATTTAGAGATCCCTCTCTGAGACTAGGAGGGCTAGATCCTAGAGCTCTAAATACTGGTTTATATGTTGCCTTGTCATTTAGTATGCCAATCTGCTAAATCATAGGACCCCAACATTCTGGCGAACACGGTGGGACCTTTTTGAGTAAAATTCCCTAAACAAGACACTCAGTATCCATTCAAGTGAACTATAGCTTCTTTAAGCACTACCAACATAATGGTAATCATGATAGGATCTGTCTAAATCAATGGCAATCTAAGTAACCCTTAGGATTCTAAGAGACCCTTATCAAACCTTGAAGAAATCAGCTAGTAAGCCATAGAGTAGACTCTGTTTGTTTCACCACCTTAGCTAAGTGTTGAACCAGGTATAGAACACTCTCACAACCACAGAACTACAAAAAACTCAGAAAAACCCAAAACATTTCAGATTTCTTTTCAAATAAACCATTGGTGGTGGACCATAAAACATTTTACCTTCAGAAAAGCTAAAAATTTTCACCTAGCGACTCCACTAGCCCCAGTAGCCCTATTACTCCTCTAGTACTCCATATTTCCTTAGGATTGTGTTAACCAGCCCTAAGAAAGTTTAGAAAACTAGTCCCCTATTATAGAAATCACTGGGAGAGGGAAAATTTTGAAAAAACAGTCCTAAAAAACTTCAAACCTCTCTAAATTTTGGAAACTAAAATCTGGCTTCACATAAGGTCCATACTAGATCCCATCTAGATCATAACCCTCATACCATATTTGACAATCTATAAAGGATTTTGTGGCAAACTTCTAGATCTAGAGAACCAACTACTGATAAGACTATCCCAAGAATAAGATTTGTCCCTGAAAATATTACAGTCTTGAAAGATCCTCACTTTGACATACCTTACACAAAGAATCTATTCAGAAATAAGTCTCAAAGTGATTTAAATCAAGCTGACTTTGAAACCACAGATTTGCAACAAAATGCTTTAAATTATTGCATATTAGATGTGGTTTTATATTGGAATAATGTTGTTGGAATATTGCTTAAATGTTTGCTTGAGGTTGATGCAGGAAAAATCATGCATAAGCTGCATCAGGGAGAATTTGGAGGACATCTCTACTGGAATACTACAGCAAATAAAATCCTCAGATCTAGTTACTATTGGCCCACCCTTTTTCCAGATACTCAGAAACTTGTCATGTCTTGCCAGAAATGTTTGATGGAAAGAGAAAACTCCTACCTTTACCCTTACATCCCATCAGCATTGACGCTCCTTTTCAAAAATGGGGTTTGGACTTCATTGGGGAAATTCAACCATCTTCATCAGCCCAACATAAATGGATCCTCACTGCCACTGATTATTTTACCAAGTGGATAGAAGCCATACCTTCTAGGAATGCTACTGACTCTGTCATTATCAAGTTCCTTGAAACCAACATACTATCCATATTTGGTTGTCCTAGTAAAATTATCACAGATAATGTTGCTGCTTTCAAGTCTAAAAGAATGATTGACTTCTTCCATAAATACCATATCACCTTGGGTCATTCCACTGCCTACTATCCTCAAGGAAATGGATTAGCTGAATCCTCCAAAAAAATCCTTGTCAATACTATCAAAAAACTGTTGGAGCATAATCAGAAATCATTGCATAGTAAGCTTATTCATGCTTTATGGGCTGATAGATTAACCACCAAAAATTCAATAAATATGTCCCCCTATCAGCTGGTTTATGGCATGGATGCAGTCTTCCCAACATATTTAGGAGTTCAAGTCATGAAACTCCTCCAAGAAGTACAATCTGAGGAAAATGATATGCATAGAAGGATCAATCAGACCATCCATTTACAACAGTCTAGAGAGGAATTATATAAGAGAACACAAACAATCCAAGAAAGCATCAAGAAGTTATTTGACAAGAGGACTAGAGAAAATGATTTCCAAGTTGGAAATGTAGTTCTAAAGTGGGATTCTAGAAGGGAAGAAAAGGGAAAACATGGAAAATTTGAAAATCTATGGAAAGGGCCCTACATTATTCATTCTATCAGGGGTCATAATGCATTCCTTCTGCAAGAGCTGAATGGAGAAGATTTATTTGGAGGTCTTGTCAATGGCAGGATGCTCAAGCACTACTTCTGTCAAGAGTCCTGAATTCAAAGTTTTTATTCATTATACATAACCCAGTTGAAAAGAAATCATTAAAAATACAAAAACAATAAAAAAGGAGAAGGAAAAGAGGGAAGATTCAAAAGAGGTATAGCCCCATACCCAAAAAAGAGAATTTTCTAAAATTGAGCAAATCTAAGTTCCACTGCTGATTAAAAAATGATATATTGTTCAGTCATCTAGCCTAATCATGGCTGAACATACTTTAAATTTATGTTGATAAGTTAGTAGAAGCACATATTGATAAGAATTTTTCAGACCTGGCTTATCAGTAGAATATATTAGGATAGAAAGGATATGGTTCTAACAAGCTCAAAATATGAACCAAGAAAAGGGAAAAGATAGCTTTAAATAGATCAAAACCAGAGCTGGAAAAGGAATAGAAGGATATTTATAAATTTTCAGATCTTAAGCCTTCATAATTTTGTTTTATTTTTCTGCAAATAAAGTCTATGTGCAGCTTGTACATACAGCCATAGACACCATAGAAAATCAGACAGTCTAATCCTGATTTGGTTGTGTTTAAATTTCTTGTCTTAGAAATAGAGAATAAAATCTGTCAAACAGCTTAATCTTGACAGATAGTAGCTTAGGTAGAAAATAAAGAGTTCAACAGTTTAATCTGGACTCTTGGAAGAGATAAGGATATGATTAGATAGTTTATTTTTGTTTTCAAAAAATAAAAGTCAAAGATTTTTCCAGTTCAAGCGCATTCAAAAGAAGAAAAAAATGCTAGGACAAGTAAGATTGGGTAGGTAGAGATGTTGTTTTTTAAAGAGATTACATGTTGCAGATTGATAAAAATTGTCTTTTTCAGAAAAATATCAGCAAGAAAAGAAGAAATTTGCACAATGGACAAAGCACTGGTCTGCTGGAAGCTAGATATTGATAAACTGAGGTTCTAGACACCTAAAAGGACAGTTGTCCTCCCCATGTGGAGCCACTGTTAGTCATCCATAATTTTGACTTTATCCAAAGATGACTAAAGTTGAAAAACTCAAATTTCTAGAAACAATATTTGCAGACAAATTGTGAGTTCTAGAAATCTCACAGCCTTCATTATCCTAAGTTTATCAGATTCACCTAAAATCTTCATCTATGCCTCCCAAAAAGATCACTCTTCTGTCTCAAAAGGAAGTTTATTTAGGCTATATTCCCCATTTTTGATCTCCATCTCCTCTTCCAATTTTCACTCATTTGATCCTATCCTAACAAGTCCTTTTCCCCTTTTGAAAAGTCCATTTCCCTTCATTAACCCTTCATTTCCCTTAAAAAATGCCCTGTTTTTTTCCTTCACTAATTCTTCATTTCTTCTAAAAAACCCCTCTAAAAATCATTATAACTCCTTTATATGGTTTAAAAAACCTTTTTTTCCCTTATCGGAAGCCTTTAAAAGGAAAAAAACCTTGGTTTTAGCCTCTGTCCGCATTTTTATCAAATTAAACTTTTAAGCCCCTTTGGGCTTGAGCCCTAGCCCCTTTCTCCAAGTGACCCGAGGGCCCGACCATGGGCTAAGTCTAAACCCTCAGCCCCTTATCTTTCTGCTCTCGGTTCCCTTTTCCTCCATGAGAACACCCTTCTCGCGCTTTATCCTTAGTCCCCTTCCTTCATTATTTCACCCCTCTGTCCTTATTCTTTTCATAGCTCGAACCTTATTAAAATCTCAAAAATCCTTTTAAAATTCAAAGGTAGACCCTTGCTCCCCCACCCCACCTTACCTTTTCTCGGCAGATCTACACCGTCGATCTTATTGATCAGACGGCCTATGCTCGTTCCCTCCTCCCATTAAACCTTTCCCCGTGACTCCTCTCTTCCCATCCATTCATCTTCATGGGGCATTCTCGACTGTAGATAAAAGGCCTTAGGCCTAGATCCAATGGCCATCATACTCCTGACTCATTAAACCTCCCTCACCTCGCCTTGCCTTTTCTCGGTCCATTCTCGACCGCAGATCAAAGGCCTTAGGCCTAGATCCAATGGCCCAAATTTAACCCCACCGATCTGCCAACCTGCACTACCCAACCAAGCACCCACGTCACCCCTCGGGCCTACCACCCACTATGCAAAGCATTGTCTAATCTCTGTCTAACAGCTATCTTCCACCATCAACTCCTCGCCTGCACAACTTCCACTATCGTGCTCCCCTGTGGCCATAGAGCTACCACCCCTAGATCAGACAACCCAAAAACATTATCGCATGGATTTTGTAGCCGAGGTTTAACACCTCAATTTCACATGAAAATAGTGGTTTTGCATGGGTCACGTGGCGAGCGATGAATGGAATCGTGTTCCCCCAGGGCAAAACTGCTAACCGCCCATCGACAGCGCGAAAACTGCCGGTGGTTTTCTGAAACCACTCTTGCCCAAATTTCGCACCAAAACTGCTTTAAAACCTGTTTTGTGCATTTTTTTCACCCATAAACCCTTCCTCCATGCATATCCCGTTCCTCTGCAACTGCTCCTGAACCTTCCCAAATGCCTCCAATGCAGTTTATCCAAATATGCAGGATTATTATAATGGTTTGATTATTTTTTTGCAGGTTTTATGAAGGCCATACACAGGGACGAGGCTAACAATCCTTGAAGCTTAATCAAATGCACAAAGAGACAGAAAAAGGTCGGATTTCAATGTTTTAACCAATGTTTCATAACCACTGGTTGAAACACAAAACCCTTTAGCGCACCAAAGGAAACCCTGCATGCAAGAAGACAAAGCAAATCAGTAAAGAAGTGAAGAAGCAAAGGACCAAAGACTAATCACAGTTTTAGGATAAAAGAAAAAGTTAGAACATAGAATATTTAAAGGTTTAATTGGCAGATTAAAGGATAAAACACAGTTAAAATAGATGAATCAAAGGTTTGAAGAAGTCCGAGAAGTGTTAGAAAGGTAGTATAATGGATTATGAAGGCTAAAATAGATCAGGCCTAGACACACTTTTAATGATTAAATTAAGGCAAATTAGGCTTAAAGATAGCCTCGGATACATCAAAAGGAGCAGTTATTCCCTTAATATATCAAATTGACACCTGTGGCCTACTTTCTATCCCAAAGGGAAGATTAGCAGTTCTTACACAAAAGAAGATATTTTGAGCTGTCAAGACAGTTAATGTAAAGATAAAGATAGGCCTCAAAGTCAAAATTTTCACCTATTTTATCCTTAGAAAGTTAAGACAAAGTTATTAAACAGAGAAATAGTTGCACACATGTTCCTACCTTATGCCTTGCATGGTTTTCAAGGTCAGGAATGCATTTACTCTGTAATTAATAACAATTGGACCCTAGATCAGTTCCACCTCCTCATTTGCAGCATAAATACTGCATTCGAACTCATTATATATTGGGCATTTGATAAATATTTGAAGTAATACATAGTTCTGCTGAAGTTGAAAGAAATTTGATGTTCTGGAACCTGTGGATGTTTTGACCTGTTTGTTGATGGAGAAAGCTCTGTCATTGGATCTTTGAGCTTGGTTTTTGGTGAAGTATTCTAATATGTTAATGTTTTTCCTGTTTTCCATTATGTTTTCATCATTTCTTACTTGTAGTAGAGTAAAAATTTTAGGCTAAGAAATGTCTCCTAGAAGCACCTTAGACCTATTTACTCTTCATTGTATTTATGTTTTCATTTGCTAAAGGTTTTATTGAGTATTTTGACTGCTTTTTAACCCTTAAGATTTTTTATTTTAGAAATAGTTCAAATAGTTGGTCTCAAGAAAGATTAATGGTTTTCCCTGCTTACTTGCTGCCTCTTGAAAATTGTTTCTGAAGTCTCCCTTTAAAGTACCATTGTTTACAGTCTGCCAAAGAGGTTTGTTTTTATCATACCCTTTTTTCTTGCTGAGATAATTGTTTTGAAGGTCTTTATAATTGCACTCTTAGACGTCTAGGAGTTCCCTCTTCTATGAATGCAGTTATTTGTGAATCTTGAATGTTTTCTTATCCTTAAAGTGAAATCTTTGGATGAAATAGAGCGTTCCTCGACTCCTAGATTTCATTTGAAAAGTTTGTCTTGAAATTGTTATTTACTGAAGTGTGATTTGTAGAATTCATGGTTAGCCCTGTCTATGAAATACTTCTTCATGTTCAAATGATGTTTTAAGTCCCTTTGTTGAGAAGTACATATAATTAAGGATTCTTAATTTCCCTTAGTTCTAATTTTTATTCTAAACCCTTAATGTTCATTTCATTTCACCTGAAATACTTTGTAGATCCAATAGCCAAGTTAGATTTGCCCTTTGATACCCCTGATTCATCTACAAACTTGTTACAAAATTCTACTTGACTCCATTGCCCAATGACTTAGAGGTTTCCATTTTCTATCTATGCTTCTTAGATCATCATGTCCCATCAAACAATCAAACAAACTCATGCTTAATAACTAGCCTAAAATCAACCTTGTACAAGAAAACAAGTCATATCTTTGCAAATAATTGAGAGATCCTTCTCTGAGACTAGGAGGGCTAGATCCTAGAGCTCTAAATACTGGTTTATATGTTGCCTTGTCATTTAGTATGCCAATCTTCTAAATCGCAGGACCCCAAAACTCATATCAAAACCCTCTAGAGGTCTCATTTCATCTCTCCTCTTTCATCTGCTTGAACTCATTTGAGAGGTTCTTCATAGATCTGAAAAGTGATGAGAGAAATCTCATTCCTTCCATATTTGTATATCTCTTCTTCTTATAGAATATTGGCTGAAACTTAGATGTTGAGCCAAGATTATGCTCTGATACCATTGTAATATTCCAAAATGGAAAAAGAAAGAATATAGGGCATAAAACTGGAAATAGCAGGGTATATGAACACATCAACATTGGAGACCAATATGGAGTCGTAACATTATGTATAAGAACAAAAAATTAGTACAAAATAGTGAGGCATAAATAATATGAAATGAGGAAACAAGCCTCCCATAAACAATCACTCCCAAATATGAGATGCTGCTATAATAAAAAATGTCAGAGAGATGCTACACCACAATCATACTAAGCATAAATATAGTTGGAGATCATACAATGATACAAAAATACTGATATAGGCCACAATAGATGATACACATACAAATCTAGGCTCTATATCAACTCTCCAAGACAACCAAAGAGGATTTTTGGAAAAATCACATAATGCGCCAATGTAAGCTATAGCCCTAGGGCTGAAGCTATGCTGCAACAACATAAATCAGAATACATGGCTAAAGCTAATGTAGAATCCTACAACTCCTCTCCAATAGATCCCCCCAATTAAAGGGTGCCTCCTCCACTGAAGAAATATCCTCCCAAAACACACATTGCAACCACCCCTACAACTCCTCCCTAAAATAACGTAGATCTAGAATGAAAATGCATTGTGGGGGATAAATACTCCTTGGCCTGATGCCAAATATGTCAATAAAGCCCAAGGGGCTTCTTTATTTTCCTCCCAATGGAAGGGAACCTTCCTCCACTGCAAAACTAGCTCAGAAGACACCCAATGAAAACCTCCACTATTGCACCGTACAACGCAACACAACTCTAAGAAGAAACTATCTTGTTGAAGAAAGATGAAGCTTGGCCTAATTCCTAAATGTGGAAATGTAGTGCAATACCCCTCCTAGAGGATCCTCAAGGAAAGAGGTGGGATTCCCGCTCGGGAACACCCTGTGCTAAACAACACAAAAATCTCAGCTAAAAAGCTGGAGAGAGCAAGAAGTCATACAGACCACAAAATCAATAATCAATAATCTCCCCATCTATGGCTACCTTTCCCTCCTTATAAAAAATGTGAGCCTTCTCACCTTGGGTCCCACTCATTAAATTCACTACTATCATGGAGACTTTCTCCCATTAACACTGCGTTGTCTCTCATTGATGATCCACTCCCTCCATACCAACGTTGTTGATTTGGCCAAAATTGACCTTGCCCACATGCATTAGCCCCTGTTCACACATGAGGGTGCTTTATCCAACTATTAAGATGATCCATTTTCACATTGAGAGGGATTTTATTCCTACTAAGGAGATTTATCGGTCTCTATACCCTCTTATTTCTCTAGCTTAGAGAAAAATCAAAATTTAATATTCCAATTAGCTCTGTGCTAATTTAGGAATATTAAAATCTCCCCACTACCGTGACATTCCACATTACTCTGCCCTTTTTCTCCTTGCCAGTTCCTACCCGTTTCCTCCTACCGTGTTGTCTCTTTGTTCATAAAACATCGCACAAATGCATATGCCTGGACGTGATATCCTTTAGATTTTTTCTTTGGACTACATCACATCCACGTTAACATCACACTTTGCATGTTTTAGGATTTATTTTATGAGGAACAGGATCGGCGATGCGATGCAAAGAGCGGAGGTGACGTGTCAGGAGCAGTGATGGTTGGCGGACGTGGAATAGTGGTGGTGGTTTTGTTCGAACAAGGAAACCCATTTTTGGAGGGGGCTATGAGAAGTAGGTGGATAAGGAGAAAGGGGGGGAGGGTGTGAAGTACTATGGGTGCACCATGTAGTAGGGAAAGTGGTATGGGATATCACCCATTTCGGGACCCCCCCCCCCCCCCACAAGATAAATTTTGAATGTTGTGGGGGGGCCAAAATGAGATAAGCACCATCGGATATGGGGAGATGCACGGGGATGGCGGATAGGTGTGGGGCATTTGAAGGCGGTCGTGATGTGGCGATGGGGTGGGTCAGCCTATAGCCCACAGATCACAAAGTTTAAGGTTTTTTATGAGGAGCGAGAGCTAAAGGTTAAAATTCACGAAGTGCGATATGCGATAGGGTCCCACCCATATCAAAAATCGCAAGATTTTAAATTTATTTCACATCGCAAGATTTAGCATTTAGCACACATCGCAACATTTAGGATACATCGCATCACAACTTGAATTATTTAACCTGCGATGTATTTAAAGTGTAAACATAAAAAATGCTGATTGTGGTGTACGATAGGCAGTGAGGAATGGGTCCCACTTCACTTCGCATAAGGGAATTTATAAAGGTGGAAAAATGTAATGTGGCAAGGACTTGTTGCGAAGTGTCGACACAAAAGGCAAGGAAAGGGTCGAAAGGATTCTACAGTAAGGTAAGGCTTATGCAGTTTCATAGTATATATGATATATATATGTATTTCAAGCGGTCTAAAGTGGGGGGTGGAGTTGCAAATGGTAAGTTTAAAGTTTTTGAAATAAATGAAGAGGGGATCTTTGGAATATGGAAAAATGAAGGGAAAAAGAGGGTAATTGAGATGAATGAGGGCAGAAATGAAGTTTTCTCATGACTAAACCTTATCAGCAACATTTTCCCCTTTCCACTAAACTGAAAATGTAGATTGATTCCTTTGATGTGCTAGATAGTCAGGATTTCCCTTCCTTCTTTCTGGAAATATATGAGAACCATGGAATATTATTTTCAAAATGGGAGATTTGAGAAATAATCAATCACCTTGTGATACTGTGAAATACATGAGTCTAAAAGCAGCTCTAGATGGGGATGGAAGCTCCTTCAGGAGGTGTCAAGAAAACCATAGACTAGTGGCCTGATTCACTGGGATGATCCCAAATATGCAACTGAATCTGCTACAAAACATTTGTGGCTGACAATCTTCAAGCTGAATTTAACACTCTCTGCAAACGGAAGTCTGGAATACATTTGAGCTGAAAACAAAAAAACATTCTGGAACTAAAGCTAAAAAATGCTTAGAGTACTGAGCTTATTTTCCTACCTACCTATCCTAATCTAACTTAGAGATGATATATACACTAAATGAACTCTTTTTTCCAAAGTAACCAATCAAGTAAATGACTACCTGATTGATTCCTGTTCGCTTTTTTGAGTAGGCTGAGAAAACATAAGGGCCACTCCCATCTTACTTGCCATTGAACAACAATGTTCAACCTTCTCCTTAAAATTTGCATCAAACCATTCATGGCATAGCATACTCCTTCCTTAGATGATTCTAAAAGGCCAGCAAAAGGATCTTGGAACAATACCTGGTCTTGAGGATTCATATAAAAAGCTTTTTCTAGGACTACTCTTTGTTCCAATTTGTCTTGGTCAGGACCCTTCTGAAAGAGAATGTATACACATTCTTCATGGTCATCTGACATGGAATCCTCATTATATACCAATATGCTTTCCTTAAGAAAACCTGGTATTTCTTGACTAAGATTGCTGAATTTTGTTTGAAGGCCATCATTTTGATGAGCAGAAGCACTTTTTGGAAATAAGCCTTCTTGAGAATGTAAAACAACATCAGTATCAATATGGTATTCTTTTGTTTCTTCATGAGAAGATGCTTCAGTACATAAATCAGCAGTAGAACAAATATAAATAATCTCCTTATTACATAAAAATTGACAGGCTAGTTGCATGCTTACAATGTGATTAATTTCTTCTTCAGTTAAAGGAGGAGGCAGTATTTGTTTTCTTTGGATTAAACAACAATTTATTTCTTTCTCTTGCGAAGACTGATCATGAGACTGAATATCTTCTTTAGCCTCATAGAAAAGAGTAGATGAATTATCATTTGTCTCCATAGAGAGATCCTGTGGATCTATTTTCATTTCTTGATTGCTTTCATCTTCAACTAACTTCTCTTGTTTATCATGAAAATTAACTTGAGAATGAAATTCATAAATTTCTTCTAAGAGATCCTTAGGATGCCAATTTCCTAGATCTTCATCAATATTTACAGGGTATTTTATGATACCCTCAGACTAATCACAACAATTTTCAGCTAATGACGGAGATGGAGAATATTCTTTATAGTGCTCATAAAACACCTTGTGGAAATATTTAAAAAAAAGAAAACTACCAGGGTTCAAGCATTCATACCATTCTCTCACTTTCCCCTCTAATTTTTCCATGAACATCTTCATGAGGCAATCCTAATTCCATTCAACTTTCAACTTCAATGAATTTATATTAAATTTAATGAGATGTAACACATCATCATCATCATTCTCATCTTGAAAAATAGGAAGATTTATTTGCCAATTTACCTGAGGCATTTTGTGTGGGAATTTGGGAATGTGATCCATGTTCATAGGAGAATACCTGTGCTGTATTTGTTAGTCATCAGTAATTTTTATTATTTGAAGATGAATAAATATCAGTCCTAGATTTCTAAAAACAAAATTCATGAATATTGTGAGTTTTAGAAATCTCCCTGCTTTCATTATCCTTAAAACAAAATTTTCACTATTTTACTACTCTACCATTCCCTGTTTAAATTTCCACTCCTAAAAAGCCCCTCCTGGGCTTATGCCACTCATCTAGTTTTTTTTGCCCACATATCACCCCAGTGCTCTGTTTTTCCTTTACCCCACTACTTCACTTTCATCTAGGGTTATCAATCAACCTATCCTTTCCCATGTTCATCAGGTTCCTCAAACCTGGATGGTCTTATAAATACTTCTATGAGCTATTTAGATCAATCAATTACATCCATTTCTATATATTCAAATACACCCATTGGTCAAAAAGCTCTGTTTTTACACAGTTAAGATCCCAAGCCTAATTTCAGTCAAGGACCAAGTTAAAACCCTACCACTAGATCATTAAGTTTTCCCTAGGTTGTAGGATCTTCATTGGTATTTCAAGCTCTATTATTCTTATACTAAGTCCTGTTTCAAATGAAAAAGAAGAGAAACACATGTTTTCCCAAGAAAAAGCAGAGGATCTCCAAAGAAGGTTATTTTGTCAATTTCAAAGTTGTGCAAAGAGTAACTGTGATTGACATTTCTGCAGGAATGTCATGATGCAAATCAGCAAAGGATATTGATAGGGTAACTGATGAGTTTCTAAAATAAAGTGGAGATCATTGTGTCTAAAGGGGAGATCAAAGTTTCTAAGCATAATTAAATCAACAGTGTGCCAAACAGAAGCCCAATGCAGCAAGACTCATAAAGGAGGGTCAAGCTCTTATTTCAGCCATTTACATTCAGTGATTAAAATATAGAAGAACATGGTATAAGCTCCAAGGTAAATATAGATCTATTTGAGGATGCCACCACTGTGTAAATATCTAAGGTTATCAAAGAGAAGATCAACATTTTCAAGTATCAGAGGGCAAAGTCACTTCAGGGTCTCATAGCACATGTTGAAGTAAAAGTGTTCAAGGACATAAACCACTCAAAGGTAATAAGATTTCTCACTCAAACAACATCTACAGAAGAAGTAGGTAAAGAGTATCATTAAGATGTGGGTCAAGTTATATTTTCAAGCCACTTACTTTCAGTGATCATCAAAAGGTGCAAAAACATGGTTACAACTTCAGCAATGAAAGCAAAAATAGGTTTTGACAGTGCTAAGGTAAGGAAAGGTCCCTCAGAAATTTTTTAAGAAGCTGACCACTATTGAATGAGCTAAAATGATGTGTTGGGTTTCAAAATAATAGAGAAGGCAGTTTTTGGTTTTCTGTTATGTAAAAATGAGTAAAACAGACCCTCAAGTCTAAAGAAGGGCCATTTGATTTCTCTAGCAAGCTTCCATCAAGAGAGAAAGGGCCATTTTAAATATTTTATTTAGCCACCTACAACAAAAGACCAACTACAACACCTAGTCACCTGCAGCGAAAGGGCCAAATAAAATATCAGTAAAGGATCAAAGGCTTAAGAAGAAAACATTAGGAAAGTGGATTTGACATTTTAAAAAAATCAAAGTTTTTTTAACCTATAAAGGCCCTCTCCACCCTTCAGCAACTCATTTGCTGTTATAAAGGTCATTTAGAGCACTCAAAGTGAATTTTTGGATTCCTAGCAAGTTTGGGAAATTTTTCCCTATGTTACATGCGTAGAAGCCCCTGCTATGCTTCTGGAGGCTTCCTGTTGTATAAATTCCTCTGTACGTTGTGTGCTTGTAATTGCATGCTGCGTGTTGCCTCTGTGCAGACCCGGAAGCACCCTGCATGAGAATGTGTTCAGCATTTCCCGACAAGCCCATGCAACCTCGCCCGACTAGCCCCGGTGCTACGTGTTTAGCGTTGCATGAAGTCTGCCCGACAGGCTCGTGCCTTAGCTATTCTACTCGCCCGACTAGCCCCTGTGCTATGCGTTCAGCGCTGCACAAAATCTACCAAATAGGCTTGTGCCTCAGCTATTATACTCGCCCAATAAGCCCGTGCCTCAGCTATTATACTCTCCCGACTAGCCCCTATGTTGTGCCCTCGGCCGACCCGACAACACGTGCAGAGACCCGACAGCACGTTCAGTGCTACGCGTTTGACCAGGAGGGCCTCTGCATCATTCCAACACCAGAATTTTCTCAAAAAACTCCTCAAAATCACTTCCATGGGTTTTCATAACACCTATGAGAGGTAAGTACAAGTAACACCACCTCATTTTCAAGTTTCTTATCTTTTAGATTAGAGGAATAAACCATAGAAATTTCCATCAATTTCAAAAAGAAGAATTAGGGTTTTTGTGTAGAAATTATATAAATTATGTGTTATATGTCCAAGATTCTCCTGATCTCACACTATTTTAACTTCATGCAAAATACAAAATCTATTCCACCATTGATCATTTGCGGAAATTAAATCACGATTGCAATGCACACATGAAACCATAAAAAATCACACACATTAACACAGTTGTTTAACATGAAAGCCTGAAGCTGAAAACCCCAACTATTTGTATATAATATATGTCATAGAGATCATGTAACAATCCTCATACAAATCTGATCATATCAAGCTCTCAGTACAATACAATCGCTACACACTAATCAGGCCCAATCTTGCAAATCCATGCCTTTGATCTTTTCACTTCTATCCTAGCCTGCCTCTGTTACGCAATCCCTACTGAAAGAATTGGTCTCGTAGTTTGAATTTCTCTAGCCTTTCTCCATAATCCTCAGTGGCATCTCCTTGAGTGTTGGATGCAATCAATGCATCACTATGATACGAGCGTGCACTTGCCTTTCACTGTCTCTCCTTTGGTCTCCACTAAAGCGCCATGCTGCATTGTAGTTAACTGATGTGTTCTTTAGTTGATTTATGAGTTAATAATTAGTGAATTAACTAATAATTAATTCACTCACTCTCCTTTAGTGTGTCTGTCAGGATTGAACTAGATACAACTAGCTCAACTGTGTCTAACTGAGTTAAACTAAATACAACTCCACCAACTACTTCTCCAACTCCACCAAACTCTGCCACTTGAGTTCTAACTGAGTCCTCCATGCAATAGCTCCATTAAACCCTAAGGAATAGCGTAATTCCTTCTGTTAGCTGCTGTGCCACATTTGTGAACTTAACTGAAGTGCTCCAAGAGAATAAGATAATGTTTAGAGTCCAAATATTATTAAGAGCTAATAATATTCGACATATCTATTTTTAGACTGGCAATCTAAAAATAGATTCTGCCCAATATGTCTAAAAATAGAAGTCCATATATTTTCCAACTTGACCAACCATCCACAAATAGCATCCTGCAACTCATAGAATATGATCGACATGTCTAAAAATAGACATAGTCTAAAAATAGACTTTGCGCCAAAAATAGCCCACGGGCCCACTTAGTGAAGGCGACTCTTTTCACTAAGCTCATCATCTTGTTGAATCTCAACATTTTTGCCTTCAATGCAATAGTAAAAAAACCAAATTTTAAGGGAAGGTAATAGTGACAGTGGTGAGGGAGGCCAAGGGCCTAGAAGACATCAGCGCAAAGGTGGAAGAGTAAATAAGTTTGAGCCACTGAACACCGAGGAATTTACGGCCTCTCCTATGACAGTTTCATATTTACAGGAGGTGGGTTGTTTTGACTTCTTTGAAAAAGTACAACAGATACAGAGTCATCCCAAGTTGACCAGGTTGTTTATCCTTAACCTTCATGATGATCAAGTAAATTTAGCAGCAGTAAACTTTGAGCTATCTTCCAATATCATTTCTATGGCCACCGGTATACTTAGTATGGGAGAAAAGTGTTTCAAGCAAGCTAATTTGGACCTGAGCCATTATCAGCCTTTCCTGAAACCTAGATACCAAGCTGACTGCAAATCCATTTTTCCCTTTTCACATTTAATAGAGAGATATGCGCCGTTGATGAGAGTCATCATGAAATATTTTACATGTGAGGGTAGGTTTTCTAGGCTTTATTCATACCATATAAGACTTCTCATGCAATTCACTAGGGTAAAGCTGCTACATTTTCCCTATTATCTCTATATAAGTATTGATAAAATGTCTTATATTGTGCAAAAGAGACATACTTCACAACAAATGAAAAGTCTTTTTCACCATTCTCTTATCAAGATGATTGTGTTACATCAATTAGAGCAACAGGGTATTCCATGGGAGGTGTTCATCGCCCATGAAGTTTTCACAAACCAACAGCCTCATCATCAGCCAAATTTACCCTCACCATCTCATCCTCCTCCTTCCACTCCTCTGTCACCTCCCACTGACCATGACTCATCATCTACACATGTATCCTCTCCTCTAGAAAACCTCCCTTCTTCACCTTATCCTAATACATCAGATCTAGAAGAAAGTGGCAGTGAACAAGCAGGGGGTGATGAAGAAGAGGCAGAAGATGATGAAGAAGAAGGCAGTGATAAAGAGGCAGATGATGAAGAAGAAGACAGTACAGAGGCAAATGATGAGGAAGAGGAAAATGATGAGGCAAAGGATGATGGAGAAGAGGCAGAGGTCAGAAATGAAGAAGACGATAATAAAGAGGTAGATAACAATGAAGATGAAAATGCAAGTGATGAGGAAAGTAGCCAAGACATTGATGGTGATGTTGGAAACAACCCACTAGTCAATGAGGAGGATGAAAATGCAGAAGACAGTGAAGAGGCAAAAAATAATGAAAAAACTGCTAAAGACACCTCTAATAGTGACAACACAAAAAATGATAAAGTTCATGATGATGTTGGAGACACAAAGGGCAGTGATGAGGCAGAAACCAAGAAAAATGATAGCCCTAATTATGGTGATAGCAATGACACTAAAAACCAAAAAATCAGTTAAGAGGTTGATAATAGTAGTGAAAATCACAACAATAATGCGAGAAACTGTAATGAGGGAGGCAGTGACAATAATAACAGCAGTCTTAATGGCCAAGAAGGCAGTGAAAACAATGAGCCTGATAGTGGTAATATTGATAGTGCAGAGAACAGTGGCAAAGATAGTAAGACTCCTAGCAATATTGAAGGAAATGAAGAAAGTGGCCAAGGTAATGATAATGATGAGGGTGACAGTAGCTCACAGAACCTAGATGATAATGAAGCTGATATCAGTGAAGGAGAAAGGGATGATGACACAAATGAATATCACAACAGTGATGTTAGCATGGAAGAAAATGAAAGTGAGGTTCAAGAAGGTATGCAGAAGACATCAACGTAGAGATCAATGAAGAAAAGAAAGTAAGTCCTAAGTTCAACCATGTTTAGGGAATTTAGGTGGAAAAATTTGAGCTTTTCCCTCTCACATATCACAGAGGAAATAGGCATGTGTTTACTGCCTCTAAAGGGAAAGGGACCATGCCATCCTCCTCAGCTAAGAAGCTCGACAAAGGCAAACAAAAGATCAAAGAAGAAGAAGAAGAAGAAGATTAGCATGAGGTTGAGAGAGAGTTTGAAATCATTCATATTGACAGTGATGAGGAAAATGAAGCAAGGATCACAAACTTGCTCCTACAGAACAAAATTTCCCAAATTGAAGACCTCCAAGCAAACCTAGAGAGGGCCAAGACTGTGAATAACGCCCTTGAGATGGAGAACAAATAGATAGGGGCACAAAAAGCCATTTATGAAGCCAGAGAAATTAGAGCGCAGAAAGAAGGTCAAAGGGCACAGGTAAAGTTAGAGGAATTCATGGGCACCTATGAGGAAAGCGAATATGAGGAAGGAAAATCCAGAAGAATACCAAGAACCATGGGTTTAGATAAGGCCTTGGTAAGACAAAGAGAGTAGGAATCTGCCTTGGAAGAGTAGCTCCCTCTAAGTGAGCTACTTTCCATGGAGATAGAATATTATCGGGAGTCATGGCTAGAAAGAGCAAACACACACTTGGAGGAAAAATTGGAGAAGGAAAAAAGAGACCTTGACCTCCAAATGAAGATGACCAAACACTATGGGCTTAGAAACGAAATTTCAAGGGCCAAGCTCAAAATAGCCCTTGCCAAAGTTGAAGCCCTCAAGGAGGAAAAAGGTAAAAGAAATCTCAACCTTCTTACTGATGCTTCCATGCAAGCATCTTGGACATAACAAGGAAGATAAATGCAAATTTTGGGAACTTTTTGGGAATTTTGGTTTTTTGTTGATTTGGAGGGCCAAGGGGGTAGCACCCTTGGTGCTATGATTTTTCTCAAGACATGTTTAGGAGGAAAGGCTTACATTTTTTTAATCCTCAGCTCAAGTACAACATTCTCACCAAGTTTCAGGCCAATTGGAGTTGTTTTGGTCCTCCAAAAGGGTCAAAAACACCCTAATTTTCACCTTTCTGCCTAGTTTTCAGGACATATGTTGCACCTTTAACAGTCTTGGGAGTTTTTATTTTTGAACAGGTTACAGGGGTCCAATCAGAAAACCAAGGGTATCTCTAGAAATTAGACTCAACGGGCTTTCCAACGATCCATCACAGAGCCCATTCTGACGTCGGGAAGGCCTTCAAAACCTTGCTGCAAGTTGAACCAGTTTTCTTGCTCATGTGTTGCGCCCTTGGCATGGAAATACATCCTAAAACTCAGTGTTGCGCCCTAACAGGAAAAAATTCAAAAATGTATGCTTGGAAAGTTTTTGGAGGCTTGGCAGAGCCCAAATGTCAATTTATTTTCCAAAAGTGCCCGAAAAGATATTTTGTATTAGATATTTTTTTCCTTAGGCCTTGCAAGGTCTCAAAGGACAAAAGTGAAATTTATGATTAACTAATAGGCTTCTAGAGACTTAATTATGGTTTAGTACTCCAATTCATGATAAATATAGCATGGAGGTTTCATTGTATATGTTGGATATTTTCTGAGCATGTTATGAAATGGAATTGGAGTTTATTGGTGAAACTAGTTTTTGGTGCCTTGTGATAGTGTTGGATTGTGCTTCTATGGATCAATCTCACTCTTAGGATTCATTAAGATTGTTAAAATGGTGATGTATTCCATATTTAAGTTTTTTTCCTTCATTTATTCATTGTGTTTATGGTTCATTTAGTTATAGAACAGAAATAGAGAATATGATTTACCTTCTTGGTATCCTACTTTTTCTTGCTTTCTTAACTTCCATGTTTTCTTCCTCAAAGTTTTTTTAAAGAAATCCTTAAATTCTCTTTAGTGTTACAGATATGTTATGTTAGAATGTTATTTGTTTCCAAGTAAGTTTTAGATAATCCTTCACTGCTCTCTTAGCTTGCTTAACTGTTGTTTTTAAGGCTTGCTTAGCCTAGTTGATATTGAGGAATCCTTCATTTCTCTTCAAGATTTCATTATGCTATAATCTTAGAAGTTTTTTCTTGTTTATTGGTTTGTTAAAGGATCCTTTATTTCCCATTTAAGTCACTATGTTCACAAATCCATGTTACTTCACTCTCCCTTGACCTGATTAGATCCATTTGATCTTGCCAACTTGCCTTTTGAGCTATCCTTGGCTCATTTTTACACATTTAAATACTTTTTTAGACTCCATAGCCCAATGGATTGATATTCCCCACTCTATTAACCTACTTAACAACTTGATCAACCAACCAAACAAACAAATAAACCCTAAAACTTAACAACTAGCCTAAAATCAAACCTAAAAAGAAAACAATTTTATATCTTTTGCACACAATAGAGAGAGCCCTCTCTGAGTCCAGGAAGGCTAGGTCCTAGGACTCCAAAGACTGGTCTGAAGTTACCCTTGTTCATTTTTTCTCACCAATCTAACAAATTATGGGGCCCTAACATAATGGTGATCACAATGGGACATTTGAGTCAGTGACATCCTAAGTATACCTTAGGAACTCTTAAATCCTTTTCAAACTTAGAAAAATTAAGTGTTAGCCAAAAGTAGAATCTAATTGTTTCACCATCCTAGAAAAATGATGACTCAACCGGAGGAAACTCATAGAAACCTTAGGGCTACATAAAGGAACTCAAAAAACCCAAAAACATCCCTAGATTGTTTTTTGTAATTTGTTGGTGGTGGACCACAAACACTTATCTTCAAAATAGTAAGAAACATCCACCTAGTGACTCCACTAGCCTCTAGTAGGCCTACTAACTTTACTAGTTCACTTAGACTTCTTTGGGATTGTGTCAAATCAAACTTGAGCAGTTTAGAATCCTAGTCACACACTGTGTGAGTTTATCAAACACTTAGAGAGGTTAGCCTTCCGAAAGCAGTCATAAAATTTTAGCCTCTCTAGACTTTGGGTTTCAAATCTGACTTCACAAAGGATCTATACTGGATCTCACTCAGACCCAAACCGTCCTACCATAGTTGACGACCCAGAAAGGATTTTGTGGAAAAATTCTAGAACTGAAGATTCAACTACTGTTAGGACCATTCATAGAGCAAGTTCTGTCCCTGAACATCTCACAGCCTTGCAATATCCCCAGTTTGACTTACATCACACAAGAAACCTTTTCTGAACGTCACAAAGTGTGATTGACCAGACTGACCTTGAGCCTATAGATTTGCAGCAGAGTCCTAGCGGAGAAGCCTCTCCTTCCACTCCTCCTAATTTACAACTTCTCCACCACTTTGGCTCTTTTCATTCCAAGTCTACTCAAAATTAGTTTGTTGGTCCAAGTATTTCCACCACACTAATTCATACAACCATTGTGAAAAACACACCATTTCATCCTACACCCCCTCTCACAAACACTCCCCTTTTAAATCCTCCTTTGATTCCATTAGCTCCCATCATGGCAGCATGGTACGCCCCTCTAGCACTACCACAACCTCTGATACCTTTGCCAAATGACTACCAATCCAAAATCCCTCACTTCACCGGAGCAGACTCTACAACTTCCCAACAGCATGTTGATAGAATAAATGATGCTTTTGATTACATGGAGTTAGAAGAGGAAACCATGAAGATGAGGATGTTTTCCCAAAGCTTAGGAGGAGAAGCTAAAACATGGTTCAAAAGCTTGACTCCTAACAACATACATGATCTCCCTTCCCTTTACCACACATTCATAAAGAAATGGGAGATTAAGAAAAACCCTCTCCAAATTATCTCAGAATATAACAACCTTAAGAGAAATGTCGGGGAAAGCATCCAAGACTGTTGCACTAGGTTCAATAGTGTGTACAATGCCCTCCCACCTCGCATAAAACCCCCATAAGGCCTAGCACTAGTGAAATTTCTAGAAGGCTTTGATCCATACATGACCTACCAATTAAGAGAGAGGGATCCCCAAACTTTAGAAGACATGCAAAAGGGAGCTATGAGTGCAGAGGCCAACCTAATTGAAAAGAGGGCTAGGATGAGGTCAGAAAAGAGAGTCACATATAAAGATGAAACTATAGCCTCAACCTCTTCATCTGATTCCAAAATTGACAGCCTATTTAGAACAATGGAGAGAATGATGGAGAGGATAAACTTGAATGAAAGAACACCTCCTAGGGAAAATCAACCAAACCTCTAAAACAAAAACAGGAATCTGAAATTTAGAAGAGACCCACCCCAAATCAGACAGAGATACAATGACCAACAAATTAGGCCTCCTTTCCAACACAATTATGTGGATGAGGAGGAAAGAGAAACATAACAACCACAAGAAAACCATGTAAACTTGATAGGCTCTGACAATGAGGATGATTTTTTTCTCACAGAAGAAGAACAAGGGTTATTTTCCTCAGATCTAAATGATAGAAAAAACTATGGGGAGTCTAAAGAGTATAAGTTTGGATTTGAGAATTCCATAATGGAGGTCCATAGATAATATTATCTTAGGAGTAAAAAAAAGCAATAGGCCTCCAAAACAAACAAAAAATAAATTGTTGTTAAAAAGACCCCTGTAAATATAATGAAAAAGACAATAGATAACACAATCACCATGGCTAAGAAACCTGATCAAAACAAAGATAAAACTAGCCAATAAAATGATGACCCAAGCTACCCTAGTACCTCCACTAGTGGCCCTGGAAAATCTACTCAAAGTGACAGTCCTAATAAAACTCAACAAACCAAAATTGCTGAAAGAACTATGTGTGACAAAACATATGTAAATATGTTAAAAACACTAACACCTTTCAGCTTTGAGGGAGAGATTTCCAAGATCAAAATAAGCATGCCCCTTGCTAAACTAGTAACTCAGGATGTATATAGGAGTCAAGTCTTGAAATATTTGAATATAGGAAATGACACTGACTCCTTGAATTTAACCAATGACAAACCAAAGCTGCTATTTGGACCTAAAGTAGAGGGAAACTATCAAGAAGGAGATATCCCTCCATTCTATGTCAGCTTAAACATTCATGACAAAATATTGCATAATGCTATGCTAGACTCCGGAGCCTCACACAATCTCATGCCTAAGGTCGTGATGGATAGATTAGGCCTAGAGATAACCAAACCTTAAAAGTATTTGTACACTTTTTATTCGAGTAGAGTCAAATTTTTGGGTCTAATCAAAGAACTGTGTGTCAATCTAGCATAGATACCTGCTATGAGTCTAGACATGGACATATTGGTTGTTGAAATTCCCCCGACATATTGCTGATTCTATCTAGATCATGGGGAGCCAAACTTCAAGGGAACCTCCAACTGGACATGTCATATGCTACCATCCCAATTTTTAACCAAACAAGGAGATTGTACTGGGAATCACACATGAAATATATGGTTAGCAGCCTAGACAAGCCAAAAAACACACCTCTTTATTCCATCCATTCAGACCTTCACTAACTTATCTTGTATAATGAAAATGAAATTGATGAACAGGTAAATGAAGAGGGGAAATATCTCGGCCTTACACAATAGCCAAACTGAATACTGAATGAAGAGACTGACAGCCAAAACTCCAGCAACCCTGAACAACAACATAGTGGTAAAACTGAACTTGATGTTCTACAATTTGAGAATGAATTTGCAATACCAAAACCAAGCTTAGAGCATGAAAAAAATTTCCCAAATAAAGAACAAACACCAAAAATAGAACTATCTCCTTTTGTTGGTGTAAATATGCTAGAACACTTTCATGAGGCAGAATGTTCTAGGGTACCAGATCAAAGGGACCTCAAGGTATTGAAAAACAAAGATAAATCATCACTAAAAGGTTTTTTCCCTTCAGAAGAGTTGTTGGGCTTCAATGAGGTTGCTAGAGAGCCAAAAGTGGAATCCACCGATGTTGATATAGAAGAATACAACATAGGTAGCCCAGAAATACCTAGAATGATCAAGCTATCCAAAACTTTGCGACCTCACATAAAACAGAAATACATGAAGATGTGAAAAGATTTTAAAGATGATTTTGCATATGGTGATGAGATCTCAAAGCCTTATGACACAAAAATTGTTCAAAATAGGATTCCTCTCCAAGATAACCAGAAACCTTTTGAGCAGATTATGTCAATAAGAAGGAAAACAAGGGGGTTCAGGTCATTCATAGACTTTAGAAACTTAAACACAGTTTTTTAGAAGGACATCTACCCTTTACCTAAGATAAATCATACAATGCAAACGGTGTTAGGTTCTAACAAGATGTCATTTCTTGATAGTGTTTCAGGTTACAAACAGGTGATAGTGCTTCCAACTGATCAGCACCATACCACTTTTACAACACCTTGGGGTGCCTACATATATGACAAAATGCCATTTCGGCTGATGAATGTGGGGGTTTCTTTTCAAAGACCTATGGACACTGCTTTTTCTAATTACTTAAGTTAGTTCATCATGATATACCTGGATGACATTGTTGTCTATTTTAAAATTGACAAGGAATACCAAGTTCACCTGAAAAGGGTTTTCGAAAGGGACAAAGGAAAACATGGCAAGTTTGAAAATTTGTGTAGGGGTCCTTACATCATTCATTCAACTAGATGTAACAATTCTTTCTTTTTATAAGAGCTAGATGGAGTAGAGGTATTCGTAGGTCCTGTCAATTGTAGGATGCTCAAAAACTATTTTTGTCAAAGTTCCTAGTTTGAAGCTTTCATTCATTTTACATAACATTGCATGATGAGAAATCATAAAAAACAAAAACACAAAAACGGAAAAGAAGAAAAGAGGGCATATTTAAAGAAGAGGTATAGCCCCATACCCAAAAAAGATTTTTACTGAAAGTGAGTAAGTCTAAATTCCACTACTTGTCTAGAAAGAAGATTCTTGTTCAGTCATCTAGCCTAATCATGGCTGAACTTGCTTTGAATTTCCGCTGATAGGTTAGTAAAATAAGACTCGTCAAACCATTTAAGCTTGAATTGTCACTAGAATAGATCAGGAAGAAAAGATGTTGGTTCTAAATGATCAAATCTGAACCAAAGAGAAAGAGAGGAATGCCTGACAATTTCTAAATCACATCCCTCATGCTTTCTAGTTTTTATTATGCAAAATAATTTCTGTTTGCAGCTTGTCTGAATGCCACAGCCCATGGAAAATCAGATTTCTCAATGATGGTTTAGTCATGTTTTCAATTTCATGTCAGTATATTAGTGAAGAAAATTTTGTCAAATAGCTTAATCTTGACAAATAAGTAGACTAGGTAGAGAATAAGAGATTTCATTAGCCTAATCTGAACTCTTGGGAGTGATAATGGTACAAGTAGGTAGTTTTTGTTTTATGCTTTCAAAGAAAAATAATATCAAGGATTTGCTAGTCCAAGTGCACCCAAAGGAAGAAAAAAAAATGTTAGGCAAGGTATGATGGGTAGGTAGAGATGAGGTTGGAGCAAGCATCTCTTTAAGATTCTCAAGATCATAGCTTCAATGAAACAACAGCAAATGAAAGAAGAGAAATATGCCAAATGGATGAGGCACTGGTCTTCAAAACTCAGAGATTTGAGCTCTAAGGTCCTGGACACCTCCTGAAAAGGATTTTCCCTCCCCAAGTGGAGCCACTGTTAGTCATCAGTCATTTTTATTATCTGAAGATGACTAAATAGCAGTCCTATATTTCTAAAAATAAAATTCATCAATATTGTGAGTTTTAGAAATCTCACTGCTTTCATTATCCTTAAAACAAAATTTTCACTATTTTACTACTCTGCCATTCCCTATTTAAATTATCACTCCTAAAAAGCCCCTCCTGGGCTTATGCCAATCATCTAGTTTGTTTTTCCCACCTATCACCCCAGTGCCCTGTTTTGCCTTTACCCCACTACTTCACTTTCATCTAGGGTTATCAATCAACCTATCCTTTCCCATGTTCATCAGGTTCCTCAAACCTGGATGGTCTCATAAATACTTCTATGAGCTCTTTAGATCAATCAAGTACATCCATTTTTATATATTCAAATACATCCATTGGTCAAAAATCTCTATTTTTACACTATTAAGATCCCAAGCCTAATTTCAGTCAAGGACCAAGTTAAAACCCTACCACTAGATCATTAGGTCTTCCCTAGGTTGTAGGATCTTCATTGGTATTTCAAGATCTGTTCTTCTTATACTAAGACTTGTTTCAAATGAAAAATAAGAGAAACACATGATTGCCCAAGAAAAAGCATAGGATCTCCAAAGAAGGTTATTTTGTCAATTTCAAAGTTGTGCAAAAATTAACTATGATTGACATTTCTGGAGGAATGTCATGAAGTAAATCAGCAAAGGAAATTGATAGGGTAACTGATAAGTTTCTAAAATAAAGTAGACAGAACTGTGTCGAAAGGGGAGATCAAAGTTTCTCAGCCTAATTAAATCAACAGTGTGCCAAACAGAAGCCCAATGCATCAAGACTCATAAAGGAGGGTCAAGCTCTCATCTCATCCATTTACATTTAGTGGTTAAAAGATAGAAGAACATGGTATAAGCTCCAAGGTAAATATAGAAATATTTGAGGATGTCACCACTATTTAAATATCTAAGGTTATCAAAGAGAAGATCAACATTTTCAAGGATCAAAGGGGAAAGTCACTTCAGGGTCTCATAGCACCTGCTGAAGTAAAAGTGTTCAAGGACATAGACCACTCAAATGTAATAAGCTTTTTCACTCAAACAACATCTACAGAAGAAGAAGGTAAAGAGTATCATTAATATGTGGGTCAAGTTCTCTTTTCAAGCCACTTGCTTTCAGTGATCATCAAAAGGAGTAAAAACATGGTTACAACTTCAACAATGAAAGCAAAAAGAGGTTTTTATAATTCTAAGGTAAGGAAAGGTCCCTCTGAAATGTTTTAAAAATCTTACCACTACTGAATGAGCTAAAAGGATGTGTTGGGTTTCAAAATAACAGAGAAGGCAGTTTTTGGTTTTCTTCTATGTCAAAATGAGTAAACGAGACCGTCAAGGCTAAAGAAGGGCCATTTCATTTCTCCAGCAAGCTTCCATCAAGAGAGAAAGGGCCATTTTAAATATTTTCTTTAGTCACCTGCAGCAAAAGACCAACTTTAGCACCTAGTCACCTGCAGCAAAAGGGCCAAATAAAATATCAGTAAAGGATCCAAGGCTTTAGAAGAAAACATTAGGAAAGTGGATTTTACATTTAAAAAAAATCAAAGTGTTTTGAACCTATAAAGGCCCTCTCCACCCTTCAGCAACTCATTTGTTGTTACAAAGGTCATCAAGAGCACTCAAAGCGAATTTGTGGATTCCTGGAAAGTTCGGGAAAATTTTCCCTGTGAAACATGCCTAGAAGCCCCTGCTATGCTCCTAGAGGCTTCCCACTGTATAAATTCCTCTGTACATTGCACGCCTGTGATTGCGTGTTGCTCGTTGGCTCTATGAAAACCCGACAACACCCTTCATGAGAGCGCGTTAAACCTTTTCGGACAGGCCCATTCAACCTCACTCGAATGCCCCCTATGCTACGCATTTAGTGCTACACGAAGTCTGCCTGATAGGCCCATGCCTTCGCTATTCTACTCCCCCGACTGGCCCATGTGCTATGTGTTTAGCGCTTCACGAAGTTTGCCCGAAAGGCTTGCACCTCAGCTATTCTACTCGCCTGACTGGCCCCTATGATGCGCGTTCGGTTCTGCGCCCTTGGCCAATATGACAGCACGTGCAGAGACCCAATAGCGTGGTCAGTGCTACGCGTTTGGCTAGGAGGGCCTCTGCATCATTCCAGCACTGGAATTTGCTCAAAAACCTCCTCAAAATCACATCCACAGTGTTGGGGTTCCCATGTTTTGGAAATTTTGACAATACCAAAAGATGAGACAACATCAGAACCACTTTCAGACTTCAGGATCTAGCCCTCCTAGGTCCAGAGAGGGATCTCTCTATATAAGCAAAGGTTTTCTGTCTTTTAGGCTCTGTGTTAAGATATTAGGCTAGTTGTAGGCACGGGTCTGTTTGATTGATTGTTTTTTTTGGTTGTTGGGAATCAGAAAGGAAGGGTTCAATGTGAGCCAAGGATGTGCAAAGAATATTTAGGCAAAGGAGGGATGATTTCAAAGAACATTCGACACCATTGGGCAATGGAGTCACGAAAGGGTTTACTTGCTATTCAATATGTAGGCTTTCAGTTGGGCTAGTCATCTAAAGCATTGGATCTTAAAGATGATAGTGTGGCATGAAATGGTAAGAGAGAAGGTGAAAGCAAGGAAACCTCCAAGGTGGCTTTTCAAGAATCAGATCCAGGGACAGGACATGCCATTGGACAACCTGTGATCCAAAACCTAAAAGGTTAACTCTTTAGACAAGGAAATATTAAAGATTTAAACACAAAGGTGAAAACCTGAGATCAGAGAGAGACTTTGAACTCTCAATGCTTCGGCCTCAAACTTAAGGGAACTTAGGAAGGTTGAATTAATTGAAAGGGTCCCTAGTGAGACAGAGATAGATTTCTAAACTCTCGGTATCCCAGTTCATTCAATTAAAGCCTAACAAGAACGTCTAAGAACAGATTCATTAATTCATACATCAACTAGCAGTATATATTGGACCACTACACTGGTTAAATTAGCTTGAAATCAATTCTCAGGTAACACATATAGCAGAAAAAATTGAAGGCAGGGACAACAAAAACATAGGGTGCCTAACAAGGGTAAATCCTATGCCAGATTTCTGATGCGTGCCAGAAGAAATGAATTGTAATGAACTACAAGGTAAAACAAGGAAAAAAATAGAAAAACATCATCGCTGCTTTAAATCTGGATCCAAAGAAATGTGCTTGTCATATTAAAGAGCAACACCAGTCTTGTACAAAATTACCAATAGCTTGATATTCAGTTTGAAAACATCTTCCTCGGCCTATTTCACAACTCTACACACAGAACTATGTCTCAAGAGAAACAGCTTACAATTCATAGATATCCGATCAAAAACATTTAAAATGTTTTCTCATGAGTTTTTATATCTGAAAGAGAGGCAGAGGAGGTAGATGAAACACTAAATGAGACATTAAAATAGGGTAGGGAGAGGGGCTCGAGGCCCACTCTGTTTTAATGTTCATACATTAATCTTCGGTACTCTTTGGGTGAAAGAGTGGTCTTCGACAGGCTACAATTTGCTCCAGGTATGTTCGTGATGTACTCTCGATTGTAGTACTCTGCAGTACTCTCGTGAATAAAAAAAAAGGCGGATACAGATTATGAGGTCTACCATACTGTGTAACAAATGCTCTGGTAGCATTAGGACTGTTGTCAGGGTAGATATCTTCTCTGGAACACGGTATAGGATAAAAATAGTATGGGCACTTCGTCCTTTCATGGGAAAGAAAATTTTGCTGATGGTGACATTGGTATATCGTTTTTTGTGCCCTAGGCCTTCTGCATGATTCACGAGGTCTTCAGTCGGGTATTTTTCCTTTAAAACACTGAGTTAAGGCTTAACATCTTCGATAATGTGCATTAGAAAACCTTAACTCTGTACTGATACTCTTTTCCGCTTCATGACTATCTCTGTCAGTGAAATCTGAGCTTTAATGGCTCTCGGAAGGTTTTACAGAGTTTAATTTTGTTCTTTCAATGAAAATCATGTCATAACACCTTCCCAGGCTCTTCTTCATAATTTCAATCCCTGAAAATGGTCTTCCCTGCGTTCTGTGCCACTGTAACAGTGACTGTGAACCATGGCACTCGTTCACCACCCGTACCCTGCAAAACACACAACATTGTTAAGAAATCCATGCTGGAAGGGGATGGATGCTCTGAAAGGCTGTGAGAATGGCAGCGCAGTGTGGGGCAAACAGTGGATGTGAACGCAAAATGGTGGAAAAAATGTAGCGAAATGGTGGAAATTTGCTCTGATGAGGGTCTGAGTGAAGAGATGCATGGGGACCGTTCGATCATTGCATGGGGGCGGTGATCGACGGCAGTAACTTAACGATGGAGGGGCTTCGGAAATCGGGCGAAATATAAATGAGATGGGAAATTGCCACAATAGTAGGTGACATGGAGCTCTAGCGGTGGGACCCAGTCAATGGCAAGGATGAGGATCTAATCTGGACCGTTCGACCTCAGGAGGAGATCGACGACTGTGATCGCATCAGAGGGCGATTGGATCGCCGGACCATGATCGGAGGGAACAAAGAATTACACAACAAAAAATTTTTGATGAGTGATTATGCGAGATTGCGAAGACCGTTGGATTAAACTGTGAATCAACGACAGAGATAATCATCGGGGGTTTACAAAGGGATGAGGTGGGTGCGGTAAGACTTTGCGCGAACCGTTAGATCTATTCAAACCAATGGTGGAGATCGCCTCAAAGGCCGACGGACCAAAAACGCTATCGCATCGGAGATTTTTTGTTTACAAAGGAAATGTGCTCCGCTCCAACTCTCCGACTGTGATAAGCGTTTTTCGACTAGCGCTTGATATTAGCACCCGGGTCATGTGGGGAAGTGGTTTGGGGCTGGGCCGAAGGGGGCTAGCCTGTTTAAAGAGGAAAATGGGTTTTTAGCCTTAGAGACAGTGTTTTAAGGCCCAAAGGAGGTTTTCGGTAGAGGTAAAAAGGGGGATTTGAAATCAAATGATGGATTTTCACTTGTTTCGAAGGGTGAAATGGATAGTTTAGGGGTTTTGGAGGGATTTTGGGAAACAAAGGGGAATTTTTTAGAGTGGAAAAAACATTAATAATAGGGAAATTTTGCATAGGTACAAGGGAAAATGGGAGACTTTTTTAGCACAATTTTCCACGGGAATTGAGGCTTCTTGGATGGGAACATCAGCGATGATATTTTAAAAAGGCAATCAACACACAGAGGCTTCAAGGATGAGAAATTTTCATGGGAAATGTATCTCTTGAAGGCTCATAAAACAATTTAGCCACCTGTTTGCTTGACAAAATTTCATAGGTGGCTAAGAGTGGCTCCACATGGGGATGGATTCTTCTTGAAGGATTCAAGAATTCAGAAAATAAATCTTTGGAGTAGGCCAGATACCTGATCTTTGAGACCTCTCTCTTCTTTGATTTCAGCTGTTACAAACATAATAAATCAGCAGAAACATTCCCAAACAATCTACCTAACCGTCCTACCATCCTAGCATTTTTCTTCAAGGTGCATTTGAATTTGTAGACCCTCTTCATCATTTTATTGAAAACAAAAAACACACTAATCTAATTCTACCCTTTTCACTCCATGAGGCCAGATTAAACTGTTGGCCTCACATGTTTCTCTACCTAATCTAATATCTGTTGGGATTAAACTCTCCAGCAGATTTCTTCTCTACATTCTAAGATAGAAATTGAAAAACAGTCAAACTAGGATTAGACAGTCTAGTTTGTTGTGGATCCAAGGCATAAAGACAGTTGCACATGGACTAAAACTGCAAAAATTTGAAAACAAAATCTTGAAGGCTTGAAATTTGAAAATTTGACGCATCCCTCTTTACTTTGTGACTCAAGTTTTGAGCTTCTTAGAGTCACTTCCTTCTTCATTTCAGCTCTGGTTTTGGGCTTGTTAGAGTTGACTCTACTTTCTTCTTTGCTGGTTTAGATTTTAGGCATGTTAGAACCAGTTGTCTTCACTTCTTTTGGCTCAGGTTTCGATCGTATTAGAGCCAATATTTGTCTCTATTTTTTGAAACATTTTCTCTTTTTATTGAAAACAAAACACTGCAATGGTATGTACAATGGAAATGAAAACTGTAAATTGGAAATAAGCAAAAGTAGTGTTTTAGCATCCTGCCATTGACAGGACCCCCAAATAGCTCTGTGCCATCTAGATCTTGCAGAAAAAAGGTGTTTGGACCCACAGTGGCCTGTATGATTTAAGGACCTTGCCACAAACTGTCAAATTTGCCATGCTTTCCTTTGCCCTCTCTCCTGGAGTCCCACTTCAGAACTTTGTCTCCTATTTTGAAATCTAAGGCCTTGGTCCTCTTATCGAATAACTTCTTTAAATTTTCCTGGATATTTATGGCTCTGCTATAGACCTCTTCCCTTGTTTTCTGGACATGAATTGTTTTGTTTATCCTTCTCACCATATTGTCTTCTTCCGTCTAAATCTCTTGGACACGTTTTATCATTGGTACCCCAAGGCTAGTAGGAAACACTGCCTATGTTCCATAGACAAGCTGATATGGTGACATGCCAATGGATTTCTTTGTTGTAAGCCTGTCAGCCCACAAAGCATACACTAACTTTTTGTGCCAGGACTTCTTGTTCTCTTCAAGCAGTTTTTTGATAATGTTCACCAAGCTCTTGTTTGATGATTCAGCTAACCCATTACCTTGTGGGTAGTAAGCAGTTGAATGACCAAGTGCTATTTGATACCTATGACAAAAATGAACCATTTTCTTGGACCCAAAAGCAATAACATTATCAGTGATTATTTTTCTTGGACAGCCAAACCGAGAGAGGATGTGGCCTTCTAGGAAACTAATGATGACAGAATCTGTGGCATTCCTAGCAAGTATGGCCTCTATCCACTTTGTGAAGTAGTCTGTGGCTGTAAGGATCCACTTGTGTTGTGCAGAAGAAGCAAGGTGTATTTATCCTATGAAATCTAGGCCCCATTTCATAAAAGGACCTTCAACAGTGATGGGTTGTAAAGGTAGAGGGAGGAGCTTTCTTTTGCCTTCAAAAATCTGGCATTTATGGCAGGCAATTATCATCTGATGGATGTCATTAAAAAGTGTAGGCCAATAATAGCTAGCTCTGAGTATTTTGTTAGCGGTGGCTTTCCAACTCAAGTGGCCTCCACACTCTCCTGCATGGAACTCCTACTTAATCCTCTCTACTTCAGTTTTAGGCAAACATTTAAGCAATAGGCCATTTGTATTTTTCCAGTATAAACATTCATTCAATATAAAATAGTTTCTGGCTTTCAGCTTTAGGAATCTAGCCTTAGTCTTTGATAGTTCAGGAGGGGCACTGAGGTTTGTGAGCACATATAGGATATCAGAATACTAGGGAGATTTTTGAAATTTCTCCTCAACAGTAGGGTCAGGCAATCCTTCTTGCTCATCCAAGGCATCTACCATGTTAATGTCGAGGGCTTGCAAATTTGATTCAGCCATTAGTTGAGCTAAGCCCTGACCCTTGATCAGTTTTGTGGGTTTTATTTCTAGGTCATATTCTAAAATCATGGCAATCCATTTGACCCTCTTTCCATCCGTATCTTGGGACATAATGTTTTTGACCACTATGTTTGGCACGTAGGCTATGGTGTGGGAATGCAATATGTACACCTTAAAGTCTTTTAAGGCCTTTACCAAGGCATAGGCCTGTTTTTCCAATATATTATATTTCAATGGTGCATCCCTCAGAGCCTTGCTGAAGAAAGAAATGGGCTGTTCCATTCCCTTGAGATTTTTCTGTAGCAGAACTACAGCCACTGTATGCTCGGAGGCAAATGAAAATATCAGGAAATATTTTGATAAATCTGGGCTGATTAGGACAGGAGCTCGGGTGAGTGCAATTTTAACCGATTCAAAAGATTTTTTGGCCTCAACAGTCCATTTAACCCCTACACCTTTCTTCAGCATGTTAGTCATATTCCTGAGGTGTTCATCTAATTTGGGAATAAACCTCCTTAAAAAGTTGATTTTCCCTATAAAGGACTATAACTCTTTAATGTTTCTCGGGTGTGTGATTTTTAGTATTCCCTCAACTCTTTGTGGGTCTATCCTAATTCCCTTCTCAGATATAAAGTGGCTGAGAAGCTTACCTTCTTGCAGCCCGAATATAGTATTTTTAGGATTCAATGACAAACCGAACCTTCTACATTTTTCAAACACTCTTCTCAGATGTTTTAGGTTTTCTTCATCAGTTTTGGAATAGACTATTATGTCATCCAGATAGATGACAATGAAGTGCCCTATTTCATCTGAAAAATCTATGTCCATCGCTTGTTGGAAGGTTGCACCATCGTTCATCAGTCCAAAGGGCATTTTTACATACATAAAAGTGCCCCATGGAGTGGTGAAATCAGTTTTGAGTTGATCTTCTGGGAGTACTAAAACTTGGTTGTAACCTGAAAAACCATCTAACAGGGAGATCCTTTTTGAGCCTACTACTCTCTAAAGAATTTGTTCCATTTTTGGCAAAGGGTAATTGTCTTTAAGTGAGGCTCTGTTAAGGTTCCTGAAATCAATGCACATCCTGATCTCACCTGTTTTCTTTCTCACATCTACAAGGTTTGAGACCCAATCAGAGAACCTCACAGGAACTATTATTCCTGCTTCGTACATCTTTTTGATCTCCTTTTCAACTGTAGGCAATTGTTTTGGGTTGATTCTGCGAAGTTTATGTCTGAAGGGTTTCTGATTTTATTTCAAGGGTATTTTGTGTTGTATGATTTTTGTGTCATAGGCCTTCAAGTCCTCGTAGCTCCAGGCAAACACATCGATGAACTCTTTGAACAAGTCAATATATTTTTTTTTTCATGTCTGTGAGTAGGGACTTAGCCAATTTAATCATCTTAGGCTTATCTTCTGTGCCTATGTTGCATTCCTCCACATCAGAGTCTGAGTGCTCTATGGTGGGCTTTTTCGCTACATCATCGAAATCAAAACGATCTTCTAAAGGTGCCCGGCCTCGAGGTATGTTCTTATCTTTTTCCTATAGCACCTCTATTTCCTCATTATCTGCATTTTTACATTATTTGGTTGGATTTCCAATTTATTCGTTTAAAGTGTTTATTTCTATGTTACAGGGTGGCTCTTCCTCGTCTGAGGGCTCTTCACTTAGGCAGTTATCATTGGACTTGGAGTCTGAATCGAATAATTCAAACTTGTTCTTGCCTATTAGGAAATCCTCAATCTGCTTATCTCCTTCAAAAACCTGCCAATATTTCTCATTTTCAGGTACTGCAGGTCTAAACTTCGTCTGAATGATGATTTTTTGATCGCTGGGAGGCTTGTGATATGAACTAGCTATACAAGCTAATCCATTTGCAATTACATTCCGACTCCTAGGAATAAACACTAGTTCATATTCCACAAAGGCCTTTAATAAATCCATAGCGTCATTCCCGTATGCTCTCAGCCTAGGGTGTTTCGTTGTGTATTCACCATTCACTTGTTTTATGACCAACTCAGAGTCTCCATGCACAACTATCCTATGGGCTACTAGTTTTTTCAACAGGTTCAAGCCAAGGATGAGAGCTTCATACTCCGCGATATTGTTTGTACATTTGAAGTTTAGATTGAAGGCATGACTCTCTGCATAGTCACTCTCTATTTTATGTAACCACACTCCTGCTCCTGTAGTTCTCTTGGTGCACGACCCATCGAAATTCATTTCCCATTGGGGATCATCTTTAGGCTTATCATCATTTTCCTCCCTAATGTGGGTTTCACTGTTCTATTGTATTACGGGGTCTGCATTGGGCTGTGAATGGTTCTGTTCTTCGTGTGGTGTATGGGTTTGTGAGGGGTGACTAGCCAGCTGTTCATATTCTGCTTCTCGTTTACTTGGAGTTTCGTTTTCAGTGCACTGTCCACAGGTCTCTACCTCATTTTCTTCTGAGTCTAGAGTGGCCATTATGTTGAAATCTATGGGTGCTATCTCATCGTTAGAATCTCTGTTTTCTATTTCTGGTTCTCCCAAGGATTCATCATTGCAAAGGATAAAGGAGTCTAGATCGATGTGTATAGAGTACAGAGGAGAATTTTTAGGCTTTTCAAGGCTGCTGACCAAGAATTTCATTTGCACCTCTCTATACAGTCTCCTAAGCTGGCTAAAGACAGGGATTGTGGCATATGCCCCATCCATCTACATTTTACCCTGCAGCTTGGCTCCCCATGACCTTGACAGTAGCATACCATACTTAGGGAGAACATTTGCCACTACAACATCCATAACCATACATTTGGCCAGAATCTGGGTAAAGTTTACACACAGGTCTTTGATTAGGCATAGACATTTTACCCTGCTAGAGTCAAATGAATATAGATATTTATAGGGACGGGTTATCTCTAGGCCTAGATTTTCCATAACTACTTTAGGCATTAAGTTGTGTGAGGCCCCAGAGTCATGCATTGCATTGTGAAGGATCTTGTCATGGATATTGAGACTGATATAAAAAGGAGGTATTACCCCTTCCTGAAAATTCCCTTCTATCTTTGGACCGAACAGAAGGATTGGTTGATCATCGCTCAGATTGAAAATGTCATTGTTTTCCCCTAGATTTAAGGCTTTCAAAATTTTGCCTTTATATACATCCTGAGTGGCCAACTCCGAGAGTGGGACAGATATTTTAATTTTAGCAATATCATTCTCCAGATTGAAGAGATATTGGCTCTTTGTAATGTTCAACTCTTTCTTGTTAGCCACTACTTTAGTGGCAGGCTTATTGTGCTGATTATCATTATGCACAGAATTAGGAACTGTTTTATCAGGAGCACTAACTGCAGTGCTAGTGCTGCTAGTTGGTTGACTTTGTTTACCAGTGTTTTGGTTGTCTTTTTCTTTGTTCTTCCCATAAATCTCAGCTGCTGATTTTTCACTTTCAGCAGTTGCTTTAGAGGATTTCTTAGGCCTTTTCTTTATGATAACCTCAGAAGCCTTTGGTTTGGAAGTATCTAGGCTCTTTTTGCTTCTAAGTTCATACTGCTCTCTCACTTGCATGATGGCATTTTCAAATCCTAGCCTGTAATCCTCAGACTCTAATATTTCCTCATCCCAATATGAGGGTGAGGGCTGATCTTCCTCTGTGGAATAGTTAGGGATTGAGTTATCTGTCTCAAACATATTTATTGTGTTTTCCTCAGACTCTTCTATTATCCCCTCATCTTCATCAAGGAAGTTCTCTTGAAATGGGGGTATAACTTGTTGATCTGGTTCTCTTTGTCTGTTGGGAGTGGTATTGTTCCTTATAAAGTTCTGGTTCTGGTTATGGTTTTGATTTCTGCTTTGATTACTAACTGTGACAAGCATTTTTTCCATCATTTTTTGTAGCCTTTCCATGTTTTTAGATAGACGATCATAATTGGGGTCAGATGTGGAAGATACAGTGTCATCTCTATATGTCACTCTTTTCTCAGCCCTCATCCTCTCTTTCTTTTCAATCAGGTTAGCCTCAACACTCACTGCTCCTTTTTGCATGTCTTCTAATGTGTTGTAATCTCTCTCCCTAAGTTGGTAGGCCATGTCAGCATCAAATCCTTCAGGGTATTTCACTAAATCCATTCCTTTGGGAGGTTTCATATGTGGAGGAAGAGCATTATAAACGCTATTAAACCTGGTAGAATAGTCATGGACACTCTCTCCTGCGTTTCTCTTAATGTTATTGTATTCTGCTAAGATTTGGAGAGGGTTGGTCTTAACTTCCCATTTGTTTATGAAGGTCTGATATAAGGAGGGTAGATCTCGAATGCTATTAGGAGGCAGGCCCTTAAACCATTTCTTCACATCACCTCCTAAGCTCTGGAAAAATATTCTCATTTTTACTGTATCATCATCTATCTCCATGTAGTCAAAAGAATCTTCCATCCTGTCTACATGATGCTGAGCTGTGGTAGACTCTTTTGCAGTGAAGTGCAGGATCTTTGATTGGTGATAATTGGTTAAGGGCACTAGGGGCTGAGGTAACACGAGAGGTGCATACCAGGCTACCATGATGATGTTCTGAGGAGGTAAGGGGTTGGCTTGAGCAGCTGATATATGAATGACATGAATACTAGGGCCAACAGAAACCTGTTGAGCTGATTTAGGATGACTGAGTCCCAAGTTTTGAATGAAATGAATATCCAGGGGTGTATATGGAGGGGTCTCTCTATCCCTAATGTGTTTAACACTTTGGGGTGGTGAACCAGGAAGCTCAAGATCTGGCTGGTCTAGAGAATTGAATGACCTAGTTCTAGGTAAACTGTTTTGAGAGTCTAGGTCAGAAAGTGGGTCTGATAGAGCTATGAAGTCTTTTGGTGCAGAGTTAGCTCTATAGATGCGTCTGTAAATAGTCGATCCCTTAAGTGTAGGGGATTTCCTGAGGATTCTCTCGGGGTTGTCAACTATTTCAGGTGGGTTTGGGTCGAGATAACCTCTTGTGTGAATGGCTCTTGAAGCCAGAATGTTGTCTTTGAATCAAGAAGCTTAATCCTACTTGTTACTTCCGTTATGGCTGATGTTTTTGTGGACTATGGTCTCCCAGTGGAGTCTTATGTGAACCAAGATAATCAGCAGGCCTACTGATCACCAGTGGAGTCTTTGGTCGGTGAAGAAATATGGAGTCGCCAAGTGGAAGGTTTAGAGTAATTCAAGAATGGTATATTGTCCACCATAATGATTAACCACCAAACTAAGGCTAATGAGGTCTTCCTTGAGTTCATGAGGTGTTTAAAGGTGTGTTTTACTCAAAGCTCCCTAGCGGAGTCACCATTATGTTGGGGTTCCCATGTTTTGGCAAGTTTGGAAATACCAAAATATGAGACAACATCAGAACCACTTTCAGACCTTAGGATCTAGCCCTCCTAGGTCCAGAGAGGGATCTCTCTATATAAGTGAAGGTTTTATGTATTTTAGGCTCTGCGTTAAGATATTAGGCTAGTTGTAGGCACGAGTCTGTTTGATTGATTGTTTTGTTTGGTTGTTGGGAATCGGAAAGGAAGGGTTCAATGTGAGGAAAGGATGTGAAAAGAAGATTTAGGCAAAGGAGGGATGATTTCAAAGAAAATTCGACACAATTGGGCAATGGAGTCAGGAAAGGGTTTAATTTCTATTCAATATGCAGGTTTTCAGTTGGGCTAGTCATCTAAAGCATTGGATCCTAAAGATGATAGTGTGGCATGAAATGGTAAGAGAGAAGGTGAAAGCAAGGAAACCTCCAAGGTGGCTTTTTAGGAATTAGATCCAGGGACAAGACATGCCATTGGACAACCTGTGATCCAAAACCTAAAAGGTTAACTCTTTGGACAAGGAAACATTAAAGATTTAAACAAAAGGTGAAAACCTGAGATCAGAGAGAGACTTTGAACTCTCAATGCTTCGACCTCCAACTTAAGGGAACTTAGGAAGGTTCAATTAATTGAAAGGGACCCTATTGAGACAGAGACATAGTTCTAAACTCCCGGTATCCCAATTCATTCAATTAAATCCTAACAAGAACGTCTAAGAACAAATTCACTAATTCATACTTCAACTAGTAGTATATATTTCACCACTACACTGGTTGAATTAGCTTGAAATCAATTCTCAGGTAACAAATACAGTGGAAAACATTGAAGGCAGGGAGAGCAGAAACATAGGGTACCTAACAAGGGTAAATCCTATGCCAGATTTATGATGCGTGCCAGAAGAAATGAATTGTAATGAACTACAAGGTAAAACAAGGACAAAGATATAAAAACATCACCGCTGCTTTAAATCAGGATCCAAAGAAACGTGATTTTCATATTAAAGAGAAACACCAGTCATGTACAACATTACCAATAGCTTGATATTCAGTCTGAAAACATCTTCCTCAGCCTATCTCACAACTCCACATAGAGAACTATGTCTCAAGAGAAATAGCTTACAATTCACAGATATCTGATCAACAACATTTACAATGTTTTCTCATGAGTTTTTATATCTGAAAGAGAGGCAGAGGAGGTAGATGAAACACTAAATGAGACATTAAAATAGGGTATGGATAGGGGCTCGAGGCCCACTCTGTTTTAATTTTCATACATTAATCTTCGGTACACTTTGGGTGAAAGAGTGGTCTTCGACAGGCTGCAATTTGCTCCAGGTATGTTCGTGATGTACTCTCGGCTGTAGTACTCTGCAGTACTCTCGTGAATAAAAAAAAATGCGGATACATATTATGAGGTCTGCCATATTGTGTAACAAATTCTCTGGTAGCATTAGGACTGTTGTCAGGGTAGAGATCTTCTATGGAACACGGTATAGGATGAAAACAGTATGGGCGCTTCGTCCTTTCATGGGAAAGAACATTCTGCTGATGGTGACATTGGTATACCATTTTTTGTGCACTAGGCCTTCTGCATGATTCATGAGGTCTTCAGTCGGGTATTTTGCCTTCAAAACACTGAATTAAGGCTTAACATCTTCGATAATGTGCATTAGAAAACCTTAACTCTGTACTGATAGTCTTTGTCGCTTCATGACTGTCTCTGTCAGTGAAATCTGAGCTTTAATGGATCTGGGAAGGTTTTACAGAGTTTAATTCTGTTCTTTCAATGAAAATCATGTCATAACACCTTCCCAGGCTCTTCTTCATAATTTTAATCCCTGAAAATGGTCTTCCCTGCGTTCTGTGCCACTGTAACAATGACTGTGAACCATGGTGGTCGTTCACTTCCCGTACCCTACAAAACACACAACATTGTTAATAAATCCATGCTGGAGGGGGATGGATGCTCTGAAAGGCTGTGAGAATGGCAGCGCAGTGTGGGGGAAACAGTGGATGCGAATGCAAAATGGTGGAAAAAACGCAGCGAAATGGTGGAAATCTGCTCTGATGGGGGTCTAAGTGAAGAGATGCACGGGGACCATTTGATCATTGCATGGGGGTGGTGATCGACGGCAGTAACTTAACGATGGAGGGGCTTTGTAAATCGGGCAAAATATAATGGAGATGGGAAATTTCCACGAAAGTAGGTGACGTGGAGCTCTGGCGGTGGGACCCGATCAATGGTGGGGGCGAGGATCTAATCCGGACCGTCTGACCTCAGGAGGAGATTGACGACTGTGATCGCATCGGAGGGCAATGGATGGTGGGCGAGTGGGTGGGTTGCGATTCAATCCTGACTGTTGGTTCTTGTGGATTCAATGGTCAAGATTGGATCGCTGGACCACGATCGGAGGGAACAAAGATTGACACAACAAAAAGTTTCCAATGAGAAATTATGCGAGATTGCGACGGCCGTTGGATTAAACTGTGAATCAACGGCAAAGATCATCATCGGGGGTTTACAAAGGGATGAGGTGGGTGCGGTAAGACTTTGCGTGAACCGTTAGATCTATTCAGACCAACAGCAGAGATTGCCTCAAAGGCCGACGGACCAAAAACACTATTGTATCGGAGATTTTCCTTTTACAAAGGAAATGTGCTCTGCTCCAACTCTCCGACTGTGATAAGTGCTTTGTGACTAGCACTTGATTTTAGCACCCGGGTCATGTGGGGAAGTGGTTTGGGGCTGGGCCGAAGGGGGCTAGCCTGTTTAAAGAGGAAAATGGGTTTTTAGCCTTAGAGATAGTGTTTTAAGGCCCAAAGGAGGTTTTCCGTAGAGGTAAAAAAGGGGATTTGAAATCAAATGATGGATTTTCACTTGTTTCGAAGGGTGAAACAGATAGTTTAGGGGTTTTGGAGGGATTTTGGGAAACAAAGGGGAATTTTTGAGAGTGGAAATAAGATTAATAATGGGGAAATTTTGCATAGGTACAAGGGAAAATGGGAGACTTTTTTAGCACAATTTTCCATGGGCATTGAGGCTTCTTGGATGGGATCAACAGCGATGATCTTTTAAAAAGGCAGTGGACACACAAAGGCTTCAAGGATGAGAGATTTTCATGGGAAATGTATCTCTTGAAGGCTCATAAAACAATTTAGCCACCTGTTTTCTTGACAAAATTTCATAGGTGGCTAACACATGGGTTTTCATAACACCTCTAAGGGGTAAGTACAAGAAACACCACCTCATTTTCAAGATTATTTTCTGTTGGATTAAAGGAATAAACCCTAGAAATTTCCATCAATTTCACAAATCAGAATTAGGGTTTTTTGCCTTCAAGGCAACAGTAAAAAAAAAATGTCAAGGGAAGGTAATAGTGATAGTGGTGAGGGAGGCCAAGGGCCTAGAAGACAACATAACAAAGGTGGAAGAGTAAATAGGTTTGATCCACTGAACACCAAGGAATTGATGGCCTCTCCTATGACAGTTGCATATTTCCAAGAGGTGGGTTGTTTTTAATTTTGTGAAAAATTACAACAGATACAGAGTGATCCCAAGTTGACTAGGCTGATTATCCTTAACCTTCGTGATGATCGAGTAAATTTAGCAGGAGTAAAATTTGAGCTATCTTCAAATATCATTTCTATGGCCACCGGGATACCTAGTATGGGAGAAAAGTGGTTCAACCAAGCTAATTTGGACCTGATCCATTATCAGCCTTTCCTAAAACCTAGATACCAAGATGACTACAAATCCATTTTTCCCTTTTCACATTTACTAGAGAGATATGTGCCCTTGATGAGAGTCATCATGAAATATTTTACATGTGAGGGTAGGTTTTCTAGGCTTTATTCATACCATGTAAGACTACTCATGCACTTCACTAGGGTAAAGCTACTACATTTTCCCTATTATCTCTATAGAAGTATTGATAAAATGTCTTATATTGTGCAAAAGAGACATCCTTCACAAAAAAGGAAAATTATTTTTCACCATTCTCTTATCAAGATGATTGTGTTACATCAATTAGAGCAACAGGGTATTCCATGGGAGGTGTTCATCGCCCATGAAGTTTTCACAAACCATCAGCCTCATCATCAGCCAAATTTACCCTCATCATATCATCCTCCACCTTCCACTCCTCCATCACCTCCCACTGACCATGACTCATCATCTGCACATGTATCCTCTCCTCAAGAAAACCTCCCTTCCTCACCTTCTCCTAATACATCAGATCAAGAAGAAATTGGTAGTGAACAAGCAGGGTTTTATGAAGAAGAGGTAGAAAATGATGAATAAGAAGGTAGTGATAAAGAGGAAAATGATGAAGAAGAACGCAATGATAAAGAGGCAGATGATGAAGAAGAAGACAGTACAGAGGAAGATAATGAGGAAGAAGAAAATGATGAGACAGAGGATGATGAAGAAGAGGCAGAGGTCAGCAATAAAGAAGAGGATAGTAAAGAGGTAGATGACAATGAAGATGAAAATGCAAGTGATGAGGAAAGTAGCTAACAAATTGATGGTGATGTTGGAAACAACACACTAGTCAGTGAGGAGGATGAAAATGCAGAAGACAGTGAAGAGGCGAACTGTAATGAAAAAACTGATAAAGACACCTCTAACAGTGACAACACAAAAAATGATAAAGGCCATGATGATGTTGGAGACACAAAGGACAGCGATGAGGTAGAAACCAATGAAAATGATAACCCTAATGATGGTGACACCAATGACACTAAAAACCAAAAAATCAGTGAAGAGGTTGATAATAGTAGTGAAAATCACAGCAATAATGCTAGCAGTAGTAATGAGGGAGGCAGTGACAATAATAACAGTAGTCCTAATGGCTAAGAAGGTCGTGAAAACAATGAGCCTGATAGTGGTAATAATGATAGTGTAGAGAACAGTGCCAAAGATAGTAAGACTCCTAGCAGTATTGAAGGAAATGAAGAAAGTGGCCAAGGTAATGATAATGATGAGGGTGACAATAGCTCACAGAACCTAGATGATAATGAAGTTGATATCAGTGAAGGAGAAAGGGATGATGAGACAAATTAAGATCACAATAGTGATTTTATCATGGAAGAAAATGAAAGTGAGGCTCAAGAAGGCAGTCAAGAACACAGTGAAGAAGACATAAACGCAGAGATCAATGAAGAAAATAAAGACAGTCCTGAGGTCAGCTATGGTGAGGGAATTCAGGTGGAAAATTTTGAGCTTTTCCCTCTCACATATCACAGAGGAAAGAGGCATGTGTTTTCTGCCTCTAAAGGGCAAGGGACCATGCCATCCTCCTCAGCTAAGAAGCTTGAAAAAGGAAAACAAAAGTTCAAATAAGAAGGAGGATAAGATCAACATCGGGTTGAGAAAGAGTTTGAAATCATTCATATTGTTAGTGATGAGGAAAAGTAAGCAAGGATCACAAACTTTCTCCTCCAGAACAAAAATTCCCAAATTGAAGACCTCCAAGAAAACCTAGATAGGGCCAATACTGTGAATATTTCTCTTGAGATGGAGAACAGATAGCTAGGGGAACAAAAATCTATTTATGAAGCTAGAGCTATTAGAGCCTGGAAACAAGCTCAATGGGCACATGTAAATTTAGAGGAATTCATGGGCACCTATGTGGAAAGTGAAGATGAGGAAGGAGAATCCAGAAGAAGACCAAGAACCATGGGTTTAAAGAAGGCCTTGGCAAGACAAAGAGAGCAGGAATCCACCTTGGTAGAGCATCTCCCTCTAAGTGAGCTACTTTCCATGGAGATATAATATGATCAGGAGCCATGGCTAGAAAGATAAAACACACTTGGAGGCAAAATCTGAGAAGGCAAAAAGAGACATTGACCTCCAAAGGAAGATGACCAAACACTATGCACTTAGAAACCAAATTGCAAGGGCCAAGCTCAAAAGAGCCCTTGCCAAATTTCAAGCCCTCGAGGAGGAAAAATTTCAAAGAAATCTCAACCTTCTTGCCGATGCTTCCATGCAAGAATCCCAGACACAACAAGGAAGATAAATGCAAATTTTGGGAACATTTTGGGAATTTTGGTGTTTTGGTGATTTAGAGGGCCAAGGGGGTAGCACCCTTGGTGCTATTATTTTTCTTAGGCCATCATGAGGAGGGAAGGCTTACATTTTTTGAATCCCCATCTCAAGTACATCATGCACACCAAGTTTTAGGCCAATTGGAGTTGTTTTGGTCCTCCAAAAGGGTCAAAAACACCCTAATTTTCACCTTTCTGCCTAGTTTTCAGGACATGTGCTGCGCCTTTACCAGTATTGTGAGATTTTATTTTTGAACCATTTATAGGGTTACAATCAGAAAAATGAGGGTAGTTCTGGAAATTAGACTCAATAGGATTTCCAACAAGCCATCACGGAGCCCATTTTGACATCGGGAAGGCATTCAAAACCTTGCTGCAAGTTGACCCAGTTTTCTTGCTCATGTGTTGCACCCTTGGAATGGAAATACATCCTAAAACTCAGTGCTATGCCTTGACATTCAAAAATTCAAAAATGTATGCTTGGAAATTTTTTGAAGGCTTGGCAGAGCACAAATGTCAATTTTTTTGCCAAAAATGCGTGAAAAGATATTTTTTATTAGATATTTTGTGCCTTGGGCCTTGCAAGGTCTCAAAGGACAAAAGTGACATTTATGATTAACTAATATGCTTCTAGAGCTTAATTAGGGTTTATTCCTCCAATTCATGATAAATAGAGCATGGAGGTTTCATTGTATATGTTGGATATTTGTTGAGCATGCTATGAAGTAGGCTTGGAGTTTATTGGTGAAACTGGTTTTTGGTGCCTTGTGATGGTGTTGGATTGTGATTTTATGGATCAAGCTCACCCTTAGGATTCATTAAGATTTTTAAAATGGTGATGTGTTCCATATTTATGTTTGTTTCCTTCATTAAATCATTGTGTTTATGGTTTATTTAGTTATAGAACAGAAATAGAGAATAGGATTTACCTTCTTGGTACCCTACTTCTGCCTGCTTTCTTAACTTCCATGTTTTCTTCCTCAATGTTTTGCTAAAGAAATCCTTAAATGCTCTTTAGTGTTACTGATATGTTATGTTAGAATGCTATTTTTTTCCAAGTAATTTTTAGAGAATCCTTCACTGCTCTCTTAGCTTTCTTAACTATTGTTTTTAAGACTTGCTTAGCCAAGTTGATATTGAGGAATCCTTCATTGCTCTTCAAGATTTCATTATGCTATCATATTAGAAGTTTTTTCTTGTATATTGGTTTGTTAAAGGATACTTTATTTCCCATTTAACTCGCTATGTTCACAACTCCATGTTACTTCACTCTCCCTTGACCTAATTATATCCATTTGATCTTGCCAACTTTCCCTTTGAGCTATCCTTGACTCATTTTTACACATTTCAAGACTTTTGCAGACTCCATGGCCTAATGGATTGATATTACCCACTCTATTAACCTACTTAACAACTTTACCAACCAACCAAACAAGCAAACAAACCCTAAAACTTAACAATTAGCCTAAAATCAAACCCAAAAAGAAAACAAGTTTATATCTTTTGCACAAAATAGAGATAGCCCTCTCTGAGTCCAAGAATGCTAGGCCCTAGGACTCCAAAGACTGGTCCGAAGTTACCCCTGTTCATTTGTTCTCACAAATAGAACAAATTACGGGGCCCTAACAATATTCTTGGGTTCATCTGTTCAATCAATTATAGAATAGAGTCACCGCATGTCTACTAAAAATCTGGATTCTTCTACCAGTGGAGCCTTTAGGTCAACTGAAAACTGTGGAGTCGCCACTGGATCTCTTTTTCTGGAATTTGTTGCCAATGGAGTCGTCAGGTGAATGGAACATCCTTATGGTGTTTGACTTCTATTCACCATAAAATTCAAAACTTAACTTGATAATTCTTACTGAGTAAGATAAATTTCGCTCCCTAGCATATTCTCAAGTATGTTGTCATCCCGTAAATTTCAGAAGGTTGAAGACAGAACTACGGGGGAAACATCAAACTACTTTTGAATCCAACACCTAGCCTTCCTAGACTCAGAGAGGGCTCTCTCTGTTAGATATATTTTTTTTTATAAGGGAATTTAAGGCTAGCTATTAGTGCATAGGGGTTGGTTTGAAAATATGTGATTGAGGCAGCAGAAGAGAGCCATTGGGCCATTGGGATGAATAACTAATATCAAGTGCAACTAGGAAAGCTATTCATGTCAATGGATCTTTATAGCTTATGAAATGGAAAGGAGGAGGAGATTAATGTTCAACATAAATGCAGAGTAGACCGTCTCTTAATTCCACACTCAGGTATCCGAGGAAAACATAAAGTATTGTTTCAAGCTTGATCAGGGTACCCCATGGTAAATCCTACACAAAAATTTATATCCGTAGTAAAGAAAGAAATTAGTATGTAAAACTAGAGATGACAGATTACAAGAAAAGGAGAACTTCACCATAGATCATAACACAAGAATCTGGAAAAAAACAGTCTTTCATTCATCCAAAAGAAAGTGCTTACAACTAGATGAGTCTATTACAATGGTTTCTTCCCTTCCAGGGCCTCTTCCAAGCCTTTTCCACCTCCTTCATACTGCTAATGCATATAGTATTTTTATAAAACTTATGTCGGTCAATCTATCTACTGGAGTGATTACATTCAAGCAGAAACTGGACAAGTGGAAACATGCAGGCAGTGATAAGAAAAGTCTAGCCCTAACAGTGGCTTTAACAGTCCTTTATTTATTACAAAATAAGGAAGGAATTGCCTCTTAGGATCACGAAGAGGCTATGATGGAGTAAAAATTTGACAAGTGGAACCACACAGGTGGTGACAAGATACTTATGGCCAAGAAGGTGGAGGCAACAGTCTGTTATGATCAGAATCCGGCTTTGTTTGATGCCAAAGAGGAAAGGAAGGCTCTGACACCTTGGCTCTTCCTCTTCAGAAAACTGTTGTTGGATTATTAAATTGATGAGGTGCTGGCATCTTCCATAGATCAGTAGTTGTGCTTATGTGTTCGCTGCCCTTTCTATTCTTGCAGTTATAATATGATTGTAATATCCCCAAATTGGGATTGCTAGCAAGGCATTCCTGAAAAATGCATTTTTCAGGAAAGGATGCTAAATCACTTGGAACCAGCCCTTGGAACCCTTATATCTAAGTATATAAGACCTAAATCCAAGAGGATATCAGAAACAAATCATTCTAGGTGGATTAAACAGATCTCCCACTCCTAGTACAGCTAGAAAATTGCCCAAAGAAGGGACTGCAGCACTATGTGACAAAACTGCTCAGAAAATAACGCAGTCCAACCCAATATATGTAGGAGGCCAATATGTAGGCTCAATAATGTCATTTAAAAAATTATTTCAAGATTATATTGAAGCCCATACATCATAGAATAGAAAATCGGAAACTTTACATGAAGAAATGCCCAAAATAAGAGGCTGCAACTATAATATATGACTGTACAAGCTTGACAGCGTTATTTTATTAGCTGAAAAGAGTTGTAAGTTACACTTCAGATCTAGAGAAGATCTTTGTACAAAAATATAGATCTATATCAAATCTGTACACTATAGAGTCTCCTCTTCAAAAGCCCCTTGGGGTTTTCAGCATAAAATGTAGTACATGGAGTATATCTGAGATCAAAGGTAGCTGATCTTCAGAATGATTCAAAATTTACAAAGCTAATACATCAGTATTCAGATCAGATCTGAATGGAACATGGATTAGATCTGCAATCCACAGATCACCAAAGTGAAGGGTAGATTCCCAACACTAGAGATCTTTCCTCCTTGAAGTGCCAAAAGACTCTGCAACTTTCTCCTTGAAAATAATGTAGTTCTGGAAGATGTACTGCAATGTTGGCTCTAAAGCATAATGTGGCCTGATACCAAGATCTGAAAATGATCTCTCCTCATCCAATACTCTCTTTCCAAGGGGATAGAAGGCTTTCCCACTGAAAAGAGGCACTAGCATGGCTTAGATCTGAATAGATCTAGCCTCCACTTGTTGCAGCTTACAAGGAAAACCAAACCCTTAATAGGATTTGTGTTGTAGTTGGAAGAATAGCTTGGCCAAATTCCTGATAGTGGTCAAGAAATGCAAGACTCCTCCAAGATACCTCTCAAGGAAGGAGGTGGGATTCCCGATCAGGAACACCCAAGTGCTAAGCAGAATTATTCTCAGCTAAACAGCTAGAGAATGAGGGATGTCTAAGTAGAAAATACCTTTAGAAATAATAACATCAAAAACTCCTCTCATGTTGTCCTCCTCCTCCTTAAATAAGATGAAATCCTTGCCAAACCCTAAACCATCTCAATGATTTAGCTACATTCACATGATTAGCCTCCAACTAAAACTGCGTTGGGCCTCTAGGTGGTTCAATGTATCTAGATAGCGTTGTTGATTTGGTCCAGTTGACCCAGTCAAATGACTTAATCCCTTTCACACACAAGGGTGTTTTGCTGAAGCAGCCCAGATTTAGCCTTGTTCACATGGGCATGTATTTATTCTGTTTTTTTAGGAGTTTAATTTATCCTCCTTTACAATTTTATTCTTACAACAAGAAAATAAAAACAAAATAGAATATTCCTATTAGCTTGGCTAATTAGGAATATTACAATGATAATATTTGCACAAACGCCTCTGCCTGACTTGACCCTTTCTGTCTATATCCCCATTACCCTGACGTTCGCATTACTTTTCCAATTTTCCCCTTGTCGAGTCCTACACGAGTCCTCCTGTCGTGTTGACACTTTATTCGTAAAACAACGCACAAACTCATACGCCCAGAAGTGATATCCTTTATATTTTTTCTTTGGACTACATCGCATCCGTGTTAGCATCGTACTTTACGTGTTTTAATATTTATCTTATGAGGAACATGATTAGTGATGTGATGAAAAGAGGGAAGATGACGTGTCAGGAGGGGTGATGTTTCGTGGATGTGGAATAGCGGTGGTGGTTTTGTTAGAACAACGAAAACAGTTTTCAGAGGTGGGTATGAGTAGTAGGTGGTTACAAAGCAGAGGGGTGTGAAGTACTATGGACACACCACATAGAAGGGAAAGTGGTATGGGATATCTCCCATTTCATACCCCCCCATGATAAAGCTCAAATGTTGTGAGGGACTAAAACGAGATAAGGGCCGTTGGATGTGGGGGATGCGCGAGGATGGAGGATAGATGCAGGGTGTTTGAAGGTGGATGTGACATGGTGATGGGGTGGGCCCACCTGCAGCCTTAAGATCGCAAAGTTTAAGGTTTGTTATGAGGAGCGAGAGCTAAGGATTAAAATTTGCGAAGTGCAATATGTGATGGGGTCCCACCCATATCACAAATCGCAAGATTTTAAAGTTATTGCACATCATAGAATTTAGCATTTACCACGCATCGCAAAATTTAGGATATATCGCATCGCAACTTGAATTATTTAACCTACGATGTATTTAAAGTGTAAACATAAAAAATTTCAATTGCAATGTGTGATAGGTGATGAGGAAATGGGTCCCACTTGACTTCGCATCAGGGAGTTTATAAAGCTGGCAAAATCGAATGTGGCAAGGACTTGTTGCGAAGTGCCGATGCGAAAGGCAAGGAAAGGGTCGAAAGGCTTCTACAGTAAGGTAAGTATTATGTGGTTTCGTATTATATATTATATATATGTGTATTTCAAGTGACCTAAAGTGGGGGGTGGAGCTGCGAATGGTAATTTTAAAGGTTTTGAAAGAAATGCAGAGGGGATCTTTGGAATATGGAAAAATGAAGGGAAAAAGAGGATAAATGAGATGAATGAGGGAAGAAATGAATTTTTCTCACCATTAAACCTTATCAGCAACACTTTCCCCTTTCCATTGAATTGAAAAGGTAGATTGATTCCTTTGATGTGCTAGATAGTGAGGATTTCCCTTCCTTCTTTCTAATAATAAATGACAACCATGGAATATTATTTTCAAAATGAAAGATCTGAGAAATAATCATTCACCTTGTGATACTGTGAAATACAGGAGTATAACATCGTGTATGGTGGGAACGATGGGGACCTTCTCTGTTCTCTCTAGGACATTGATGTGGGAATACTTATTCTCTCGGGCATGTTTGTTGAAAGGGGGTGTCTGTTGAACAGGGTAAGGTTTTTGACTAGGGTATGGTCAACGGGACAACCAGGACTCGCCTATTTTTCGATTAGAATACGGTTCAGGGGACTCCTTTTATTGTCGATAATTTTTAATTCTCCCTTGAAAAATTTTGCTGACCTTTAGCTCATAGTTCGGTTGGACCCTAGCAATCTGCAAGCAATTTCCAAACTACCTAGCCAAGTCTCTGGATCTACTTAGGATCTCTTTGTAAGGAACTTTATTCTAAGTCACTTATCCGGTGGAGGTGTCTCAATCGCTATATGGTGGTTCCCTTGTATAATGATAAGGTGAGGGGCTACTTGTCAAGATCTTTCTCTCTTTTTTCTTCGTCTTTTGTGAACATGGGAACTCAAATACATAGAATTCGTTCCTCACTCACTGCATAAATCCATTCACAGAATTCATTCACTAACTGCATGACATTCACTCACTGCAGCACATACATACATAATACTAACTTGTATACTTGGAGGATTAAGAAAAAGTTCTAGGATGCTTAGTACTTTGATAGTGGAAAAATAATTGCATATCTTGAATGGTATTAACAAACTGGGTATAGTTGTCACAAGTATATAATGGATAAATATGAAAAATAATAAAATCTATAAGTTTCCCAAGGAGATATTGTACATATAAATGATTAAAATGAATTAAAGGGTATCCCTCTACAGAGCACACAATGCAACATGGAAGCTGAATTGTGTAGGCATTCTGAAACAGTTCATGCAAGTTAAATATGTGAATATCCAAGTTTATAGCTTTAACTCTACTTGCATAGTTTTCAATTATTATTCAAGCTATATCCAACTAATAAAACCAGATAGAGGGAACTCTCAGGAAAATCTGCATAGGTAAATCTGCCTGAAAACTGTAGACAAACCAACCCCTGTCACAGGTGGAAGGCCTCTCCATTTGGATTGGTAACATTCCAGTCTCGAGGTGGTGTTCCTGATGATTGTATGCTGCCACCTAATAATCAAATCTAAACGTATTGTTAGGTGGTGAACAAACTAAAGAATCAATCTCATGCCTTCCAAAAAGAGTTAAGTGTGAGGGTGAATTCAAATAAACTTTTTTACTTGATTGGGATCAGATTCAAGAGATATGTATAACAATGAGAATAAATGGATTTGGAATAAAAATGCACTTTAAGTGAATAAAATTCAAATTAAATGCATGGAAAACTTTGACACAATGCTAGAACAATTATACCAACACAACCAAGAGGCTTAGAGAGCTAGAACAAGGCATAAGGATATCAAATCACTTATTACTCAAGAATTTTTTGCAGGCATGCTACCATTGAATTTCTTCCTCGTCGTGCATGTGTTGGTCAAAGTGCGATGGGTGAAAGAGAGAAGACTTATACTGCTACAAGCAGTCTCCTAAAACTCCTCCTCAACTACACCCCTAGAATATCTATACAAACGTTTGGCTAGAGAATATTATTTGACTCAACTAATTTATAATCAAACTTTGATCAAAATCATGGTGATTCAAGAGGGCAGAAATGGATATTACAAAACTGGATTTGGAGGTTAAAAAATTCAAATGAGAGGGATTGAAAGGTTTTGGGAGCAAGTGTACTCATATGATGCTTCATCGACAACCCCTCTTCACATGTATACTCCAAGTAATGCAACCAAGGCCTGAAAACTTTAGCAAATCAATTATCTTATGACCCGTCTGAATTCTACAATAGGGGTCTACACAATAAGCCTTCCAAGTTCAATTGTCCAAATCCATTTTAGGTTAAAACCATCCTGCAAATAGAGAATGAATTTGAGACACGATGGCACTAAATTCCACACTACACATCGTCCCCCATTATCAATCTTCAAATAAAAAATAAAGAGGCCAATAGGCCTCAGATAACCTTCCATTTATTGTATTTTCCTTAGGGTGACCAAGAGGTAACAACCTTCATTCATAAAAAAATGATGGAGTTATGACTATTGGTGACAAAAACACAACCATAAACAAAAGAGACCTAGAACATTCTGAAAATCATGCTTATATGGCAATTACGAGTTCAATTGGTCGAATAAGATGAAGAAGCAAATATATATTTTTAATTCACTTTTATCTAGGAAAATAATAGAGAGGGGACATCTATATGTAACTCTGGGATTTTATTTTACAAAACTGTGATTTAAGAATTTCATATGTGTATGGCCTCTCCCAAATTTGGAAAACATTGGATTCATTGAATCCCTAGTAGGTCGATATCCTTAGTGGTCATCTAGTGATTTGATGAAACTATTTATTCCTATATGCTTGGAGGATTAAGCAAAAGATCTAGGATGCTTAGTACTTTAATAGTGGAAAAATAATTGCATATCTTGAAAGGTATTAACCGACTGGGTATAGTTGTCATAAGTATATAATGGAAAAATATGAAAAATAATAATAGCTATAATTTTCCCAAGGAGATATTGTACATATAAATGATGAAAAGGAATTAAAGGATATCCCTCTATATAGCACACAATGCAACACGGGATCTGAATTGCGTAGGAATTTTTAACAGTTCATGAAAGTTAAATGCACAACTATCCAAGTTTATAGCTTTAACTCTACTTGCATAGTTTTCAATTATTATTCAAGCTGTATCCAACTAATAAAACCAGATAGAGGAAAGAAGATATTTAAATAATCTCTCTCATGCAAATATGCACAAGTAAATCTGCCTGACCACTGTAGACAACCCAACCCTCATCACAGGTGGAAGGCCTCTCCATTTGGATTGGTAATATTCCAGTCTCAGGGTGGTGTTCTTGATGATTGTATTCTGCCACATAATAATCAAATCTACATGTATTTTTAGGTGGTGAACAAACTAAAGACTCACTCTCATGCTTTCCAAAAAGAGTTAAGTGTGAGGGTGAGTTCAAATAACAATTTTTACCTGATTGGGATAAGATTCGAGAGATATGTGTAACAATTAGAATAAATGGATTTGGAATAAAAATGTACTTTAAGTGAATAAAATTCAAATTAAATGCATGAAAAACTATGCCACAATGGAAGAACAATTAGACCAACATAGCTAAGAGGCTCAGAGAGCTAAAACAAGGCATAAGGATATCAAATCACTTATTACTCAAGAAATTGTTTGCAGGCAGGTTGCCATTGAATTTATTCCACATGGTGCAGGTGTTGGTCAAAGTGTGATGGGTGAAAGAGAGAAGAATTTTGCTTCTACAAACAATATCCTAAAACTCTTCCTCAACTAGACCCCTCCAATATCTATATAGATGTTTAGCTAGAGAATACTATTTGAATAGCTAATTTACCATCAAACTTTGATCAAAATCATGGTGATTCAAGAGGGCAGAAATGGAGATTCCAAAATTGGAGCTGGAGGTTAAAAAATTCAAATGAGAGGGAATAAAAGCTTTTGGCAGCAAGTTTACTCCTGTGATGCTTCATCAATAACCCCTCTTCACATGTTTACTCCAATTAATGCAACCAAGGCCTGAAAACTTCATCAAATCAATTGTATTATGACCAGTCCGAAGTCTACAATAGGGGTCTGCACAATAAACCATCCAAGGTCACTCTTCCATAGCTATAGGAGTTTCCTCAATACTATTATAATTGAAATTAGTTTCAATGTGAAAGGTAATGGAAACTAATTTCTGCACAAAGAATTGGGTCTGTGATTGTAAAAAAGGGCTAGGCAATGAGGAAGTGGCATCCAAAATGCTTATTGTGGCTGAGGAAATGGAACACTTTAGACGGTAGTGTTGAGAAGCAGTTTTATAAAAAAAAACGATTGATATAGACACATGAACAAAGCAAAAGGAACAATCAATCTAGTGGTTAAGACATAATTCAAATTAGTTCAATAGAACTTATGAAAAAACAATTTGGAATGTTGAAATGGGAACCTAACCTGTATAATGACAAAATCAGATAGAAATGGTTACAAATTTAAGTGGGTTTGGAGTTGGAGAGAATAACTCTACTAGATATAGATATGGAATGGATTGTCTTCATTGTGGATTTGGTTGTTTTCATAATTGAAGGCACTAATATTTGCAATTTATATTTGAATTTACATAGGTTGTAATGTAAGAGTGTTGAACTGGTGGGGCCAGATTGGTTGGCAACCTCTTCTTCAAAAAAATTATATGCCTAAAATCTAAACTTGCTCACAAAGAGAAAATCCTCATTTGTTTTCATTGTTGGCACAACTCTTTGCACAAATCATGACATCTCCAGAAACCATGAGTGTACATCCGATGCAAAAATTCCTCACATCAATATTCACTAGACAAAAATTTCATAGGAACTGATGTAGCTTCCAGTGTTGCATCCACTACCTCTAGCCCAATGTGTACCTCCTCCATTTCCTTTACAAAGTGTACTCAAGAACCTGATTCTGTTTATGTTGTGTCTTTATCAAGTCATGTTGGAAATTCCTTATCTTTTGTTGAAAGTTCATCAATTTTACATCAATCAAAGATATCAATGAATGATGTGAGCTCATTAAATGTGGGGACGTCAACATTGCTAACAAAAAGGATCAATGGACCCTTAAGACATTTTTATGAGTTTGTATGAGATAGTTGTGAAGCAATTAATAAGCCTGCTGAAAATGTAAAGCCCGTGGACAATGTAAAGTATGTGGATATTGGTCAGGTCACTGAAAGTTTTAATAAATTAGAATTAAGTGGCTCAATACTCAGCAAGAAGATGCAAAATGAGATGTAACTATCATAAATTTCAAAATACAAAGCACAACTAAGATCCCTTGTGGGGGTAATTTTTCTGTGAAAAACTTAGATGTTGGCAACACTGTTTATGTACCTCGATATTCAAGTTGTTCATCAACATGAAATTCAAACCAAATATATTTATAACTCTTAATAATATTCAAAAAATATCTCTTTATTTGATGTGAATCATAAATAATCCAATGGCATTGTCATTGATGTGGGAATTTGTGAATCAAATTTCAAAACTTATCAACGACTAGGGAAATTAAAGGTGAGGAGTTATCTTTAGCTGCTAAGTTAAGCACAACTCTTGACGAACCACATGAAAAAACACTTGGTCTCATATGTAAGTGTTTAAGGGCCATCTTTTCCATCTTTGGATGAAGAATTGACATAGATTGAGGTCAATAGAAATGATAACAAAGATAGAACTGTAATTGCTACGAGATTTAGGAAATGTGACTCTTATCAACTCAAAGCAGTTGCACATGATATGGAGTTGACTCTTGAATCTGGTGGCACTTGGAGAGAAGAAATGGAAATTTATGAACAATTTCCCTTTTTTGCTAGTGAATTTAAAGCTAAATATTATATGGTGTTTCAAAAAAAAGTAATTCTAGTTTGAGTGGAAATCCTATGGATATAGTCCATTATACTATTGAAACGACTGAAAGTACCCTTCATGTTACCAATCATCAGGTTGTAGCCACAACCTCCATTGGTGTTGGAATTGAGAGGGATCGTAGCAAGAAGAAGAAGAGGAAGGAATGTCTTGCCAAAGTTGATACTTCTAGTTCAGTTGGTGATTTGTATAATGCATACAAGGCACTAAAAGAAAATTAGAAGAATGTAAGCTATCCAGAAACATATAATATATTTTTTCCCGTTTTTAATGTTTTTAATGACTCTGGGAAGGAAGGTCAGAAAGAAATACATGACTGAGAAGATGTATCTGAATTTCCTACCCAAAATATAGTAACAAAATAATATGGCATGATATCTACTGATGAAAAGAAAATGGTTGTACCAAAGGCAAGATGTCTGGAATATAGAAAGTACACAAGGGATTTCTTGTTGACATTTAAAGATTGTTTTAGAAAATTGCCTGTTGAGTTAGTTAAATTTGACTAAATGGAAATCCTCAACCCTTCCAAATTTATGAGCCACATGGGCGAACTATAGATCTATAATGGCCTAACATCATAATATAGTGCTCAACAAGGGTATGCCTAATTATATGTGTTTTGGGTTGGAGTGTCCTGACTAAAACTGTTGCATGCACACAAAGAAATGAAGGTCCAACCATTGACTCTACTGGCTGTTGGAAATTTAGTATTTTACATTGAACCAGATAACAGATAACACATGTACCAATAGTGGATGACAACGTTGGAAGTCTAGTTCAATGCTTGTTATCCATGGATAGAAGCTTATTTGGATCACCTCCTCAGGATATTCTTCATTAATTTTTCATATTACCTCTGACAAATATTTGAGCCATGATTGGAGGAAAAATTGATGTATTTTTGTGAAATTGATTAGCCAGAGCCACCAGTGAAGAGTTGAGAGTTACTAGCCAATTATACCCAGAAATTAGGATTGATGTTTATAGACCTACCAACATGAATTATGACAACAATTCCATATCTATTATGGGCATGAAGTGACCAATTTGATATCTCACCAGATCTATCTACAGGAAGTTAAGGCACAAATGTAACATCCCCTGCATTGACCATTTATTTTGTAAACATTTTATGTGGTTGATACTCCAGCGTGGGAAAACCACAACTGATTTAAATTTTATTTAAGAGGTTGTTAATTATTAATTAATTTAATTAAATGTGTTGGAGGAAGGGACAACCAACGTATCAGAGTCTGAGGGGTGTTGCTTCTTGTGCTTTCATGTACTAAATAACCATACACTAGCTTGATTTCACATCTAAACATTATTATTGAGAAAAAATAAGGCCACCCCTCTATAGTTTCATAATATATTTTCAATATGGACCTGAACTAAATTATGTACCTGTTAGTCATCCATAATTTTTACTATCTGTAGATGACTATATATTGGTCCTAGATTTCTAAAAACAAAATTCCATGAACATTGTGAGTTTTAGAAATCTCACTGACTTCATTATCCTTAGAGAAAAATTTTCACAATTCTACCATTTTTCCATTCCATGGTCACCCTGCTGCTCCTAAAATACTTCTTATGTGCTTTTATCTACCTTTGTTCTTGTAGATGACTAGGGTTTTTTAGGGAATTTTTCTTGGTTTCATGACTTTCATGGTTAAATCATCAACAAGGCTTGTATCCTGATGTTATTACACCTCCCCCTACCTTTAATATACCTTCATAAACACTTCCCATAACTCCTATCGCTCAAACTCATCATTTTTCTACAAAACCTAGCTTATTGCTACAATTTGACACTTTTCGAGAATAGTCCTGTGTTTTTCCCTTTTGGACCCCTTCCCCTCACTAAATACTTGAAATTACACTTTCCCCTAATCTCTAACATCTATCCCTATCCTCCAAAATTTCCCCAAGAATTTAGACAAACCTTAACCTCTTCATTCCCCTCCCTCTACATGGAAGTCCTAAATCCCCTGTTTTGCCTACACCAAACCCTAATTTCCCCTTCCAACTAAGCTAGGTTTTGCTATGGAAAAGAGGCATAGGATAAAAGGATCCATATGATAGGTCATATCAGCAAGAATAAAGCCATACCAACTCATAAACATCATGCCTCCATCATTTTCCAAGAATTCTTTCCAAAGGACAAATCATTTGCCACACCCAGGGCCAGTTTTGCTTCAAACACTTTTTCTGAAAAAAATGAGATGAATTTAAAAAATGTGAGAGATTTTTTTATCCATCATAGGTCGAATAACAAAACCACCTTCAGTTTTTACACAAGTATCATTGTTTGGGAGCAACGACAAAATTACAGGTGTCACGGGAGAATTGCTGCACTTCTAGAGTGACCTTGGGAAAATCCGGTTTTCTCATAGCTGGAGTGTCCAAATGACTTTCTTGATGGGTCAAAAGCCAACTCAACTAGAAGAAATTTCCAATGAGCTATCATGAGCTCAATTTGGGTTTGAGGAAGTCATCGAAAAGTTGTCTTCACTAGAACTTTGCATTTATGCACCATCATTCAACACTTTTTCACCAGTATTAGGAAAATCAACTTTGGATAGGTCAAATCAACTCCAATCAGAGAAAAAATGGTATATTTGGAATTTATACAGGATACGATTTCTAATGAGCTATCATGAGCACAATTTGGAGTTGAGGAAGGCATCCAAACATTGTCTTCACCAGCACTATGCATTTCTGCACTATCATTCAACACTTTTTGACCAGTCTTAGGAGAATCAACTTTTGACAGGTCAAATCAACTCCAATCAGAGAAAAAAAATTATATTTCGAAATTATACAGGATACTCTTTCCAGTGAGCTATCATGAGCCCAATTTGGACACCGGGAATGCCTCCAAATGTTCTTTGTAAATTCGCATTGTGCGTTCAGGAGTTGGCGCTGTGCCTTGGCGCTGCGCGCTGGGTAGGGCAGCCCGATAGGCCCGAATCTACGTTCAAGCACTACGCTTTCGCAGCCTGACAGGAACGAATCTATGTTCAAGTGCTACACTTTCACCAAAAGCTCCTCCTTCACCTTCAAACTCCCTTCAAACTCTCCAAATCACCTCCATGCTACTCCAAATCTTCACCAAAGTTTCTCCAAGTACTAAAAAGGATAGCAGTGACAACAGGGACCAAAATGTCAGTGAAGAAGCTGATAAGAGCAATGGAGATCATAGAAATGAGGTAAGCAGCAGTAAGGGGGAATGCAGTGACAGTCATGACAGTAGTCATAATGGCCATGAAGGAAGTGAAAACAGTGAGCCTCACAGTGATAATGATGCTAGTTCAGAGAGCAATGCCAAAGATAGTGAGACTCATGGTGGTGCAAAGAACAGTGGAGAAATCAGTGAGGAGGAAAACAATGATGAAAATACTAATGATGGTACACCTAGCAGCCAAGGTAATGAAGAAGATGACATCAGTGAAAATCGTGACAGCAAAGGCAGTAAGGCTCTTATCAACAATGATGAGCAAGATAAAGATAGTGCATAAATAGTGAAGATGAAGAGGAAGAAGACAGTATGGACACAAAAGAAGGAAGTGGCAGTGAACAAGCAAGTTACAATGAAACAGAGTTTGATGAGGCTCTTAGTAATAAAGAGACAGATGATGATGATGGTATCAGTGAACAAGCAAATGACAAAGAAGATGAGGGTGACAATGAATCAAAACAAAATGAATATGAGGCAGAAAATGTTGATGAAGAGGAATCCATTGAATCTAAGGGCAGTGAACTGATATTGTGAATAATGAAGCAAACATCAGTGAGGAAGAAGACAATCATGACAGTCATGACAACAGTCATGATAGTCATGAAAAAAGTGAAGAAAATGAAGAATTTGATGAGAGCAGTAAAGATCACAGCCATGAGACTCCTAGCAGTAATGATGAACAAGATGAAGGCAACACAAAGGATAGTGCAGAAATCAGTGAAGAGGCCAAAAATGAGGCTAATGTTGAAGGTAATGAGTTAATAAATAGTCAAGGTAATGAAGAGGAATACATGGAAACAAATGATGGCGGCCATGATCAAGACACCGAAATGATCACAATCAAACCTCTTCCATCGACATATCAAAGAGGAGAAAGGCATGTGTTTACTACCTCTAAAAGGCAAGGGGCCATGCCTTCCTCTTCTACCAAGAAGCTAGATAAAGGAAAACAAAAGGTGAATAAATGTAAGAAAGGTAAGCATGAGCTTGAACAATAATTTGACATCATTGACCTTGACAAACAAAATGAATATAAGGAAAAGGTCACTAGCATCCTGCTCCAAAGCAAGGATCCTGAGATCAGAGATATAGAAAGATGCCTTGCATGGAAATTTATAACACTGAATATATAAGAATCAAAACAAGCAGCTAAAGAATGCAAAGAGGGACCTTGACCTCCAAAAGAAGATGACCAAGCACTATGCATTGCAAAATCAAATTGCAAAGGCTAAGCTCAAAGCAGCCCTTGCCAAAATAAAATCACTCAAGAAGGTAAAAGACCAAGAAAACCTTGTAATCTTGGTTGAAGCTTCTCTACAGGTCTCCCAAACCCCATAAGGAAGATATCCACCAATTTTGGGACTTAATTTTAAGGCATGAAGGTGCAACACCCTTGGCACTATGCTTTCATCTCAGGAATTCTCAGGAGGAAAAATTTGCATTTGTGGAATCCTTAGCTCAATTACAGCATTCTCAACAAATTTCAGAGCATCTGGAGGATTTTTGGTCCCTCAAAAGGCTAAAAAACACCTAATTTTTCACCTTTCTTCCTCATTTTCAGGACTGTCGTTGCGCCTAGAGTAGCCTTGGGAGATTCACTTTTTGGATAGGTATTTGGAGCCCAATCAGAAAATCAAGGGCATTTTTAGAAAGTAGACTCGACAGGATTTCCAACACGCCATCACAGAGCAAATTCCGACATCAGGAAGGGCATCAAAACTTGGCTGCAAGTGGACCCAATTTTCCTGTGCATGTGCTAAGCCTTCAGACCTCACTGTTGCGCCTTTAATGTGAAAAAGTCAACAAAAGACACTCATTTATGGAAAATTTATATTTTAGTGTTTTTTTGGGAAATCACTCCAAATTTAGGTGCTAAGAGTTATTTTTGCGTTTATTTCATGAGATATTTTGTGTCTTGGGCCTTGCATGGTCTCTTAGACATAAATGACATTTATGGGTGTTTTTGACATTTTCAAACCCTAGTTAGGGTTATTTCCCTCCTTTTCTAGATAAATAGAGCATGAGGGCCTTATTGTAAGAGGTTGGCATTTGATGACTCTTGGGAGCAATACATAGTTTTTTTGGAGATTGAAGAGAAATTGGTGTTGTGGAATTTGTGGATGGCCTGTTTTGATTGATGATGGAGAAGGCTTGCTTGCAAGATCCCTGAGCATGGTTAATGGTGATGTGCTTATATTTAGTTCTTGTTTTCTTATGTATCTGTTGTGAAACTAGCTCCAAAAATAGAAGAAAAGAGATATCAACGCCTTAGAAATAAGCCACTTCGAGGGGGAAACCTCCAATACAATACATGAATGAACAATTCTTGAATGATACAAATTAAAAAACCTCCTTTCTATATATAGGAGTCCATGGGGCCACAATGTAATCCTAGACGACCTAACAATAATAATTTAAGGGCACAATAATAACGATATGGGGGTTACGAGGACACAATAATAACAATAAGGGGGTTACACTAACAACAATAAGGGACTATACTAGTAATATAGGGACCTAACATGCCCCTCTCCTTCAAAAAAGTGTTGTCCTCAACACTTGAGTAGCTCTGGGTGCTTATGTATAAAATTATTAGCCTCCCATGTAGAATCTTCAGTGGGTAAGTTCTTCCACTTGATGAGATACTCTGAAATTGATTGATTTCGTAGTTGTCGAGTTCTTGTTTTTGTGACCGCTTCAGGTTCAAATATGATTTTTCCTTCCTCATCAAGTTCTGGCAATATTGTTTAAACTGGAATATTTTCACCTATAACCTTCTTTAAGCATGAAACATGGAAAATTGGATGCACTCGTGAAGAAGCAAGAAGCTCCAATATGTATGCCATAGTACCAATCTTTTTCAACACCTTGTAAGGACCATGGTACTTTGGCGATAATTTATTATCCTTCTTAGCTTGCTTGAGGGACATTTTTTTGTATGGTTGTAGCCGTAAAAATACCCAGTCTCCTACATCAAATCTTCTCTCGCTGCGATGTTGATCTGCCTGTTGTTTCATTCAATTTTGTGCCAAATTCAGGTTGTCCTTTAAGAGTTGGAGAACTTCTTGTTGATGCTCGATGTGATCTTCCACTGCTTGAACCTTCGAATTTTCTCTTAAAGATGATGTGATCAATGGTGGATGATATCCATAAAGTGCCATAAATGGGGTCATTTTTTCTACAGTATGGAAGGAAGTGTTATACCACCATTCAGCGAGAGGTAACCACTTGACCCATTGTGTTTTTTTATCATATACAAAACAACGAAGATATCCTTCCAAACATTTCTTTACTATCTCAGTTTGACCGTCGGATTGAGGATGATAAGATGAGCTATGAGCTAATTGTGTACCCAAACAAGAAAATAACTCCGTCCAAAAATTTCTAGTAAAAATGGGATCTCTATCACTCACAATAACCCTTGGGTTTCCATGTACATTTTGAATTGTGTCCATAAATGTAGTAGCAACTTTACTTGCTTTAAATGGATGAGACAATGCACAAAAGTGTGCATACTTGGTAAGTCTATCAACTACCACCATGATGACACTCTTTCCTTCAGACTTAGGTAAACCTATGATAAAATCCATTGAAATCTCCTCCCAACGTTGACTTGGAATGGATAAAGGTTGTAGAAGACCCAGGGTCTTAATTGTCTCAACTTTATTTTACTGGAAAACAAAACATTTCGCCAAAAACTTTTGAATATCAGATTTAAGGCCATCCCAAAAAATTTATTTCTTCGCCCTGTGGTAAGTTTTTAAAAATCCTGAGCGTCCTCCTAAAGGAGAAGTGTGAAATTCCAAAAGAATAATTTGTTTTAGTTGGTAATTATTACAAAGATATAAGCGATCTTTGTACCATAAGGAATCATTTTTCCAACTAAATGTATCAGATATACTAGGATCTTGCTGCAACTTTTAAATGAGTGTCCACACTTCTTCGTCCTTCTTCCATTGATCTCCTGCTTCAGTTATCAAATCTGGTTGGATAATAGAAATGGCACAAAGCAATGCTTCCACCTCTTCATTATTTCTTGAGAGTGCATCTGCAACAACATTTAGCTTCCCTTTTTTGTAAATTATTTCAAATTCATAACCCAACATCTTTGTGACCCATTTTTGCTGCTCTTCTGAAGATAGTCTTTGTTCCAAAAAGTGTTTAAGACTATCATGATCACTTTTTACCTTGAAGTGTCTTCCCATTAGGTAAGTTCTCTATTTCTTTAATGCATGCAGTATTGCTAACATTTCTTTCTCATAAATAAGTTTCTGTAAATACTTTCCTTTTATTGGACGACTTTCAAGAGCAATGGGTCTTCCTTCTTGCATTAAAATAACACCAATTCCATTTCCTGAGGCATCACATTCCACAATAAAGGTATTTGTGAAGTCTGGCATAGCTAAGACCAGTGCTAGGCACATTTCCTCTTTAAGATGTTCAAAGGCCTTAGTTGCTTTAGGAGTCCATGAAAATGCATCTTTCTTCAATAATGTTGTTAGAGGTGCTGCTATTCTCCCATAATTCTTAACAAACTTGTGATAATACACAGTTAACCCAAGAAATCCTTGCAATTTCTTTATGGTTGTGGGGACTTTCCATTCCTTAATGGCTTTAATTTTGTTAGGGTCTACCTTAACACCCTCGTGAGATACAATATGACCCAGATATTCCACCTCTTGTACTCCAAAGAAACATTTGGATTTTTTTGCATATAATTGTTTCTCCTGCAATAGTTTGAGCACCATATCAACATGTTGAACATGATCCTTCCAAGACCTACTGTAGATTAGTATATCATCAAAAAATGCTAGCACAAAATTTCTAAGGAAGGGTTTGAAAATGGAATTCATCAATCCTTGAAATGTAGAAGGTGCATTGGTAAGGCCAAAATGCATGACCAAAAATTCATAATGACCGTCATGAGTTCGAAGCATGGTTAAATATCTTCGCCTCATTCTAATTTGATGATATCCTAAACGAAGATCCAACTTAGTAAAATAAATTTCTCCATGTAATTCATCCAATAATTCATAAATCACAAGAATGGGAAATTTATCCTTAATAGTGAGCTTATTGAGCTCCCTATAATCTGGACACATGCGCCATGATCCATCCTTCTTGTGCACCAACACTACCGGAGAAAAGAAATAATTTTGACTAGGTTGAATTATACCAACCTCTAACATATCTGCAATCATACGTTCAATTTTGCTCTTTTGGACATAAGGATATATGTAAGGCTTGATGTTTGGAGGAAAAATTCCTAGAATAAAATGAATAGCATGATCATGATCATGAATAGGTGGGAGTCTTTTTGGTGTTTCAAAAAACTTGGAATGATTGTCCAAGACTCTTTGGAGATCTGTAGAAATAGATGATTTTGATGTTGGAACTTCTAGTGAGCATATTTGTGCAATTATGCCTCATTTTTCTTTCTTTAGAAGATTTTTCATGAAATTGTTTTTTATCTTTTCCTGATTGCAATACACCGTTATTTGACTTCCTTTTCTAAAAAATTGCAAGAAAATTTCTCGAAAATTAAAAGCTATCGTCCCTAAAGATTGTAACCATTGTACTCCTACTACAACATCGACACCTCCCATTGGAATGGAAAGCATCGTAATTTTCGATACATATTCCCCCATGGTTTTCTTGATATTATGGCATTTTCCAGATAAATTTATATTTCCTCCATTGGCAACCATTACTTGAAATTCTGGTGTTGGGTATAGGAACAATTCAATTCCTTGGCTACCTTACAATGAATAAAATTATGCTACCACCTAATCAATCAACAATATTACCTTTTTCTTCTTTATATGTTCTCTATCTTGAGAGTTTGAGGAGTGGTAATTCCTCGCCAATGCATTACACGATATGGTCGTACTCATTTCTTCCTCTTCTAGGGCCGATTCCCGGTGTATATCCTCTTCTTGTTCATTTTCTTCTTCTTCTTCACAATCTATGTAAAATAATTTCTTTTCAGCACACTTATGACCTTTAGTGTATTTGTTATCACAACTGTAGCAAATCCCTTTTGCTCTTTTTTCTTCCAATTGTTGTGGTGTCAACCTTGTAGGTTGTGGAAGTCTAGGAGTAGCAACACTTCCATCTTTATATATGTGAGTGGTAGGCTTCCTTGTTTCCATAATTTTACATTCAATTTTTCTTGCCAACCTGAATGCCTTTTCCGATGAATCAGGGTCCCAAACGCGAACTTCATGTTGGATGTTATCCTTTAAAGTCCCTATGAAGACATCAATCATGTGTTCCTCTAGAATATCAGTTACCCTTATATTCAATTTTTGAAAGTCCTCAATGTACTCCGCCACTGAACCCTTTTGTTTGAGATTTATCAGTTGGCTAAAGAAGGTGTTGCTTTTTGTGTCCTCATAATGTGATATCATTTCCTCCGTAAAAATTGAGCAAGTGACAATTTTTTTATGGGAGCAAAGCCATCAATACCATACAAATGTATTTTGTTCTAAATGTAAAGTTGCAATGCGTACCTTTTGTGTGTTTTGCACATTATTGAGATCAAAATATTACTCCATCAGAGGTGGTTCAGTGTTACGTGTCCTTTCTGATCAAACTTCCTCATATCCATTTTTGAATATGGTGGTTCTTCCCGCCAACATTAGAGTCTTTATGAAATCACAATTAACATTTATTTTGTTCTCACTTATGAGTTTCCTCTACTATCTTTTCACCATTAGGAAAAATTTGTTGTATCAACTTTGTCAAACCTTCCATGTCTCGCTTCAAATATTCCATGTTTTCCATTTTTCATTGATCTTAGCTTCCATGTCATCCATCTTAGATTCCATGCCAGCTTCCATGCCATCTATCTTAGCTTCCATGCCATTCTTCAAACCATCCATCTTAGATTCCACACCTTTCTTCAAACCATCCATCTTAGTTTCCACGCCTTTCTTCAAAACTTCCATGTCATTTTTTGAAGCTCTTTGCGAGAGCGAAATTTGTTGCACTTGCTCTTGTAAATTTGATATGTCATGCTGCCATTCTTTGTCTTCATGAGTCATAATATAGCCTTATAAAGGCTTAATGGGTGTTGAATTCTTTTTAGGGGCCATTTTAGAATCTAATACTGATAAATATCCTACAATATTCCCTTGGAATCAATTCAACTTGATTCTTCAAACAAGACTTGTGCAATTCGGGAAAAAAAAAATACACACATTTTACTTGCTTTTGAGGAGCTCTATATTCAAATTGAATTATCTTTGTAATTTTAGATCCTCAATATCTGAAATTTAGCCTTGTAATATCCCTCTGAAGCTTCTTTCAAATGTCACAGGTCTGACCTGATTTGGATTCTTCAAGGCAAAGCTATGTCCAATCTCCCACAATGACCCAATTATGGACTGGTTCAATAGATTGAACTTGTATGACTTGCCACATGTCACTATTTTCCTCCTTTGGCTCTGAAATTGATAGACAGGAAATGAAATTCCATGTAATTGTGGCCACTTTTTACAGCATTCCAATCCGATGCTCAGAGAAAGAGCTATGAATATTTTCCCACGATAACCTCTTTGAGATGAAATTCGGGAGCCTGCAAAAGACCTAACATCCACAAATCATATCTCCGAAACTATTGCGAACCAAGCTCTGAAATTTTGCAAAGATGTTCCTCAGGATTTAGGCTTCTCTCTCTAAAAATTTTAGCTTCTGAAACTTTATAGAACAAACATTATAGCACAAATTCTGCAATGACCTGTTTAGGTTAAATTCAGGAGCATGCAACAAGCCCTAACTTCCACAGATCCTATCTCAAAAAATATTTCAAACCAAGCTCCAAAATTTTGCGACGATGTTCCTCAGGATTTTCGCTTCACACTCTAAAAATTTCAGCTTCTGAACCTTCATAGAAAAAAATTTATAACGAAAATTCCACGATGACCGGTTTGGAGCAGCGAAAAACCTAGAATCCAAAGCTCTGATACCAAATTTTGTGAAACCAACTCCAAAAATAGAATAAAAGAGATATCAATGCCTTATAAATAAGCCACTTCGAGGGGGAAACCTCAAATACATTACATGAATGAACAATTCTTGGATGATACAAATTAAAAAACCTCCTTTCTATATATAGGAGTCCATGGGGCCACAATGTAATCCTAGTGGGGCCAAAATTTAATCCTAGCCAACCTAACAATAATAATTTAAGGGCACAATAATAACGATATGGGGGTTACAAGGATACAATAATAACAATAAGGGGGTTACACTAACAACAATAAGGGACTATACTAGTAATATAGGGACCTAACAGTATCATTGTGTTACATCCTTCTATATTGCAGTAGAACTGTAAAGGTTTTAGACTAAGAAATGTTTTTCAAAGGCACCTTAGCTATGTTTGTTCTTCACAGCCTCTACGTTTTCCTCTACTAGGTTAGTTTAGAGAATTCTTAGTTGCTCTCTAGACCCACCCAAGCTTGTTTATCTTATGAATGATTCAATACAGTAGATATCAAAGATGTTTTATGGTTAACCCTACTTGTTTGATGTCACTAAAACATTTTTCTTGACATTTTGCTTTGAAGTATCACTAACTGGGTTTTGCCAAAGAGGCTATGTTTCGATCATACCCTTTGTCCATTCTTGAAAGGTTGCTTTGGAGGTATTTATGGCTATTATAAATGATGTTTAGGAGTTCCCTCTTCTTTGATCTATGTTATATGTCTATCTTAAATGTTTTCTAACCTTGAAGGTGAAATCACTAGAAGTTAAATAAGTTTCTTGTCTTCTATATTTCACTGGATTATTTGTCTTAAATGTTTATTTGCTTGACTTTAATCAAATATTTATTGTTTTTCCCTGTCTTATGATTACTTCTTTATGTTGAATAGTGTTAAAGGTCCTTCTTGTTAAAGTATTTTACAGAGGATTCTTAACTTCCCTTTGCCCTACTTTGTTCACAAAGTTGATGTTCATTTCATTTCACACAAACCTTGAAAATCCATTTGACCATGTTAGATTTTCCCTGTGATGCACCCTGATTCATTGTTGAACTTTCCATTACTTTTTATAGACTCCATAGCCCAATGACTTGAATATTTCCTCGCTCCATCTATTCTACTTGATCATCTACCAAACCAAAACAAAAACACAAACCCTAAACTTAACAACTAGCCTAAAATCAAACATTAAAAGCAAACAAGTTCACATCTTTGCACAAAATAGAGAGAGCCCTCTCTGAGTCCAGGAAGTCTAGGTCCTAGGACTCCAAAGACTGGTCTGATGTTACCCCTGTTCATTTGTTCTCACCAATCTAAAAAATTACGGGTACCTAACATAATGGCGATCATGGTGGGACCTTCTAAGTAAATGATATCTTAGACATCCTTAAGACCTCAGAAAACCACAAACTTCCTTAGATTCGCATTTAGTTGTTGATGGTGGACAACAAGAACATCCTTAAAATAGTAAACATCATCCACCTGGCGACTCCACTGGTCTTCAATAGCCCTGTTGACCCCACTAGTTCTCATAGACTCTCCTATGAATGCATTAATTATTTTGATGGTGGACAGAAAAGTTGAAACCCTCCACCTGGCGACTCCACTGGTCTTCAGTAGCCCTGTTGACCCCACTAGTTCTCATAGACTCTCCTATGAATGAATTAATCGTTTTGATGGTGGACAGCAAAGTTGAAACCCTCCACCTGGCGACTCCACAATTCTCAATATACTTAAAGACTCCACTGGTAGAAGACTCTAGACTGGTTGAAAATATGCAGTGACCCTTTTTTATTAAACAAATATGGATCCAAGAATACAACGAAGATATGCCCCAGTGAGTAGAAATCACATCCCTGGATTCCCACACAAATTGCCTCAAATAAATTGGGACAAAAACCTACCTATGTTTCAAGATGAAAATTTTGATGATCCTTTGTTACACCTCATCAAGTTTCATATCCATGTGTGGGGGTTAAAAGTTGAATGGCATGACGACTACCTTATGAAGATGTTCATGCTAACATTAGAAGGGAATTCAAGGGAATGGTATGAGAGTCTAAGACCCGATAGCTTGTTTTCCTTAAAGGATATCCATAAGGCATTTTATGGGCATTATAAGCAAAATTCCCCATCTTTATCATTGGCTGAAAATTGTTGTGATCAATCTCAAGATATCATACAGTGCCTTATAGAGAGTGATGAATATTTAGGAAATTTTCATCCTAAAGATCTCTTAGCAGCAGTCCATGATTTTCATTCTCAGGATAACTATCATGACAGCCTAGAGGAGTTATTTGAGAAAGAAACCAATCAAGAAATAGAAGAAAACCCACAAGATATCTCTGAAGGCACAAATGATGATTCACCATCTCTTCTAGGTGAGGCTCAAGAAAACATTCAGCCTCAAAATAATCCTTCATAGGAGAAAGAGAACTAATGTACTTCTATCCAAATATAGAGAAAAATGCCTCCTCTTTTGACTGAAGAGGAAATAAATCAGATGCTAAACATGCAACCAGCCTCTAAACCTTCATGTGAACAAAACATTTATTTTCATTCTCCTGCTAATCTCATCTACCATAAGTTATAAAGTGAACTTGTAGATCAATTCAAAGAAGAACGAACTGATAATCCAATATGTTTGATTGGTGACATTACTTATATTGATGATTTTCCAAAGTTTGATCAATCTGATGATCATGTTCTCCGAACAAAAGCTAACCTTGCAGAGCCATCAACAGTTGTTTTGTGGGAGAAAGATCTGTTTGCTCAACCTGGAAACAATAGTCAGCCAATACAAACCATATATGACACTGATGAGGATAGCCTTGAAAATTTAGAAGTAAGTGAGGGATCTCTGACTCTTGGCTCTACTTCATTTCAGTCCATCAGAAATAACTTTCATGTAATTGGAAATCAGCAGTCTTTCAGTTTTGATGTTGAGGTTGAGGAGGATGATGAACTTATTGAGCAAGTTGTCAATGAGAAGCCTTTTTCTTGAAATGTTAAAGGAAATCATTTGGGACATGGAATCCTCCTTAGCTCCATATTTTCAACCACCAAGTTCCATTGAATTATAAATTGTAGATGAAGGCTTAGAAATTGATAATCACATGAGAGTTGTTGCACTACCTTCTTGGGAATATTTATTGTCAAAGAGTGCTCCTGATCATCAATATGATGGCCTTCACACAGAATTCAACCCACTCTATCAAAGCACATCAGGTTTTTTAGAGGAAAACATTGCAATATATGATGATTCTGACAATGAAGATGATCATGAGGAAGAGGTGGATTTTCTTTCCCAAAAGAGTCCCAAGTTCAGCCAAGTGGAAGAAGAAGCAGTCCTAGATCAAGCTTATTTCCCAAATCCTCTAAGCCAGGTATTATTTCAAGATCCCTTTGCTCTTTTCTTAGAGACAGTTGAAGAGGGAGTAAAATATGTCAAGAGCGGTTTGATGCAAGGTTTAAAGAAAATTTTAGGCACTATTGTTCAAACACAAGTGAGGTGAGAGTGGCCTTTTGATTTTTTCAAAACCCTCAAAGAGCTGAACCAATATCCCTCATGGAATCATCTGCTTGATTGGTTGTAATGGAAAAGAGAGTTCACTAGCTGAATGTATATCATGTATAGGTTAGATTAGGATAGATATGCATGCAAATAAGCTCAACACTATGAGCATCTTTCTAGTTTCTAGTTTTATAATACTAATCTTGAAAACACAAAAAACAAAGAAAAGATTAAAAAGAGGGCAGATGAAAAGAAAAGGTAGAGCCCCATACCCAAAAAGTGTTTTTCTGAAAGTGAGCAATTCTAAATTCCACTACTTGTTTAGAAATAAGAGTCTTGTTCAGTCATCTAGCCTAATCATGGCTAGACATGTTTTGAATTTCTGCTGATAGGTTATTAAAAGAAGACTCATCAAACAATTTAAGCTTGAATTGTAAATATGATAGATTAGGAAGAAAGATGCTAGTTCTAAATGCTTAAATCTGAACCAAAGAGAAAGAGAGGGATGCATAACAATTTCGAAATCGCAACCCTCATTCTTTCTAGTTTTTTATTATGCAAAATAATGTCTGTGTGCAGCTTGTTCAAATGCCACAACCCATGGAAAATCAGATTTCTTAATTCTGGTTTGATCATGTTATGAATTTCATGTCAATAGGTTAGAGACTAAAGGTTGTCAAACAACTTAATATTGACAAATTAGTAGACTAGGTAGAGAAAAAAGAGAGTTCATTAGTCTAATCTGAAATCTTGGAAGTGATAAGGGTACAATTAGATAGTTTTTTTTGTTTTCAAAAAGAAAAATAATGTCAAGGGTTTGCCAGTCCAAGTGCACCTGGAAGAAGAAAAATTGTTAGGCCAAGTAAGGTGGGTAGGTAGAACTGAGATTGAAGCAATCATGTTTGTTCATATTTTATGAGATCATAGCTTCAAAAGAACATCAGCAAGTGAAGGAAGAGGGATCTGCCAAGTACAAGTAAGGTACTGGTCTTCAAAACTCATAGATATGAGCTCTAAGGTTCTAGACACCTCTTGAAAAGGAGCTGCCCTCCCGAAGTGGAGCCACTATTAGTCATCCATAATTTTTACTATTTGTAGATGACTATATATTGGTCCTAGATTTCTAAAAATAAAATTCCATGAACATTGTGAGTTTTAGAAATCTCACTGCCTTCAATATCCTTAGAGAAAATTTTTCACTATTCTACCATTTTTCCATTCCATGGTCACCCTATTTCTCCTAAAATACTTCTTATGTGCTTTTACCTACCTTTGTTCTTGTAGATGACTAGGGTTTTTGAGGGAATTTTTCTTGGTTTCATGACTTTCATGGTTAAATAATCAACAAGGCTTGTATCCTGATGTTCTTACACCTTCCCCTATCCTTAATATACCTTCATAAACACTTCCCATCACTCCTATCCCTCAAACTCATCATTTTTCTACGAAACCTAGCCTATTGCTACAATTTGACACTTTTCGAGACTAGGCCTGTGTTTTTCCCTTTTAGACCCCTTCCCCTCACTAAGTACTTGAAATTCCACTTTCCCCTACTCTCTAGCATCTACCCCTATCCCCCAAAATTTCCACAAGAATTTAGACAAACCTTAACCCCTTCATTCCCCTCCCTCTACAAGGCCGTCCTAAATCCCTTGTTTTGCCTACACCAAACCCTAATTTCCCCTTCCAACTAAGCTAGGGTTTGCTATGGAAAAGAGGCATAGGAGAAAAGGATCCATATGATAGGTCATATCAGCAATCATAAATCCATACCAACTCATAAACAACATGCCTCCATCATTTTCCAAGAATTCTTTCAAAAGGACAAATCATTTGCCACACCTAGGACTAGTTTTGCTTCAAACTATGTTTCTGACCAAAAAGAGATGAATTTGACAAACGTGAGAGAGGTTTTTGTCCATGATAGGTCCAATAATAAAAATCTCCTTCCATTTTTACACAGGTATCATGGTTTGGGAGCAATGTCAAAATTGCAGGTGTCATGGGAGAATTGTTGCACTTCTGGAGTGACATTGGGAAAATCAGGTTTTCTCATAGATAGAGTGTCCACATGAATTTATTGATGGGTAAAAAGACACCTAGAATTGAATATATTTCCAATGAGCTATCATGATCTCAATTTGGAGTTGAGGAAGGCATCCAAAAGTTGTTTGCACCAACACTCTACATTTTTGCACCATCATTCAACACTTTTTTACCAGTCTTGGGAAAATCAACTTTTTATAGGTAAAATCAACTCCAATAAAAGAAAAATGGGTATATTTGGAATTGATATAGGATAATATTTCAAATGAGCTATCATAAGCTCAATTTGGAGTTGAGGAAGGCATCCAAAAGTGGTCTACACCAGCACTCTACATTTCTGCACCATCATTCAACACGTTTTGACCAGTCTTGGGAGAATCAACTTTTGATAGGTAAAATCAATTCCAATTAGAGAAAAAAAAGGTATATTGGGAAATTATATAGGATACGCTGTCCAACGAGTTATCATGGGCCCAATTTGGACACCAGGAAGGCCTCCAAATGTCCTCTGAAAATTCGCATTGCGCGTTCAAGAGTTGGCACTGCGCCTTGGTGCTACGCGTTGGGCAGGGAAGCCCGACAGGACTGAATCTATGTTCAGGCACTGCTCTTTCACATCCCATCAAGCATGAATCTACGTTTAGGTGCTATTCTTTCACCTAAAGCTCCTCATTCACCTACAATTTCCCTACAAACTCTCCAAATCACCTCCAAGCTGCTCCAAATCTTCACCAAAGTTTCTCCAAGTACTATAAAGGGTAGTAGTGACAACAAGGACCAAAATTTCAATGAAGAAGCTGATAATAGAAATGGAGATCCCTTAATTCCTGAACCCTAACCAATTTAACCCCCTAAATACTTAAACCCCTAATCCATTTAACCCCCTAAACCCTAAACCTATTAACCCCTAACCCCTAACCCCTATAAGTGTCCTCAATCATCAATGCCTGCAAAGTGCATGATCCTGGTCCAACATGTTCATCAAGTTATTCCTCTATCATTGACACATCTACAACATCCTCTTATTCACATGTTGCAGCTTTTCTTCTTCATCGCAATCTGCAGCTCCATTTACAAATCAAACTTACTGATGAAATTTATTTATTGGCACTCCTTCATTTAGCCCTGCTTGTTTGATGTCACTAAAACATTGTTCTTGAGATCTTGCTTTGAAGTATCACTAACTAGGATTTTCCAAAGAGGTTATGTTTCGATCATACCCTTTGTCCATTCTTGAAAGGTTTCTTTGGAGGTGTTTATGGCTATGATCAATGAGAGCCTTTTTCGTGGTTCGAGTGGGAGCAATGGTGGAAGATGGTAAATTTAGGGTCAAGAAATTTAATGGCCAAAACTTCCCGCTATGGAAGATGCAGATGGAAGATTATCTGTATCAGAAATATTTGTACCTACCATTGAGCGGAAAAACAAAGAAGTTGATGACTATAACAAACGCAGAATGGGATATTCTTGATAGAAAGGCACTCGGAACAGTACGGTTGTGCCTCGCGACATCGGTAGCCTTCAATATTTCGAAGGAAACAACAACATAGGGTTTGATTAAGGCGTTGGTGAACCTATATGAAAAACCCTCGGCCTCAAATAAGGTATTTCTTATGAAACGTTTATTTAATATGAATATTTCGGAACGTGGATCTGTTGCAAACCATTTAAATGATTTTAATACAGTTACCAATCAGTTAAGTTCTGTAGGGGTAAACTTTGATGATGAAGTTAGGACTCTTTTATTTCTGTGCTCATTGCCAGAAATCTGGAATGGTTTAGTTATGGCCATTAGTAACTCTGTCTCTGGATCTAGTACTTTAAAGTTTGATGATGTTGTCAGTGCTATCCTTAGCGAGGAAATGCGATGGAAAAGCTCTGATGAGACATCAGGTAATTCTTTGAGTGCAGAGTCTAGGGGAAGAAGAATGGAAAGAGGAAAGAGCTCAGGATATCACAATTAATCAAGCAAAGGCAGATCCAAGTTGAGACTGGGGATAGTGTGCTAGAAATGTGGAAATAAAGACTGTAGATCTTGGAAGGGAAAAGAAGGAGACACACAGCAAGAAAATAATCATGAAGAAAATGTGACAGGGGATGTGTTACAAGATGCTTTGATTCTTTCTTTCAAAAATGTTACTGATTCTTGGGTTGTAGATTGAGGGGCCTCATTCCATGCCACACCTGCTAAGAAATATTTTCATGACTATGTTCAAGGAGATTTTGGACAAGTCCATTTAGGTGATGATAAACCCTGTAAAATTGTTGGAATGGGTAAAGTTCTTGTAAAACAACAGAATGGAAACCAATGGCTATTAAAGGAGGTAAGGCATGTTCCAAATCTGAAGAAAAATCTGATTTCAACAGGGCAGTTAGGCGGTGAAGGTTGTGTGACAACTTTCACAGATAAAACTTGGAAGGTCACCAAAGGAGCGTTGGTAATAGCAAAAGGTGAAAAGGTTGGTACATTGTATTTATGCAATGGTATTTCTAACTATGTTAATGCTTTAACTTCCAAAGGATCAGATGTAGCATTATGGCATCATAGGCTCGGACACATGAGTGATAAGGGGATGAAGATTCTTCACTCAAGAAATTTGTTGTCGGGTTTTAAGAATGTTGATTTTGATTTTTGTGAGAATTGCATTTATGGAAAACAAAAGAGACTCGGATTTCTCAGAGTTGGGAAAGAAAAGAAGAGCGAAAAGTTAAAGCTTGTGCATACAGATGTATGGGGACCTTCTCAGGTATCATCTCTTGGTGGCTCTCATTATTATGTTACTTTTATTGATGATGCAACTAGAAAAACTTGGATTTATTGTATTCAGAATAAATCTGATGTATTTGATACTTTCAAGAAATGGAAAGCTTTAGTTGAGATTGAGACAGGAAAGAAGTTGAAGTGTCTCGGATCAGACAATGGAGGTGAATATTGCAGAAAATAGTTTGATAGGTATTTTTCAAAGCATGGAATTCACAGAGAGAAGATAGTTCCAAGAACACCACAAGAAAATGGTGTGTTAGAAAGGATGAACAAAACCATCATGGAGTGTGCAAGGTGCATGAGATTGCATGTAGGATTGCCTTTACAATTTTGGGCAGATGTTGTAGATACTGTTGTTTATCTAATAAACAGAGGGCCTTCAAGTTCCTTGGATGGTGGTATTCTAGAGGAAGCATGGACAGGTAAAAAGGTAAACTAATCTTTTTTAAAGCCTTTTGGTTGTGAGGCCTTTGTCCATATTAATAAAGAAAATAGAATAAAGCTTGAGGAAAAATCAAATAAATGTACCTTTATTGGATATGGTGTTAATGATTTTGGCTATCGCTTATATGATTATGAAAATCACAAAATAATTAGAAGCATAGATGCAATATTCAATGAAAAGGTATTGTATAAGAATCAGTTGCAGGAAAAGAAACAAGAAAAAGAAAACAAAGAATACACAGTTTGTAATATTCCAAAATTTGCTGGAATATTAAATTTTGCTGATTTCACTTAGGAGATGAATAATTGGGTAAGGAGGCCCATGCATAATAAAAACATGAATAAAATCCCTCATAGTATGAAAGGGTATCATCATTGGAGTTGGATTTCACACCCTCAAGTGTGAAAGAGGACATTTGCATGGAGAACAATTTTATAGACAACGTAGTATGAATGGGAAGAGGGTTATTTGGTGTAAGAAACCCTAATGAGAGGGACCCATGGAGAGAGGGATTTCACTTTTTTAAAAGGAGGGCAAGGCAGCCATTTTTATTCATGTTATGGATTATTGATTTCATTGTCTCTTTAGACTTTGTGCATTCTCCTGCTATTTAGCAGAGTTGCAGTGTTGCTTAGCACAAGGAATTCCTATATAGGAATTCCTTCTCCTTTCAAGAGAGGCCTCTTGAAGGATCTTGCTCTTCATTTCTCCACATTCATGCTTTAGGCCAAACATCCTCCTTCAACTACAACGTAGTTTATGTTTAGAGTTGAGTTGTGTTGTAGGGTGTTGCAGTGGAGGTTACTGAACACCACTTCCTATGCTTATTTTTCAGAGGAGGAAGTATTATTTCCTTTGGAGGATCAGTGAGGGATAATTTGAGCTGATTCCCATCATATTTGGCACCAGGCCAACCATTTCCATGATTTATAGTGTAGTCCCTCTCTTAGAGTGCGTTATTTTCAGTGTGTATCTGCAGTGAGGGTTTGCAGTATTGTTTGGAGGGTCAGATATTTAGTGTTAGGAACAACCTTTCACTTGGAAGATCCATTGGAGGAGGTCTATTCAGCTTGTATATCATCTACAACCATCTCCATCCAGTTCTTGAGTTACAGCTGCTACTCTGCCCTGCTACTCCAGCATTTTTTCCATTTTGTATATTTCAACCAATCCTTCTAGGATTGACTTGATATTGTTTTTCAGGGGTAAGAGCTTTGCTCCCCACATTATTTGAACCATACATTTCCATATCTTTGTATTGATATTATTTTTGCATAAGTGCCTCCTATACACTGCGCAGTCATAGCCTTGGGCTTTCTATATGTAGCAGTGTTCTACATTTTCTTGTACATGTTCTATCGAGGCTTGCATTGCCTGGCTTGAGTGATCATTACCTCAAGGATTTGTATAAATTTGCTGCTATAAGATCAATTTCATGGCTATTTGGATCTTCTTATGATTTATGTATTGATATAACGCTGCTACTCCAATATGTGTTTTACATTGCTGCATCTTCAACTTTAGAATATCTTAAGATATTCTTATTTGTTAGCTCCCTGTAATTTGCTAGATTGGTTGAGATACAAATTGACAAGGGTAACATCAAACCAAGATTTGGAATCCAAGGACCTAACCTTCCTAGATTCGGAGAGGGATCTCTCAATGTGTGCAAAGATATGTCTTGTTTACTGATTAAGGTTTATTTTAGGCTAGATGTTAAGTGCAAGGTATTTTGATTGTTTTTTGGTTGGGTATGATACTTTGATAGATTTTAGATAGGAAACATGGAATATTGTTAAGTCATTGGGCAATGGAGTCAAAAAAGGTCATGAATGAGTTCATCAATGGTGTCCAGAGCATTTTCAGGGAAATTTAACTTGGTTGGTGGATCTTTAAGGTTGCGAAGGATCATGAGATGGACATTAAAATTGGGAACAACAAGCTAATAAAGTGCTAAAACTGAATCCTGTATATACTTGTAAACTGAGGGAGTTAAAAAATTGATAAGAACAACAAGGGAATAAAAGGAATAAGCAGAACCTAATCCATTTGATTTCAAACTGAAAACATATAATTAACCAAGACAAACATTTAGATAAAAACTTAGAAAGGTAAGAAACTTATCTAACTTTCAGAGCTTTTATCATCTAGAGCAGAAAAACATTTAAGATACACAAGTAACTATAACCATAGAAGGAGAGAAAACTCTAACATCCAAAGTTATAGCTATAAGGTTTCCATAGAAAATTTTTGGCTAAGTAAAGGCAAAGAGCGTGATTTTAAACAGACTTCTTTGACAAACCTAGACAAAGCTACTTTAAAGAGATGATTCCAAGAACAGAATATTTCAGTGGCAACAATATGCAGGGCTAACCATAAATCATAATTGATGCTAACTGATCTAATTTATTCAAGAAATGGATGAGATAAGATCTTCTTAGAGACCAATAAATGATTTCTCTAATGTATCTTAGCAGAAGGAAACATTAAGGCAATGAAGGACAAACAGATTTAAGGTGCCATTGGAAAACATTTCTTAATCTAAATTCTTTGTCCTACTGCAACATAGCAAGATGGAAAACATAATGGAAAACTTAGAAAACATAAACAAAATTAAACTTCACCATCATACAAGCCTATGGATCCTGCAAGCAATCCTTCTCCATCAACAAACAAATCATATCATGCATGAGTTCCAAGACATCAATTTCTCTTCAAGAGCTTCAAAGGACTATGTATTATTCCAGCATCACTCATCAAAATCCAACATTTACAATGAGTTCCAATGCAGTATTTATGCTGCAAATGAGGAGGTGAAAATATTCTAGGGTTCAAAATGTTATTAAGTACAGAGTAAATGCATTCCTAGCCTTGAAAACCACGCAGGGCATAAGGTAAGAATATTTGCAGCTACTTCTCTGTTAAATAAATTTGTCTTAATTTCTGAGATAAAGATACGTGGAAAAGATTGACTTTAAGGCTTTATCTTATCTTTACAATAACTGTCCTAACAGTTTAAAATATATTCTTTTGTGTAATAACTGCTTAATTGGATTTATGGATAGAAAGTAGGCTCAATGTGTCAGTTAGATATTTCTAAGGGAATAACTGCTCTCTTTTGATGCATTCAAGGCCTTTTAGCCTAATTTTCCTTCATTTCATCACTAAACTATATTTAAGGCCTGATCTGCTTTTAGCCTTCATAATTTCACTATGCTACCTTTAATACTTTATTACTTTCTTTAAACCTTTTTCATCTGTCTTCAACTGTGTTTTTATCTTTTAATCTTCACAGGTTAAACCTTTAATCTTCAGATTTATGCTTTTTAACCTTCATTCTTCATCTCTGGTGTTTGTTTATTTTTGCGTACATGTGACTTTGGCACATTAGAGGGTTTCGTTTAATCAATGCTCATGATACATTGATCAAACCTTTGAATTTGAACCCTGTGAACTCGTTTTCTTCGTGATTTTTCCCTGAGGATCGTCATCCTAGACCTTTCTTGCCACTGCTCTGGCTTGTGAGAGGGTTGGCTTATTTTCCCACCATCAAACCTGCAACTCAACATAAAATATCAATAAATCCTGCATTTTTCAGATAAAACTGCTTCAGAGGCTCGGCAGAGGTGAAGGAGCTGTGTAGAGGGGAATGAATGCAGCAGAGGGAGATTCCATGGTCGAAACCATAAGAAACAGGGTTTAAACTTGGTTTATGGCGTTAGAGTGGAAAGGCGGTTTTGCAGAAAAATGTAGGTGGTTTTCGTGTGGCCAGAAGGTGGTAAGCAGTAATGGGCTGATCGAACGCAATACGGGTTGGAGGAAGACACGTGTCCTATCAAAACCACCCATTTCACGTGCAAGATGCACGGTGGGGAGGATTTGTGAGTTGGGCGCGAAACAAGTTCTAGACCATCAGATCTGGGAGATCGGCGGCTGAGATCAAACGCGAAGGGAGAAAGGATGTGCGGGAGGAAGAAAGGTGGGACCCACCGGATGACGTCATTAGTTTTGTTGGGTAGCGAAAAGCTATTCGGCGGAGTGAAAATTGGTTGGGCAGAGTTAAAACGCGAGGATTAATGGGAGTCGTCAGATCTGAGAGATCAACGATGGAGTTTACCTATGGGGGGACTGGGGGGTACGGAGGGATCTCGGGGCCGGGTGCCTCCGCAGTGAATGGGAAACTGGGAAAAATGTTGGCCTTTGGATCAGGATAAGATCGATGGTGGAGATCGAGGGTGTGGGGGAACTGGGGAGTACGGGCCACCTTGGTTGGGTGCCCCCACAGTGACCCTGTGCCGTAGATCTGGGTAGATCAACAGTTAGGAATCCATCAGCGAAGAACCATCGACGGAGAAAAGGGTTGGCAGAATTGACCCGTTGTGGTTTGCGATGAAGCGTGGACCGTCCGATCTGGGGGAGATCGACAGTAACGAATCCATTGGCAGAGATGAACATCAGTGGCAAAAAGGGTTTGGGAACGAGGAAACAGGGATTGCCGATGGAGAAAGGACCATTAGATCAAGGAGATCAAAGGCTCAGATATATCGGAGCTCCATATAAATAAAAAATAGGCAGGGGACGGCGAAACAATGAAACAGTGCTAGCCGTTGGATTTAAAGAGATCAACGGCGAAGAAAACATTGTTGTTTCGCACAAAGGGATAAATGGTGTGGTGAAAAGGGAAAATGCGATGAAGCAACCACCGTCGGATCAGGAGGATCGACGGTGAGGATCTTTTCAGTGGGATTCACATTGCGGAGAGAAGGGAAGGTGGAACAAAATATTGCAATGGCCGATGGAGCGCGGACCGTCGGATGGAAACATATTGACGGTTAGGATTCCATCAGCGGAATGTCTATTGGGGGTGCGACATCGGCGGGGTAAAGTGGAATCGGGAGGCGGTGATATGTGATAGCCGATTGGGCTTAGCGTTTGGTTGCAGGACCAGGCTATATGACGAAAAAAAAGGGGCTAGGGCTAAGCCGAAAGGTGCTTGAGCCCTAAAGTTAAAATGAGCGGAAAATAGGTCGAAGTGAGGTTTTTGAGGGTTTTTTGAGGTTTCCGATAGGTTAGAAAAAGGGGTTTAAACCATTATAAAGGGGTTTTAATGGTTTAAAGGGGTAATTGAGAGGGTTTAAAAGGATTTTTCAAAGAAAAATGATTGATTTGGATAAGTGAGAATGAGTGGGAAAAATGAATGAAACAGGCTTAGGAAACAGTCTCTTTTGGTATTAGCAGGGTAACTTAAAGGCTTTGATTGAAGATTTTTAGTGGATTGGTAGACTTAGGATAAAGAACACAATGGGCTTTCAAGAACTCACAAAGTTTTTCATAAAAAATCGTTTCTTGAAAGCTTAAGAACCTTTTTAGCCATCATGATATATAATGAAAACTATAGATGGCTAACATTATTGTTGTAGAAATTCCCTATTTTGGGATATTACAGTGGTTTCAGAGCATCATCTTGGCTCATCCTGTGAGTTTCAGCCAAAGAAGGCAGAAGAAGATTAGAATGATGAAGAGGGTGAGTTTTTTCTCATCATTCTTCAAATATATGAAGAACCTCCCCAAGGAGGATATGCAAAAAGAAGAGGAAGGACCATGCACTTCCTATTCTCACCGGGAAGAATACAATGAGCATGAGAGATAATTGGATCATTTGATTCTAATTAAGTACCTTGTTGAGTACAAATATCAACCTAGAACCTTCAAAGAGACTCTAGCTCTTCCACAATTCATTCAGTTGAAGGAAGAGAGGAGGTCCTGCAACAAAAGAGGAATCAAAGGTAATAGGTTTCTATTTCCTACATATGATGGATCATCTACAGCAATATCTTGGGCAAGGAAGCTTGAGGCATTCTTCCTACTACATCCAGTGGTAGAGAGGGAGGCAGTAGAATTTGCAACGCTACACTTGGAGAGTGAAGCCAATTTTTGGTGGTTCAGCCACTTGAGCCATGCAAGGGTGAATACTTTTGCAGATTTCACTCAAAGGTTGATTAGAACCTTTGATAAAGAAAAATAAGATAAAAATCCCACACCACCATGGGAGGAGACTTGTACCAACGTTCTCACAGCCTTGGAAGAGCAACCTTCTACATCTGCAAATGGGGCAGCCATTTCATTGGAGGAAAGAACTATTGCAGCCATACAAGGAGCACCCAAGTTCCATCAAGGTATGAATGAAGTTACACTTTCTATTTCAGCAAATATTTTGGAGAATTGTGGGAATTCATATTTAAATGACCAAGAATCAACATACACTGCTAACCTAGAGCAGCAAGATTGCACTGTGTTGTGCAACATGGAAACATTCAAGGAAGAAATAAACCATCATCCTCATAAGCCATTTTTGGATTGCATATCACATTGGAGGTTGGGGTTTGAAGACTTGAAGGGAAGGATGATAGATAGTAGACATCTTGAGATGAGAAAAACATTCTCCTTTCCAGATGACACTTTCTCAATGAGCACCTCTTAGCTCAAAGAGAGACTTCTAATTTCAGCAGATTCAAGACCTCATTGGTTTTGGAAGACTATTGATGAGAGGGAGATCTCATGGAGAGATTTCATTAGAGGTGCACTTCAACACATCATGGAGTGAAAAGATCTTCAACAGTTTGAGGAAGTTCTTCCCTTCTCACACTTGGATCTTTACGGATTCAAGGGGGAATAGAGAGATGATGGAGGACATCTTAGGATGGATAACGTCTCTCATGTTTGTGTTGGACACTTATTGAGCCCTACACGTCATGATGGGAGGGTTTTTCCTACCACCTATTTGGGTCCCTATGGGATCAACTTGACCATTGAGAAGATTGCATTTCAATATCCCATGAAATGAAAAAACATAAATCTGATTTGGGAGGATGGTGGTCTTCATTAGAAGGGTGCCAAGATGGAGAATGAAGGGAGATGTCCACAAATGGATGAGTGGATGTGGATGAAGGGCAAGAAGCTGGTGAGCCACTTGAAAATATATGATACCGAGCAGCAGGAGGCTTGGCTACACTGGTTACTGTTGAAGGATTTTGGCCATCAATTAGCATATACTCTTTCTAAGGGTAAGTGGATGGAGAAGATGTGGCAGGATGCTTGCATCATTGAGCAGCAAATATTTTGGATGCATGATGTTGATGTGATCTTCATATCATTCATTATGTTTTCATCACATGATTTTTATGATGAGAGCATGAGGAGGCAGCAAAAACTTTTGTTTCTTTCGAGGATTTTGGGAGAGCAAGGGAATATTTTCTCTCACACTTTGCATGATGTTGCAGGAGTAGGAGATGGCACTTTCATGGTGTAGAGGGGCTACTCCTTAGCACTGGATGATCTGGAAGTACTTCCACTTTGGGAGAAACTTATTGTATATAGCAGCATTATGGGAGATTTCTTTGACAATAAAAATGTCAAATAATGGAGCTATGTATTGGCAGGAGCCTATTTTTATAGCCCAATAGCACTGTCACTTTGGAGCTTGGACTTATTGATGGAGTGTCCCCAGGATCACTTCACTTTTGATGCACTTGGTGGAAAAGGAGGAGATGAGAGAGATGGAGTAGTGGATGGAAACATCTATCACATTGATAAACACATGAATAAAATTTCTCATAGTATGAAAGGGGATCATCATTGGAGCAGGATTTCACACCCTCAAGTGTGAAAGAGGACATTTGCATGGAAACAAGGTCAAGTTTGACCAAGTCAATAGCACTGGGATAGGAGGTGGAGAACACTTTGATAGACAGCGTAGTATGAATGGGAATAGGGTTATTTGGTGGAGGAAACCCTAATGAGTGGGACCCATGGATATAGGGATTTCACTTGTTTAAAAGGAGGGCAAGGCAGCCATTGTTATTCATGTTATGGATTATTGATTTCATTGTCTATTTAGACTTTGTGCATTCTCCTATTGTTTAGCAGAGTTGCAATGCTGCTTAGCACAAGGCATTCCTGTTTAGGAATTCTCCTCCTTTCAAGAGAGGCCTCTTGAAGGAGCTTGCTCTTCATTTCTCCACATTCAGGATTTAGGCCAAGCATCCTCCTTCAGCTACAACGTAGTTTCTATTTAGAGTTGAGTTGTGTTGCAGGGTGTTGTAGTGGAGGTTACTGAACACCACTTCCTGTGCTTATTTTTCAGAGGAGGAAGTCTTGTTTCCTTTCGAGGATCAATGAGGGAGAATTTGAGTTTATTCCCATCATCTTTGGCACCAAGCCAACCATTTCCATGATCTACAGCATAGTCCCTCTCTTAGACTGCGTTATTTTCAGTGCATATCTACAATGAGGGTTTGCAGTATTGTTTGGAGGGTGAGATCTTCAGTGTTAGGATCAAACTTTCACTTGGAAGATCCATTGGAGGAGGTCTATTCAGCTTGTGTATCATCTATAGCCATTTCCATCTAGTTATTGAGTTGCAGCTGCTACTCAGCCCTGCCACTCCAGCATTGTTTCCATTTTGTGTATTTCAGCCAATCCTTCTAGGATTGCCTTTATATTTTTCTTCAGGGGTTAGAGCTTTTCTCCCCACATTATTTGAGCCATACATTGCCATATATTTGTATTGATATTATTTCTGTAGCAATGCCTCTTATAAACTGCGCATTCATAGCCTTGGGATTTCTATATGTAGCAGTGTTCTTCATTTTCTTGTACATGTTCTATTGTGGCTTGCATTGCCTGGCTTGAGTGATCATTACCTCAAGAATTCGTATACATTTGCTGCTATAAGAGCAATTTCATGGCTATTTTGATCTTCTCATGATTTATGTACTGATATAATGCTGCTAATCCAATATGTGTTTTACATTGTTGCATCTCCAAGTTTAGAATATCTTAAGATATTATTATTGTTGTAGAAATTACCTATTTTGTGATATTACACAGTTCTTGATGAGATCACAGAAAAGGTAAAGATGCCTGAAAATAATAATAATCAAGATCCACAACAACAGCAACAGGCACCTCAAACACCTGAAAGTGGTGTTAGAAGATCTACCAGGATAAGTAGACCCCCTGCAAGATACTCTCCTTCATTATATTATTTATTGTTGACTAATTCTGGTGAACTTGAATGTTATGAAGAAGCAATGTAGGGTGAAAGAAAGAAGATGTGGGAGCTAGCCATGGAAGAAGAGATGGACTCCTTAATGCATAACCAGACTTGGGACTTAGTCAGGTTTCCTGCAGGTAAAACTACATTGCAGAATAAATGGGTTTACAGGCTGAAGGAAGAAGATGGAGGAAAGTAGAGGTACAAAGCTAGACTTGTGGTGAAGGGGTTTGCACAGAAGAAAGGTACCGATTTTGATGAAATACTTTCTCCTGTTGTTAATATGACTTAAATCAGAACTATTTTAAGTCTTGTAGCAGCGGAATATTTACATATTGAACAGTTAGATGTAAAGACAACATTTCTCCATGGAGATTTGGAGGAAGAGATCTATATGCAGCAACCAGAAGGATATGAGGTCAAAGGGAAAGAAAAATTAGTGTGTAGGTTAAATAAGAGCTTGTATGGCTTAAAACAGGCTCCAAGGCAGTGGTATCTAAAATTTGACAAGTTTATGTCTGAACAAGGTTATACTAGATGTCACTCTGATCATTGTGTTTATCTAAAAAGGAAAAATGATGGCGGCTATATTATATTGTTATTGTATGTAGATGACATGCTTGTTGCAGGGTCTAACATGCAGGAAATAAATGTGCTCAAAAGAAAATTGGCAAATTCATTTGCAATGAAGGATTTGGGAGCTGCAAAACAAATCCTTGGTATGAGAATAACTAGAGACAGGAAAAATCGCAAATTAACACTATCTTAGAATGAGTACATACAAAAGGTGTTGAAAAGATTTAATATGCAGAATGCAAAACTAGTTAGTACACCTTTTGCTAGCCATTTCAAACTTAGTAAGGAGATGTGCCCCAAGACCCAAGAAGAAATGGACTATATGTCTAAAGTTCCATATGCATCAGCAGTTGGAAGCTTAATGTATGCAATGGTCTGCACAAGGCCCGATATTGAACATGCAGTGGGATTTGTAAGCAGGTACATGAAAAATCCAGGAAAATAACATTGGATGGTAGTAAAATGGGTTCTCAGATATTTGAGAGGTACCAGAAATCAAGCATTATGCTTTGGTGGTTCAAACATTGCTTTATAGGGATATGTTGATATAGATATGGTAGGTGATAGAGATAACAAGAGGAGCACTACAAGATATGTGTTTACTGTAGGTGGAACAACTTTCAGTTGGGTTTCAAAAATCCAAAGTGTTGTTGTACTTTCAACAACAAAAGCAGAGTATGTTGCTGCTACAGAGGCTAGTAAGGAAATGATTTGGTTACAAATGTTTATGGATGAATTGGGTAAGAAGCATGATATGGGCACGTTATATAGTGATAGCCAAAGTTCCATTCATCTTTCAAAGAACTCAGCATTTCATTCCAGGACTAAACACATACAGCTCAAGTACCATTTCATACGGTTAGTATTGGAAGATGGACAATTGAAGCTGGAAAAGATACACACTAGCCAGAATCCTGCAGATATGCTAACAAAAGTTGTAACTAGGGAGAAACTAAGATTATGCTCAGTTTCAATTGGTATTCAAGGATGACGATGAAGATGAGAAATATCCAGGTCCAAAGAGGAGTCATTTTCCAGCAAATGAAGCAGTGGTGCAATTGCTACAATCAGTCTCCAAGTGGGAAATTGTTGGGTGTGGAGCCTAATTATCTTGTTTATTTTGTATCACGACGTTGGAACCTGTACCTTAATGGGGTGGCAACGCTGCATGAGGGGTCCAGGGGGGGTGGCTTTATGGAGCCCCCCCCTGGCGGGGGGTTTCGGGGGCAGCGCCGCCGAAGCTAAAAACAGATGTAAAATTTCCTTATAAAAGTATAGTAATTTCTAGTCAATCTCGGTCGTTCATTAGGCGGATGATCTGACGGTAGAAGTTATGTTTATTTTAGGGTTTTTTTCCCTAGAAGGCAACCCCTCGCTTGTATGATGGCATTTTATTGCAGTTGTGGATTATATGCATATTCTCGGAGCAAGAAACAGATAGGGAGACAGTGAGAGAGAATAGAGGATATTACAGCGGATCTGCTGTAGGTTGTGTCTCTTCATTTTACAGCCTAGATGCTAAATGTCCTCTACAAATTCACGTTGCGTGTTCAGGAGATGGCACTACGCGTTGGGCAAGGCAGCCCGACAGGCCCGAATCTGCGTTCAGGCACTGCACTTTCGCAGCCCGTCAGGCAAGAATCTACATTCAGGCGCTACGATTTCACCTGAAGCTCCTCCTTCACCTGAAAACACCATACAAACTCTCCAAATAACCTCCAACCTGCTCCAAATATTCACCAAATTTTCTCCAAGTACTAAAAAGGGTAGCAGTGACAACAAGGACCAAAATGTCAGTGAAGAAGCTGATAATAGCAATGGAGATCACAACAATGAGGTAAGAAGCAGTAAGGGGCAGGCAGTGTAGTCATGACAGTAGTCATAATGGCCATGAAGGTGGTGAAAACAGTGAGCCTCACAGTGATAATGCTGCTAGTTCAGAGAGAAATGCCAAAGACAGTGAGACTCATAGTGGTGCAAAGAACAGAGCAGAAATTAGTGAGGAGGAAAACAATGATGAAAAGACTAATGATGGTATACCTAGCAACCAAGGTAATGAAGAAGATGAAATCAGTGAAAATCATGACAGCAAAGGCAGTACAGCTCCTAGCAGCAATGATGAGCAAGATAAAGGTGTAGAAGACAGTATGGACACAAAAGAAGGAAGTGGCAGTGAAAAAGCAAGTGACAATGAAACAGAGTTTGATGAGGCTCTTAGTAATAAAGAGACAAATGATGATGATGGTAGCAATGAACAATCAAATGACAGAGAATATGAGGGTGACAATGAATCAAAACAAAATGAAGATGAGGCAGAAAATTTTGATGAAGAGGAAGCCACTGAATCTAAGGGCAGTGAAACTAATATTGTGAATAATGAAGCAAACACCAGTGAGGAAGAAGAAAATAATGACAGTCATAACAGTCATGAAAACAGTGATGAAAATGAAGAATTTGATGAGAGCAGTAAAGATCACAGCCATGAGACTCCTAGCAGTAATAACGAACAAGATGAAGGCAGTACAAAGGATAGTGCAGAAATCAGTGAAGAGGCCAACAATGAGGCCGATGTTGAAGGTAATGAGGTAAGAAACATTTAAGGTGATGAAGAGGAAGACATGGAAACAAATGATGGCAGCCATGATCAAGACACCAAAATGATCACAATCAAACCTCTTCCATTGACATATCGAAGAGGAGAAAGGCATGTGTTTGCTGCCTCTAAAAGGAAAGGGGCCATGCCTTCCTCTTCTACCAAGAAGCTAGATAAAGGAAAAAAAAAGGTGAAGAAAGTTAAGAAAGGTATGCATGAGCTTAAACAAGAATTTGACATCATTGACCTTGACAGATAAAATGAAGATATGGAAAAGGTCACTAGCATCATGCTCCAAAGCAAGGATGTTGAGATCAGAGATCTAGAAAGATGCCTCGGCATGGAAATGTATAATATTGACTATTATAAGAATGAAAACAAGCAGTTGAAGAAGGCAAATAGGGACCTTGACCTCCAAAAGAAGATTACCAAGCACTATGCATTGCAAAATCAAATTGCAAAGGCTAAGCTCAAAGCAGCCCTTACCGAAATAAAATCACTCAAGGAGGTAAAAGACCAAGAAAACCTTGGAATATTGGCTGAAGATTCTCTACAAGCCTCCCAAGCCCCATAAGAAAGATATCCACCAATTTTGGGAACTTTTTGAGAATTTTTGGTTTTTTGCTAATTTTAAGGCCTGAAGGTGTAGCACCCTTAGCGCTAATATTTCATCTCAAGCATCCTCAGGAGGAAAAATTTGCATTTATGGAATCCTTAGCTCAATTACAACATTCTCACCAAATTTCAGAGCATTTAGAGCATTTTTGGTCCCTCAAAAGGCTTAAAACCACATCATTTTTCACCTTTCTGCCTCATTTTCAGGACTAGTGCTGCGCCTAGAGCAACCTTGGGATATTCAATTTTTGGACAGTTCAATGGATCCCAATCAGAAAACCAATGGTAGTAAACCAATGGCATTATTGGAAATTAGACTTGACAGGCTTTCCAACGATCCATAACGAGGGCATCGAAACTTGGCTGCAAGTGGACCCATTTTTCCTATGCATGTGCTACGCCTTCAGACCTCACTGTTGCGCCTTTAATGTGAAAAAGTCAACAAAAGACACTCATTTATGGAAAAATGATATTTTAATTTTTTTTGGGGAAAATCACTCCAAAGTTAGGTGCTAAGAGTTATTTTTGCATTTATTTCATGAGATATTTTGTGTCTTGGGCCTTTGATGGTCTCTTAGACATAAATGACATTTATGGGTGTTTTTGATATTTTCAAACCCTATTTAGGGTTTTTCCCCTCCTTTGCTAGATAAATAAAGCATGAGGGCCTTATTGTAAGAGTATGGCATTTGATGACTCTTGGGAGCAATACATAGCTTTTTGGAGATTGAAGAGAAATTGGTGTTGTGGAATTTGCGGATGGCTTATTTTGATTGATGATGGAGAAGGCTTTCTTGCACGATCCCTGAGCATGGTTAATGGTGATTTGCTTCTATTCAATTCTTTTTTTCTTATGTATCATTGTGTTACATCCTTCTATATTTTAGTAGAACAAAGGTTTTAGACTAAGAAATGTTTTTCAAAGGCACCTTAGCTATGTTTATTCTTCACAGCCTCTATATTTTCCTCTGCTAGGTCAGTTTAGAGAATTATTATTTTCTCTCTAGACCCACCCAAGCTTGTTTATCTTATGAATTATTCAATACAATATATATTAAATATGTTTTATGGTTAGCCCTGATTGTTTGATGTCACTAAAACATTGTTCTTGAGATCTTGCTTTGAAGTATCACTAACTAGGTTTTGCCAAAGAGGCTATGTTTCGATCATACCCTTTGTCCATTCTTGAAAGGTTTCTTTGGAGGTCTTTATGGCTATGATCAATGAGATCCTAGCTACCATAACTTCTCATATATTCAAATTAAATAGATGCCATAGATATGCCAAAGAGCTTGCATTGCTATCAAATTTTCCCACTCCTTGATTAGGTTCAGAATTTCATAGGAGAACAATGACCTTATCCAGGTCAATCCCCAAAAGTAGGGCTCAAGCTCAAGTTTCGTTGTCATCCTCTAGTAGCATGGCTGGAACACCAAGTGGATCACTTACTAGATACCTAGAGTTCTGGGGCAAGGGGGAAGTGAAAAATTGATAAATGCTCTGGTTTGTAATCATAAAGATGACAAACTTCACACTTTATGAGGAAGCACAGACTTGTATCATTAATTAGATGAGTCTCAGATCATAAACTTTGGACCTCTTCCATAATAGACGGATCTATTACCAAAGATACAAATGAAAAAAACTTACCTTATTCGGATGGCACAAACTATTCGGTCCTTTCTCCCACAAAGATGAGTTTCAGAGGGCTAATAAAATTCAGATTCTTCTTAGACTCATTCTTCTCACTGATACCTGTAGAATAGCATCACTATAAAAACTCGACTTGATGGGTTAACAATAAAATTTCTTGACCAGAGCAAGAGATATGATCCCATAGGACTCACATATGTTCCTCAGTGAAATTTGCCGCAAAAATTCTCATATATTCAAAGTAACTAGATGCCATAGAGATGCCAAAAGGTGCCACAGAGCTTCCATTGCTCTCAAATTTTCCCAATCCTTGATTAGGTTCAGACTTTCATAGGAGAACAGTGACCTTATCCAAGTAAATCCCCATAAGTAGGGCTCAAGCTCAAGTGTATTCATCATTCTCCAGCATCATGGCTGGAACATCAAGTGTATCACTTACTAGATACCCAAAGTTCTGGGGTAAGAGGGAAGTGAAAAAATGATAAATGCTTTGGTTTGTAATCATAAAGATGACAAAATTCAGACCTTAAGAGGGAGCTCAAAATTATACCATTAACTAGATGAGGCTCAAATCATAAACTTTGGACCTCTTCCATAAAAGACAGATTAGCTACTAAAGAGACAAATGACAAAAAATTACCTTATTCAAATGGCACAAACTATTCGATCCTTTCTCCCACAAAGATGAGTTTCTGAGGGCTAATAAAATTCATATTCTTCTCAGAATCGTTCTTATCATGGATACTTGTAGAATAGCATCACTATAACAACTCAACGTTGAATGTTTAGGTTCAAGGTGAGTCGGGTTCCTTAGGGCGTCGGGCAGTTCAACAGGGTCGAGTCGGATTCAACCTGAGTTTGTGTGCAGAACAATGACAACACATTCGGAATAGTGTTTCAAGTGGAGGACAGATTCTAGGTCGAGTTGGGTAGTGCAGTGAAGGGTGTATTTTTTGCAGGAGGGAATAGGGAGGCTGGGGTGAAGGGTGAAATTTTTTTGAGGCGGGAATTGGAATTAAAATAAAAAATTAAAAAATAAAAATTCAATTTAAATAATAATATATATATATAGTATTAAATTAAAAATTGAATATAAATAAATAATATATTAAGGTGTATATAGATTATTTAATATGTAAAACTTACAACTTTCCACACACACAACCGGACCCAACTTGAACCCAACCTGAACGTGTTTCCTTGGGCGCCCTCACACGGCACGACCCGACCCACCCGAAATAAGGCACAAGGGAGCAAATGGCAAACGGGTCGCACAAACGTGCACATTAAGGGACATGGGTGGTCACAACTTAGAATTTTTTATATGGCCTCCCTCACACGACTCGACTCGAACATGTTTCCTTGGGCGCCCTCACACGGCATGACCCAACCCACCCGAACAAAGGCACTAAGGATCGTCAAATGGAAAACGGGTCACACGAATGTGCACAAGGCACACGGGCGGTCACAACTTAGCATTTTTCTATATGGCCACCCTCACATGACCCGACCCACCCGAACGAAGGCACAAGGGAGATAATGGAAAACGGGTTGCACGAATGTGCACAAGGCACATGGGTGGTCACAACTTAGCATTTTTTATATGGCCACCCTCACATGACCCGTCCCAACCCGACCTGAACATGTTTCCTTAGGCGCCCTCACACGGCACGACCTGACCCGACCCGACCCAAATGCGTTTCTGTGGGCACCCTCACACAACTCGACCTGACCTGACTTGCCCGAACAAATTTACAAGGGATCAAACGTAAAATGGGTCACACGAACATGCACAAGGCACATGGGCAGTCACAACTTAGCATTTTTTATACGGCCTCCCTTACACGACCCGAACTGAACTCATTTCTTTGGGCACCCTCAAACAGCATGACCTGACCCGAACTCATTTCCTTGGGTGCCCTCACACGACAGGATCTGACCCGACCCAACCCGCCCTAAACTCATTTCCTTGGGCACCCTCACATGACCCAACTTGACCAGAACATGTTTCCTTGGATTCCTTCACACGACCCTACGTCCTGACCCACCCGAATGAAAGCACAAGGGAGCAAAAGGAAAATGGGTCACACGAACGTGTGCCACAAGGCACAAGGGCGGTCACAAATTAGCATTTTTTATAAGACCTCCATCACACGAAACAACCCGACCTGAACTAAACACGTTTCCTTGGGCACCCCCACATAGCACGACCTGACCTTCCTGAACGAAGGCACAGGGGAGCAAACGGAAAATGGGTCGCACAAAAGTGCACAGGGTGGTCACAACTTAGCATTTTTTATACATCTGCCCTCACACGTCCCGACCCGACCTGACCCGCCCTAACACATTTCCCTAGGTGCCCTCACACGACTTGACTCTACCAGACCTGACCCAACCCGATCCGTGTGAATGCATTTCCTTAGGCCCCTCACACGACACAACCCGACCCGACCTTCCCGAATGCATTTCCTTGGGTTGAAGCTTCATAACAAGACATGGAAAGTTGGGAAGAATGTCAAGGGAGGATTTTTCAGACCTTGTACAGGTTGAGGCATATGAAATAAGAGCACCAACAGATTCGTGTTGAAATTGAAGTCTTGGAGGATAATTTTGAAGTAGATCTTCTTCTACTTGGTTGGGCAATGGAGCAGGATGGAGCTGTAGATTGTGATGAAGAATAAAAGCTACAACATGTAAAGAAGAGGATGTTGCAGATGTGTCAATGATAGAGGAATAGCTTGATGAACATGTTGGACCGGGATCGTGCACTTTGCAGACATTGATGATTGAGGACACTTATAGGGGTTAGGGGTTAGGGGTTAATAGGGTTAGGGTTTAGGGGGTTAAATGGATTAGGGGTTTAGGTCTTTAGGGGGTTAAATGGGTTAGGTGTCAGGAATTATGATTTAAAGGGTTAGGGGTTAAGGGTTTAGAGGTTTAGGGTTTATGGGGTTAAATGGGTTAGGGGTTTAAGGGTTTACGGGGTTAAATGGGTTAGGGGTTAAGGGTTTAGGGGTTAGGGGTTAAGGGTTTACATTTTTACGGTTTAGGGGCTAAATGGGTTAAGGGTTCAGAGGTTTAGGGGGCTAAATGGGTTAGGGGTTGGGAAATGTGGCTAAGAATTCAAGCTCCATGGAAAAATCTAAAGTCATCAAAAACCTTAATGGTTTGGAAGAATTTTATAAAATACCTTTCCCAATAGAAAAACCCCATTGGATATAGGATTACAAAGTTTTATTTGTAGGAATTAGTTCATCTTGAAAGGTGGAGGGAACTAAACACAAAGTGGAAGGAAAAACTTTATTGTTTAAAAATTAAGACTAATTGTGGAAAAATCTCAAAAGGAATATTTGGGGATAGAGGGAAAAACAAGTATGATTATGAAATGGAGCCTTAGAACAATAGGGAGGCTCAAATATAGTTCACCCACCTGAACACATTTCCTTGGGTGGCCTCACATGGAACGACCCAACTGGACTAGACCCGATCCGTCCGAACGTGTTTCCTTGGGTGCCATCACATGACTCGACCAGCCCAAATGTCGAAGGCGCGAGGGAGAAAATGACAAACGCGTCACACAAATGTACACAAGGCACACGGGCAGTCACAACTTAGAATTTTTGATATGGCCTCCCTCGAACGATTCAACCCAGATGAGTTTCCTATGGCACCCTCACACGGCACGTCTCAACCCCCCCGAACGAAGCCACGAGGGAGAAAACGGAAAACAAATCGCACAAACGTGCACAAGGCACACAGATGGTCACAAATTAGCATTTTTTATACGATCACCCTCACACGACTTGACCTGACCCGACCTGACCCAACCTGACCCAACTCGACCCGAACCGACCTACCGGAACGTGTTTCCCTCAGTACCCTCACACGACCCGACCCGACCCACCCGAACGCATTTCCTTGGGTGCCCACACACAGCATGACTCAACCTCACCTACCCAAGCATGTTTCCTTATGTGCCCTCACATGACCCGATGCGACCCGCACGAACAAATTTCCTTGGGCACCCTCACACATTCCAACCCAAACTGACCCGACCCGCTTGAACGCGTTTCCTTGTGAGCCCTCACATGACCTGACTTGACCCGACCCACCAGAATGTGTTTCCTTGGGCATGTTGATCACATGGCATGACCTGATCCGACCCAACCCGACCAGCCCAAACGCGTTTTCTTGGGTGCCCTCACACAACACGACCCGACCCGAACTAACCCGCTGAAACGCGTTTCCCTGGGTGCCCTCACACAACACGACCCGACCTGACCCGCCTAAACATGTTTCCTTGGACAGCCTCACATGGCACGACTCAACTAGACCCGGCCTGTCTCGCCCGAACGCATTTCCTCAGGCGCCCTCATACGACCCGACACGACACAACTTGGACACATTCCTTGGGCGCCCTCCCAAGACACGACCCAACCTGACCCGCCTGAACACATTTCCTTGGGCACCCTCACAGTACGACACGACCTGACCCAACCTGACCCGAACGCGTTTCCTTGGGCACCATCACACGACCCGACCCGCCCAAACATCGATTAAGGCATGAGGGAGAAAACGACAAATGGGTTGCATGAACATGCACAAGGAACATGGGTGATCACAACTTAGAATTTTTGATACGGCCTCCCTCACATGATCTGACCCAAATGTGTTTCCTCTGGCGTCCTCACACGACACGACCCGACCCACTGAAACGAAGGAATGGGCGAGCAAATGGAAAATGGATCGCACAAACATTAACAAGGCACACGAGCGGTCACAACTTAGCATTTTTTATACGGTCACCCTCACACGACCCGACCCAACCTGACCTGACCCGCCCGAATGCATTTCCTTGGGCGCCCTCACACGACCGGACCTGACCCTATTGGCCTGAATGCATTTCCCTGGGTGCCCTCACACAACCCGACTGAACTCGCCCCGACCTGCCTAAACGCATTTCCTTGGGCACCCTCACACAACACCACCTGGCCTAACCCACTCGAACGTGTTTCCTTAGGTTCCATCACACGACCCGACCCAACCCGCACGAACGCATTTCCTTGCGCGTCCTCACACGACCTGACCCGAACCGACCTAACCTTCTCAAACATGTTTCCTTGGGTGCTCTCACATGACATGATTCGACCCGACCCCCCCGAATGTGTTTCCTCAGGCGCCCTCACACGACACAACTCGACCAGACCCGCTCGAACGCGTTTTCCTAGGCATCCTCACACGACACGACTCGGCTCGACCCGACCCACCCGAATGCGTTTCCTTGGGCACCCTCACATGGCACAACTCGACCCGACCCACCTGGATGTGATTCCTTGTGCAGCCTCACACAACACGACTCGACTCGACCCGACCCGCCTGAATGTGTTTCCTTGGGCGCCCTCACATGACCCGACCCGAATGCGTTCCGTGGGCCCTCACACATGACAACCCGACCCAACCGAATGTGTTTCCTTCAGTTCCCTCACAGTACAGCATGACACGACCCGACCCGAACTAAACACGTTTCCTTGGGCACAATCACACGACCCAACCCGACCTGACCCACCTGAACGTCGATTAAGGCATGAGGGAGCAAATGGAAAACATTTCGCGTGAACGTGCACAAGGCACATAGGAGGTCACAACTTAGCATTTTTTATACAACCTCCCTCACACGATCCGACTCGAACGTGTTTCCTGTGGCGCCCTCACATGGCACGACCCGACCCGCCCGAATGAAGGCACAAGGGAGAAAACGGAAAACGGATCACACAAACATGAAAAAGGCACATGGGCAGTCACAGCTTAATATTTTTGATACGGCCACCCTCACACGACCTGACCCAACCCGGCCTACTCAAACGTGTTTCCCTAGGTGCCCTCAAATGACCCGACCTACCCAAACGTGTTTCCCTAGGCGCCCTCACATGGCCTGACTCGACCTGCCCCAAACTACCCAAACGTGTTTCCTTAGGTGCCCTCACATGGCATGACCCAACTTGACCCACCTGAACTCGTTTCCTTAGGTGCCCTCACATGACCCGACTTGACCCACACGAACGTGTTTCCATGGGCGACATGACCCGACTTGAACCGACCTGGCCCACTCAAACACATTTCCTTGGGCGCCTTCAGACAACCTAAAATGACCCGACCCTCCCGAACGCATTTCCTCAGGCGCCCTCACACGGCACGACCCGACCCGACCCGACCCACACGAACACGTTTCCTTGGGCCCCCTCACATGACTTGACCTGACTCAACCTACCCAAACACATTTCCTTGGGTACCCTCACACAACCCGACTTGACACGACCTAAATTGACACGACCCGTCCTGACATGACCCAGCCTGGCATGACCTGACTTCACACGACCCGACCTGACACAACCCGACCTAACATGAACTGACCTGACCCGACCTGTCCTGACCCTCACACGGTTTGGAGACTTTCGCCGCAATTCCGACGACTGGAGTGTTCGAGACGGTTTGGAGACTTTCGTCGCAAGTCCGACAATTTGGAGACTTTCATCGCAAGTTCGACGGTTGGAGCGTTTCATCACTATTTCGATGTTTGGAGTGATGTCATCGCTATTATGACGTTTAGAGATTTTCATCGCAAGTCCGATGTTTGGAGGCTTTCATTGCAAGTCCGATGTTTGGAGAGGTTCTTCGCTATTCCGACACTTGTTGGCGGGATTAAAAATTTGAGAAAAAGTTGGGAAATTTCTGAAAATACGTCAAAACTGTCAAAACTAAAGTGTCAGAAAATTTACCATATGTATTAGTTTTAATGAATTGAAGTTTTGTTTTCACTTTATCTTTGTGTTTCTATTTATATATGTATTTTATTTCCTTCCTTCATAAATATGGATCAGTGGTATCAGAGCATAGGTCACTTCTAGACTCTTCTTTGAATGAGTGTGGCTACATTTTGGGGTCCCACAATTCATTATATCAAATCGAGATAACAAGTTCCTAAGCACATTTTGGTCTAGAGTTTGCTCATTGTTGGACAACAGGATCCCCAAGTCAACTTCATTCCACCCCTATACTGATGGTCAAACAAAGGTCATCATTAGGATTATTGTGCACATACTACGTATGTACAACTCTAAGCATCTGCGGACATGAGATGAGATTATTCCCTATGGAAACACAACTATAACAAGGCTCTCCATAGCTCTACTGGCCACAACCCCTTTGAAGTGGGCCTACGATTTCAACCATTATGTACCCTTGATGTTGCACTGCCTTTTTCATCTACAAAGGAAGATTCTACCCATGTTCAGTCTGAAGTTGATAAAGCCATCAGGTTTATTAAACGCATTCAACAATCCTCTAACAGGTTCACAACATCATGGAGAAAGCCAATGCCAAATACAAACAATGGGATCAACATCGAGTGCCCCATAAGTTTTAGGTGGGAGACAAAGTTTGGTTATATTTGTAGAAAGAGCACCTCACTGGATCCCATCGCAACCTTTTTCCACTCTGATACGAGCCTTGCACCATCACCAAGGTTGTGGGAGACAACACTTTCAAGCTAAATATCCCCCCCATTTCTTGGCTTGCACCCCATATTCAATGTGGACTGCCTTCGACCATACTTTCCACCATTTCTAGACAAATCAAAAAAAATTGAGCAGTTGACACCAATAGAGCTCAACTCAGACTGCATTGAACATGCTACAACTGACCAGATCATGGACACACAAATCAAGAACATTCAAAAACAAAGGATCCAACTATATCGAGTTTTCAAAGTTAGCCAACTTCTACACCAAGGCAAGTAGCTCACCAGGGACCAAGTTCAGCTGAAGTTCCTTTATCTCATGGAGGCACTCAACGTAATGGGGACCATTACTTCCTAAGGGGGCAAGAATCATCCATGTGGATATTGGTGGCCATCCGCCTATTCCACTTGGACCCCCACCATTTTTTCTTTCAATTTCCTTAATTGTAGCATAATTTACTATTTTTAGCAATTTTTTGGGTCCTAAATTTCCAAAGTTGTTTTGAGGCCCTAAACAATGTTTTTTTTGGAAAACAAGAAAATCAATAAGATAGTTCAACCCAAGTGGAAAATTTTTTAGAAGGAAAACCATAAAATTCAACAACAACTCTTCCTTCTAGGGTATTGAAAAAAATCCTCACGCAAACATCTTTGACATTAGCCCCTATATTATTACATGCATTGAAAAAGGCACTTAAATGTTCCTCAATAGAGTGATTCCCACATCCAAATAATTTAGGAAAGTAATATTTAAATTAAGAAAATGAGTAGTTTCAAGAGGTAGATCCAATGGAGATGGCACATGCCAAGGTGTCACATTCAAGTCTTCTTCAAATTGAAAAATACCTTATTTTTTAATAATCTTGTTAGCATCATTAGGGTGCGAAGTAGGCTGATATCCACTGAAAACACTTCCTAGAGGAGGTGCAACCATTTTAATAGGAGGAATATCAAATATTAGAATGTTATTTAAGAATGAAATGTTGGATTCAAATAGTGATCTCTTAAGAGAATTTTAAAGATTTTATAAATTCTTTCTTCTGCCTCTAATATATAATAAAGAATAAATTCGGGAGGTCTTCCACTTAACCTACGTGATTGACGATCAATTACAAATGATTGGTGTGCAGATCTTGATTGGAGAGGAGTTTCAATATTTGTGATGTGAATATCGAGATTGGTGATGTTATTCATCAGTAATTTTCACCTATTTTAGATTACTAAATGCTTTGTCTCGGATTTCTAGAAATCAAAATTCAAGAATCATGTGTGTTCTAGAAATCTCCTCAAACAGAAATTTTTCACTATCCTGCTTCCTTGTCAAGCCTAGCCAATCTATCATCCAGATAAAACCCCATCCTAAAATAATGTCCCTCACTCTCTCTGTATTTTCCACCCTTGCCTATAAACCTTTGTCTCAGTTTGCCTAAACCCTCTATCTTTACACCTTGTTTCTCCAAGTAAACAAATCTTTCTCCCCTTCTCACCAAGTACCTCAAGCAATGATGGTGTCAGATCTTTTCTAGAAGGCCTTCTGAAGTAAAAAAAAAATTTCTAAGTTGTCTAGGATGATGGTGCATAGTAGAGTGTCAAAGCCCTGTCTCCTCATCCAAAAACCTTGATCCAATGTTTTCAGTCAAAAACCTACTCCAAGGACATTACAGTCAGTTTATAGGTTCACCTAGGTTATGCACTCACATTTTTCTAATTTCACTATTCCAACATGGTATTCAAAGATGAATTCAAGAGGAAAAAAGTTGAGGCTTCTCATTATCCAAGGAACATTAAAGTACCTCCAAAGGTACACTCTTGATCTAATAGTAAGTCTAAAAAGGAGAAATCTACCATGCCCAAGCATTTCTGTAGGAATTCCTGGTAATTGGTTTACAGCAGATAAGAGGCAAAGAAACCTCCTTCACCAACAGCAGATGGTTTCAACAATTTTCCAACTATCTTCTAAGTTTGGCAAACAAGCACCAATCCCACTTAATCAAAGGATAAGATCAGAGTTCTTAAAAATATCTAAGGAGACAGATATAGGGCACTAAACGCCACTTTAACTCAAGGAGGCAAAGCATCAGCTCAAGAATATGTTTACTAACAAAGCAACACTCAAAGGCATGTTCACAATGTCTAAAGGAGGCAAAACATGATTTAAAAACCCCTCTAAGAAATGATTTTGACAAGCAGGGATCATTTTGGATCTAACCAACTATCAAAGTGCAAAAAGAAACAGTGGTTAAAAAGGGTTGTAAAGGACATTCAGAATCAACTCCAAAAGGCATTGTCAAAAGGAAAAGGGTGCAACAGGAACCTTAGAAAAGGAGGTTTTAAGTTTAATTATTTCAAAAAAGGGGTATAAAACACTACAGCAACTCTTTTCCCGCTCATTGTTTCATTTGCAAAAAAACGCAGTGAGGTTTTTAGTTTTCTTTCGGAGTCCTCGGGAAAAAAAATCCAGGTGTTGCGCTTCTATAGAAGTACGTTGCGCTCCTCTAGCGGATTCCTTTGTTTTTTTCCTTCTGAGTGCTACACACATGTAGATTGGCACTGTGCTCTTGCAACTCCACCCGTTGTGCAGGGGAAGGCCCGAAACATCGTGTAGCCTTGCCCGAAGATGTTGTGGTCCTACCACACTCTGCAACCCAGCACGAGACTGCATTCAGGCATGCCCGCCCTCATACCGGTGTGCTGCGCTTCCACCAAAGACTTCAACCACTGCATAGTTTCACTTTGAACGCCTGAGCCGCCCAACGGATAGTTTTTTTGTGCTCTTAAAATGGGTGTGAAGCCTTTGCCCTGCGTACAGCCTTGCACGACCGCTCGTTCAGTAGCCCGAGCTACCCATTCCTGCGCTCCGGCCACTGTCCAAATGCTGCACGATTCTATTTTCAGGCTTACCCGAGCCACCTGGGCACCCAAGTGTTGTGCTCCTGCCAAAGGTTTCACCCCTCTACCCAGGTGTTGCGCTCCTGCCAAGGTTTTCACCCCTCCGCCCAGACGTCGCGCTCCTGCCACAAAAGTGCAGCACTGCACAAAAAAGACAGTCAGCATCGCTCGACTCACCCACAAGCCTTGAAAAACCATTTTATTTTCTATGAAGGACATTTTAAAGAGGTATTTTCACTGTTATCACCTCTTCATGATTTTATGAAGGATAAGGGTGCCAAGTAAATTCCAAATTTGTGTCAAAGAAAGCATGAAGAAAACTTGAAAAGAAAACCTAACCTACTCTCTGCTAGTCTCCTACCCTTTTTTAAAAGCTCAACACCTCCTTAACCTCTTTACATATTATTTCACAAGCAAGAATCACTTCTATTTAAATATTTTAGGGCAACATAGAGAAAAACACCATGTCTGAAGAAGAGAGTGTTGACCTAAATTAAGAGACAAGACCAAGAAAACAGAAGAAGAAGGGAGGGATGCCAAATAGGTTTGAACCTATAAGCACTGAAGAACTGATAGCCTCCCCTTCTATTCTTTCCTATTTCCAAGAGTTAGGGTGCTATGAGTTCTGTAACAAAGTGCAAAAGATCAAAATTCACCCTCAGTTGACCAAGTTATTTGCCTTAAGACTTCACAGGCATAAAGTACATCTAGCAGGGGTAAGATTTGAGTTGACCACCAGTGCCATCTCTAAGGCCACTGGAATACCTAGCATAGGAGAAAGGTGGTTTAAACAGAAGTATCTCGACTTAAGCCATTATCATCCATTCTTAAAACCCAGTTGTCAAGCTGACTGTAAAACCATTTTCCATTTTTCTCATCCATTGGACAGATATGCCCTCCTCATGAAGATTATCATGAAGTACTTCACCTGTGAGGGTAGGTTCTCCAGAGCGTATTCCTATCATATTAGACTCCTCATGCATTTCACCATAACCAAGCTACTGCACATGCCCTACTACCTTGGCAAAAGCATTGAGAAAATGTCCTCCATCATGCAAAAAAGGCCTCCATCCCAAAAAATGTCAAGCCTCTTTCACCATACCCTCATCAAAGTAATTGTCTCATACCAACTGGAACAACAATGCATTCCCTGGGAGGTTTTATCACCCATGACGATTTCATAACTCCACAGCCCATCCCTCTGCAAAGTATGCCATCATCATCTCAAAATTCTCCTCACTTTCCTCCATCACCCTCCACTGACCTTGGTTCATCTTCTTCACATGAATCATTCCCTCAAACAGACCCTCCTCATTTTCCTTTCCCTAAGAAATCTGATCATGAAGAAGGCAGTGGTGATCATGAGGAAAACAACGAGGAAGAAAACAGTGAGGGAGAGAGTGTGATCATGAAGAAAATAGTGATGGAAAGAATGATGAAGATGAAGAAAGAAGTGAAGAAGAAGAAGATGTCAAAGAGGGAGATGGCCAAGAAGAGAACAGTGAAGGCAGTAACAAGGATGAGTATGTGGATGAAGAAGAAAATAGAGGTAAGAATAGTGATGCAAGTGATAAGAAAAGAAGTCAAGAAAGTGGGTCCCATGGTGAAAAGGATGACTCCAAAGCCACACAATCAGAGGCAGCTTTTCAAGAAAAAGACAGTGAGCAAGAAAACAGAGTTCAAACCATTGATTCCCATGATGAGCTAAAATGTCAAAATAGTGGGTCTGAAAAAGAAGAAAACGACACTGAGGGTACAAATGCAGACAGTGGAGGGGAGACATATGAAAGAAATGAAGAAATCAAGAATGAAAGTGACAAGAATGGCACAGGCAGCCAAGAAACAGGGTTTAAAGTTGTTTTCAATAGGCAAGGAAATGGTGACAAAGGGCCAAGTAATGAAGAAAATAAGCAAGGCAGTGAAGAGGAAATTAGTCAAATGAACTCATTTAATGAAGAAGGGAATGATTCTCACAGTGATGAGAAGACCAATAAAGGTGCCCAAAGAAATTACCCTACAAACAGTGCTAACTGTGATATAAAGAATGATATTGACAATAAAGATAGTCGACCAAAAGATCAAAAGGGGGACAGTCATGAAAGTAAAGAAATGACCAACATAGGCGCCTCTAACAGTGAAAAAATAGAGCATGGAAATCTTGAAGGTCTTGGCGGCAAGGGAAGATTGAGAGAGGTTAAGGATGCTTATCAAAAGGATATCCAAGAGCAAGGCAAGAAGGACACTCACATAGAAGTCATCCATGAAGAAGAAAACAGTCTCAAGGTCATTAATGACCAAAATTTGCAAGTGAAACTTACGGCACCTTTCACCATCACTTATCAAAAGGGAAGGAGGCATGTTTTTTTGCCTCCAAAAGGCAAGGGGCCATGCACTCCTCCTCAAAACCATTGAAGGACAAAGGTAAACAACCATTGAAGGGAAAAGTCAAAAAACCATTGAAGGAAAAAGGCAAACAACAACTGAAGAAGGAAGAAGACAATCAGGAGGAAGAAAGAGAATTTGAACTCATTCACATAGACAGTGATGAGGAAAATGAAAATAGGATAGTGAATTCCCTTCTACAAGACCAGAATGCACAGATTAAGGACTTGGAGGCTGAGCTAGAGAGATCAAAAGATCTCATTCACTTCCTACAAATGCAGAACAAACAAATGAGTGGCCAACTTGCCATCTATGAAGAAAGGGTGCTCAAATATAGGAATGAGGCTCAAATATCACAATTTTATTTGGAGGAATACATGGGTGCTTATGAGGAAAATAGTGATGAATAGGGGCAAGCTAGAAAAATACCTAAGACTATGGGTCTTAAGAAAGCATTGGCAAAGCAAAGAGAGGAAGAATCAGCCCAAGCACAACAATTTCCCCTCACCAAACTCCTTGCCATGGAAATTGAGCATAACATGGAAGCATGGATTGAGAGGGCCAATATACATTTTGAGGCCAAACTAGAGAAGGCCAACAAAGACTTGAGCTTCCAGAGGAGGATGACTGAGCACTACAAACAGAGAAATCACTTTGCAAGACAAAAGCACAAAATTTTCCAAAATGAGGGCCCGGCACCAAAATATGAAAAATACCAAGCTAGGCTTGGTATTTTGGCCCAAGTTTCTCTACAGGTCTCTAAGGACCCTTGAGGCACCTAACTACCAAATTTGAGCAAAATTGAACAAGTTTTTGTTTTTTGCAAATTTTTGAGCCTAGGAACGCAGCACCCCCTATGCTGCGCTTTTTCCTAGGGAATCTTATTATGGATAAGCTTGATTTTTTGGATTCCCCATCATGAGAGGAGTATTCTCACCAAATTTCAGCTCAATTGGAGTTGTTTTGATCCCCCAAAAGGGTCAAAAACACTCAATTTTTCACCTTTCTGCCCTCTTTTATGAATAGGTGTTGCGCTCCTGGAAGCCTTGGTTTTTTCCACTTTTTGGGCAACTTGCAGAAGTTGGATTTAGGAAAAAAAGGTAGATTTCGAAAGTATACATCAACAGATTTCCAACGGACCATCATGGAGCCTTTTCCACCATCGGGAAGGCCTCCAAAACTCTGTTGCAAAAAGACCTTTTTTGGTGCTACGCTCCTGGAAAATTTTCAAGTTTTTTGAGACAGTATGCTGTGTTCCTGTGTGTAACTGAGAAAATGTGCATTAGTAAAGTTTCATCATGTATGTCAGAGCCTAAAAGTCAATATTTTTTCTATTTTAATCTGGAAAAGATATTTTGGAAGATATTTTGTGCCTTCCACCTTATACGGTCTCAAGGACAAGTTAGGATAATTGTTTTGGGCCAATAGGCTTCTAGATGCTCTAGTGAGCTCTCTTCCTCCTTGTTTGTTATATAAGCCATGAGGATTCATTGTAACAATTGGGACTTGATGTGTTATAGAGCAATACATGGTTTATGAGCTTGGAGAAGATATTTGGTTTTATGAAGTGAATGAATGGTTTGTGTGGCTTGATGTTGGAGAAACTTGCTTGCAAGATTCCATAGCTTGGTGAATGGTGATTTTTTTCTAACTTGTTAGTGTTTTCTTGTCCTCATTTTGTTTCAGTCTGCTTGTTTTCTATAGATCAGAAAAGTATAGGTTGAGATATGCTCATGGAAGCACCTCAAACGTCATGTTTGCTATAGTTTTGATGTTTTCTTCTTTTAGTTCATCTTAAGGAATTCTTGACTGCTCCTTAGGCCCACTAAAACTTGTTCTTTGTTTCATGAATGATTATTATGTTAGATTATAAATATGATTCATCGTATGCCCTACTTATTTAAAGTTTTAAAAACCTTATTTTGAAGCTTTTCTATGGAATATTGATTGATTAGGTCAAGACAAAGAGGCCTTGTTTCGATCTTGCCCTTTTCCCATGCTTACCAACTTATTTCAGAGTTCCCAATAACTTGATATATGTTTTTTAGGAGTTACCTCTCTATAAATTAAGTTATTTGATTATCTTGTGTGTTTTCCCAAAAGGCTGAAGGTGAATTTCTAAAGTTAAGAGTTCTAATGCTTCTATGTCTCACCGGAATGTTCATCTTACATGTTTACCAGTTTGAGTATTGTTCATAGAGATTAATGGTTTACCCTACCCCGTGAGTTATTTCTTTCAGACTATATATGTTTAAGACCTCTTAGTTTTTCCCAAAATTAATGTTCACCTCATACATCACCTAAAGGATCCATTAACCTTGCTAAATCGGCCCTACAATACACTATGATTCATCATTTCAACACCCTAGACTTCATCTGACCCCATAGCCCTATTGATTTGATATTCTCTCATTCCACCTATTCTACTTTATCATCTTACCCCAACCCAAAACACACAAACAAACTTACACTTAACAACTAGCCTAAAAACAATCATCCAAAGCGAACAAGCTCACATCCTTCGCACAATAGAGAGAGCCCTCTCTGAGTCGAGGAAGGCTAGGTCCTAGGACTATGTTACCTTGTCATTTGGTTAGCCAATCTACCAAATCACGAGACCCTAACAGGTGACAGCAGCTGTGCATATATTAATCAACAGGTTGAATTCTTACGAGGCACTAAAGTAATTGTTGATCAACAATTTCAATATCACGAGAGAAGGTAGTCCAAAACCTCTCAATTTCTTTACGAGTTTTTGTAGTGTCAAGGGAAAGGTCAAGTAGGATGACATAGATACAAAGATTATTATTAAATTTTGGAAAGGTATTATGTTGAAACAAGATAGGATGAGTCATCAGTTAATATTAAATTCAATTGACTTGTTCGAGAAAAGACAATCTTTCATAAAAATATTTCAATAAAAAAGAAGTAAAGGCAAGTAACTGACCTTGATTCTGATATTTTGCTATTGTTTCTTTATCTATAGACAATAATTACAAAGCTATATCATCCTGATCAGTGCTTTCTCTAAAAGGATAAGCTCTGGTCATTAATATTGTCAAAATATTAAGCAAAAACAATCAAACCAACAAAAAAAACTACAGAAAAATGCAAAAGGAAAAATATAAGTAAAAGAAAGTAGAACAAATCAAAATAACCAATTAACTAGGAAGAAAATACCTTTCACTCCCCAGTATGGTCACCAAGAAGGATGTTAATGATTTTTAAAGATTCACTCACACAACTATTGAATATCTAGTTGGCTAGGCGAGTAACATGGGTACTATGCCCAGTTTAAATCCTATAATACAACTTCAAAGTAAAACAAAATAAAAAAGACATTAAACTAGTAATCTTGACAATGTGTTGAGCACAAAAAAAAGGGATATACTATTAAAAAAACAATAATTGAAACAATTGGCCTATGAAGCCAAACTCACAAACAAAAAAACTCATTTTTGATACTATTACTATTTCTTTTTAAGATCATATCTCATATATAAAAAGGTTTCAATATACAATACACATATAACAAGTAATAAAAAAGAAAAAAATAATGTAATGATGAAGATACAAAATGACAAGAAAACTTCAAGGCTCTTCCTTAATTTCACAAAAGAATACTATTCAGATATGATGATCACAAACTGAGCATATTGAGAGTCTGCATCAAGAAATTCTTAAAAAATGACCTCATTTACAAGACCTTGTGGTCAAATACTGACATACATTAAAAAAAAAAAAATGAAATAAAGCTTGCTGCATTGAACTCAAAAGACACGTAGAGACTGGTATGCTACTACAAAATAAATCCAACATCAATATTGACAAAATATGCAACATGTATAAATAATCAATAACTAACAACGAAAAATACTTTTGAAAACAAGAGATATTATCAACCTACGTCAATGCTTCTATTTAAAGGAAGCCTCACAAATCAATGTCTGTGAGTCACAAATATTTAAAAACAATGAGGAATAACCCAACTGAAGAATGGAAATGAAATATTACCAACTTGTATTTCAATTGATGTCTCTTTATCTTCCTTTTAGCCTGAATATATATATATATATATATATATATATATATATATATATATATATATATATATATATCATGAAACTATTTTTATAACTGTTTATTTTCTCCTAAAAAACACGTATTTAATGCTTTAATTAAGGCTTAACTAAAATTATTTGAGGCAAGACAACTGAGAGTGGGCTCCTTAAAAATAGGAATGACTCAAAAAGGGGAGGACCCACATCCAAAATACATTGATTATAAAATTATAATATTTCAAATGCGTGATCATCAACCATATAAAATATGCATGCATCACGTAAGCATATCAACCATGAAATCAAGTTTCCATCCTCATCAAAATATGATGTGGCTAATATCATAGTCATGTCCAAAATTCTGAAAATATTCCTCCTTTCCAAGTCAACCATAAATATGAAATGCCATAAAAATATGGAGAAAAATTGCACCACCAACATATCCTTGTCCAAAAATTTGAAAATGTAAAATATGAACTATTAATGACTGTGTAAAAAGCTTGAGTTTTAAATGCAAATCCATGAAATACAGCCATATAAAACACATAGTATTAGATCTTTCTGCCAAATGGACTGTCAAATATACACCACTACAACATCAGAATTTATATGCAAAGGGAGAAGCATTATTCTTAGATTCTGCTAAGAATATTTCCATAGAGAAACAAGGCCCATTTGCCTTAGATTTTCATTGAACTTTAGTATTTCCAAAGTAGAGGTTGTGGGACCTGGCCTGGATCTTGCAGTGACATGATTTTCAAGATATTTTTCATAAGAGAAATTGACATGGGAAGTGGATGGAGGAAAAGGTGAAACAAATACAACCGCTGAAGGATTAGTTGAATGCAGATGAGTATGGCTAGCATCAATAGGAGAAGAAGTAGCATTTGAATGTAGATGAAGAGCATGCATTTTAGAAAGTGGATATGCATCATGCATAGTTTAATGAGAACTAGAAACAAGATGTGGTATTTTATAAGTATTACCCCTGGCATTGTCATCACATTCAGGTTAATTTCTAATGGGGTTCCAACCATCATTCATATTTATTGGTGCATTAATAGGTAAGGGTCCTATAATTTCTTGTAAGGGTGAGGTTGGAGAGAGGGATTTGATTTGTTTCGATAAACATGAGGGATGCGTGATACATTGGGAATCCATATATTGAGATGACTAGTGGTGGAAAGTTGGAGAAACTCATATGAATCAACATTGAAATGAACAAAAAATTGAAATTTTTCGTTTCTACCAGAATCCCACCAACATAGTGGTCTATTCCTCCTTCCTATGCCTCTACCCCGGCCTCATGAGCTTGAACTCATTTATGAAAAATAATCAAATTAATACTCAAACTTTAAAATAGGAAATCCATCAACTATACATCACTTTACAATTGTTACAAATGAAACAATGCCAAGCAAAAATCAATCACCTTTCACATGCTTGAGGGATGAATAGATAAGAATGAATTGAGTGGAAAAATTAAGCACAAGGGGAAGTAGTTCGAACCCAATAAAATTCATACTACAACTTTAATTTGTAGTGGAGGGCACACATATGTGACTTTGTATAAAACAATTGATAATTCAAATACTTGTCATAAAACCTCATTCCTTTTTTCTTTTATAGATAGTTATATCAGGGTTTCAAACTGGAGTTTATCAAATGCGAGTTTTTCTATTCAAATTTAGGAGTGAAATAGTGGCAATGGCAGTGAGACTTGTTGAGCCTCAAAACTGTGCTTTCCTTCACCTCATTTTACCTCATTTTCCCTTGTCCATTTCTATCTTAAACCCAATTTATCAATAAATATAGTTAAAATTACTTCTAGAATGATTTACATGGCTGACTTGTTGAGTTTTGTGATTTTTGCCATTGTTAAGCATTTTGACCGGAACTAGCTGCAGAATGCAGACATTCCGTAGCTAACCGGCGATTCTGCAGCTGCCTTCATGTTTGAGTATGTTCCAGGTGGCCTCTTGAGAAAAACCGCATATGGGCATGATCCACGTCATGACTACATGGTTCGTTGCTCATCATGGAGGAAGAAACGAATTCTGGGTAAGGTTTTGAACGTGGGGAACACATTTATGAAGGAAGACTCCTATTAGGACTGTCTCAGTCCATATGTCTTTTCTTCTTCACGCAGCCACTTCAAAGATTTCTAACGTGATTCGGATAAGGAAAGACATTGTTCCTAAATTGTTGTAATTATTGTTACGTGCATTTGCTTTATAAACTCTTGGGAGACCGAGAGCTATGTTAGAGATCTTATGTTAGATTTGCTGCTAGATTTTGTTCAAACTCTGTGGTACATTCCTGAAAACGCAGAGTGTTATGTTCAAACTATTGCATCGTTAATGGAGCAGACAAAGTTATTTTGAAGGCATGATTTAATTTGGAGTTGAATGACGTCAAGTGGTAGAGGGCCCCTGCCTCTTGCACGGATTTCTTTTGCGTAAATTAGATAAGTTTTTCTAGCTACCTTTACGTTTTGCATTTGAATTGGTAGTTGTTTTGTTTTAGCTACTATAGTCGTATTCATTCTAGCCCTTCCACAAGAAGACACTCTTCCAACAGATTAAAATGATGAATGTTGAATGACTATGGTATTGTAGGATTAGGAGTTGAATTTGTAGTTGTTTTAACTAGCTACTGTAGTCGTATTCATTCTAGCTCTTCCACAAGAAGACACTCTTCCAACAGATTAAAATGATGAATGTTGAATGACTATGGTATTGTAGGATAGGAGTTGAATTTGTAGTTGTTTTAACTAGCTACTGTAGTTATATTCATTCCAACTCTTCCACAAGAAGACATTCTTCCAACATATTATAATGATGAATGATGAATAGCTATAGTAATGTAGGAATTAGTTGTAGTTTTTGCTATTCACTATCACAGTTACACTTGTTCTAATCACTCTTCCACAAGAAGAAATTCTTCCAAGACATCCTTAAGGAGTTCAAGACATGAACGTGATTATGAAAGATTTAGTTGTGTGTTTTTACTAAGTATCATCTCTGTTCCTGCTCTTAAACGCTTGCCCAAGACATCATAATAACGAGTAGGGTATGGGTATGATAACTTAGTTTTTCATTTGCTTTCGGTTCATTTGCTTTCAATTGCATACAATTACACAGTCAGAATTATTCTACCCCTTCCAAAAGAAGGAACTCTTCCAAAATATCACTAATGATGAACAAACAGATTGTGTAACTTCATATAATAATGCATGTTAGTATAGTTAGAATGCTCCGGAGTTTCATTGCATTTAATTCATGTTCAGTTACTTTGTTTCAAGTTTGATGATGACTTATAGTTCAACATTGTTCTAGTTTAGTGGCATCTTAGGTTCATTCTTATATTAACTCATTGCACTTGCATCTCATATCCAAATTGTCATCCATTGCACAATAAACTACTTCAGTTGTTAGGATTAACAAGACAGCCTTCATTATTCACAAACATCCTCTTGTTCTAAAATCTACAAATGATCTATAGCCATAGGAACAAAAGATAACATCACTATAAGGTCTGAAGTATCTCTGCAATTTCCTCATCATTTTATAAACAGAGCTCTTCCTCAAAAGAACTACTTTGAAAAAGAAACCAATAACTCTTTGAGTATAGGTTCTGTGACATTCAATTAAATTGCAGAATAAAACTAGGAATTAGTCATGGAATAGATGAGCTTAGAACCAAATGTTGCATCATGATAAGATTAGTGTTTAACTGTTTAGTTAGAGGATTTGCATATTTAGTGATCATTTTTCAAGTTTAGTTTGTGTCATTTGCCTAAGAAGTCATTATCAAGCTTTTTCTTTTATTTAGTCATAGTTCAGATTCTGCTTCAGTGTTTCCAATTGCATTTGCCATTCCATACATTAGGCTTAACTCTGTTTTGACCACCAACCCCTTTTATTAGTTTTTCTAGGCATTTTCATTGTGAACATAAAACACCAAAAGACCAAAAACATCATAAATCAACATAAAAGACCAAAAACATCACAAAACACTACACACAACGCATTAGGAAACAAGCACCTAGGTACATATGGTACACTTCACTTCAGTAGTTTACAAATCCTGGTTGACAATTAAATGAGCTCAGTTTAGGAGACTAGATTGAGACCCAACATTTTGGCGCCGTTGCCGGGGAAGTGAAAACTAGGTAACCTTTGTTTCTTAGCATCAAAAAACAATTTTATGCGTAGGGAGAGAGATTCAAGGGGAAGATTTATAAGCAGCAGAGGCAGAAGTTTGATATCTAGAACACCACTTGTTTCATCTAGATCCAGAGCTAGTACACCTTCAACTCAAACCCATCTTCCATCCTTTACTGATCCTGAACTTCTAGAAGATCTAAGGTCACCTATTCCATTAGAGAAACCTTCCACTTCATCCACTGAACCTGCCATAGAAGAAGATCCAAAAACTCTTGTTGGGGATACAAACCTTTCTACTTCCACAGGAGAGTCAACCATGGCAGAAGAAGGAGGAGGAGGAGTTGTTAATGGAGAACACACATTATTTGGAGGAGGTAGAGGTAGAGGGAGAGGAGAAGGAGGAAGAGGAGGTAGAGGTGCAGATGGAGGAAGAGGTAGAATAGGAAGCTCTTTTGGGTTCCCTATACTTGATGAAGAAACCAATACAACCATGAAAAACATTTCACCTTCTGTCCTTCCGAACTTCTATGGACTTAAAACTGAGGATCCTGAAACTTTCTTATTCGAATTTGAAGTGTTGTGTAGAACTTATGACTACCTTCAAGATGCTCAAAAATTGAAATTATTTCCTTCAACTCTGAAAGGAGCAGCATTGAAGTGGTTTATGAGTTTAAACAGTAGTTCTATTAGAACATGGGAAGACATGAAACAAGCATTTCTAGAGAGATACTTGGATTATTGTATGCCGGATAATCATAAGGAAGAAGTGTTCAAGATGTTACAAAAAGAAGATGAAAACTTAGAAGATTTGTTGGAAAGATTTAAATACAACATAAAAAGGGCACAAATGGAAAACCTAGATCAAGACACTTTAAAAGCTCTTTTGTTGAAAACAATTAGGGATGAATGGTTGGATATCCTTAACATGATGGGAAAAGGGGGTATATCACAACTCACATTACCTGAAATATCTGAGTTATGTATCAACCTTTCCAGAGGGAAATCCAAAACTGTCAAAGGTCCAAGAGATCCTGCTCTTGCAAGAGCAAGTAAATCTGCTTCTGGGACAGTAAGTAGATCAGAAATAGGACACATGCTTGATGATTTTAAATCTGACATCTTAGGAAGTCTTAGTGAACAAATAGACACCCTCAAGATACAAAACAAGCAAAAGGCTGAATCTGATGCCTTGGCAATCTTTTGTCCCAAATGTAGGAAGAAACATGCCTTGAGAGAGTGTCCTTTAGATGTAAAAGTTATAGAAACCTGTGTTATTTGTTCTGAGAAACATGAAACCAAGAATTGTCCTTCTCTTCCTGGTCTCAAGGCTGTTTTTCAGGAAGAAACTCCTACAGATTCCACAGAATCTCTTAACTTTGTATCTAGAAGACCTTGGCAGGGATCTCAGACACAAGGATTTCACGATCAAATGTATAATCAACCTCCACCTTGGAATTCTTGGCAGCAACCTTGGCCCCAATTTCAAAATCAATCTCAAGCTTGGGCACAAGGATCACAAGGTTCCTATGGAAGATACTCTCCATATTATCAGTATCCACCATCCTATCCACCATATCCACATTTTTATCCTCAAAATCCTCAACAAAATTTCCCTCAAAATCTTCAACAAAATTTCCAACAAAATCCTCAACAACATCATCAGAACCAACCACATCAAAACCAACCACTTCCATTACCATTTCCTCAAAAATCCAATCAATTTCCAGCTCAGCCCATACCAAACCCCAATAATAAAAACCCTCAGAATACATACATGATAGAAGGTCAAAACTTTCCAACTTATTTAATTACTCCTCTAGACCTTAGTGATGTTCAACTTAGGTCTGGAAGGATACTTGAGAAGAGGAAACCTTCTGTGATCATACAAGAACAAGATAATTCTGAGGAAGACTCCCTTCGGGTTAATAAAATTTTTGAGGAAGACACATCCTTTCAAGATCAAAACATTGAAAAACTGAAGCAAAAAGATCCAATAAATCCAACTCCAGTATTAGAGCAACCATCCACATCTACTTCTATACCTCCCTTCCCGGAAAGATTACAAATTGATAAAGGTGTAGAAAAACAAATAATGGTGCCTAATTATGATTTCTTAGATAGTTGAAAATGTTTGCATTAAAATTCCATTAAGACAAAGCTGTCAGGAAATCCTGAGAGTAGCGAAACAATAAAGGAGTTGAGTATGAAGACAACAAAGAAAAAGAATAAGAGAAACCAATAAGGAAAAATTCATTTGGCAGGAAAAATAGCAGACATTATGATGGGAAATATTTCTATTCCAAAGTATCTTGACCCAGGAAATCCAGTTGTTAAAATTCACATCAATGGAATTGAAATCCAAAACACACTCATTGATTTAGGAGCAGCAATAAACATCATGAGTAGACAACTCATGGACAAACTGAAACTTCCTAATCTTCTCTTTACACCCACATTATTACAATTAGCAGATAGATCCGTGATCAGACCAGATGGGGTAATAGAAGATATTCCGGTGTCCCTAGACTCTTGGGATTACTGTGGATTTCATGATCCTAACTCCTAAGAATAATCTGGAGGCATCACATTATATTAGGAAGACCTTGGTTGTCATTGATGCTTCAGTAGCTGTGGGTACGGTGAAGTATGTATATTTTACGGTGGTGGTTCAAGAAAGAAATTCGCTTTATATCCTCCCATTCAGGACAATTACGGATCTAGGTAGCTCGATGGATAGAGGATGAAGAATATTTACAACCATTTGTTACACCATTTTTTGGTCATCTAACCTTTCATCATTAGATGGACCCAAGTGCACCATGTAAGACCAGTTTTACCCCAAGTAAAACTGCTTTCACTATGTTAATTAGGAAACCCCAAAAGGAATAATTAATTAAGCCATAATTTAATTATTATTCCCAGTCATGTTTAACCCAAAAACAAAGAAATTAATGAGATAAACCCATAGTTATCTTATTATTTTCTAGGAATAATTATTTAAATAATATTCCTTGTTAAATATGACCAAATCAACCACCATTAATCAAATAAATCATTATTTGTTTGATTATATCCCAACCACTTCCTTAAAAAGATAAATAAATCATTTATTTATTTATTCTTCACTAATCAAGGGATTTTGACCCAAGTCAAAGTCCCTTTCCCTCCCACAAATAATAATAAAATATTCCATAGAGGTGGATCTAGATTTGGTTAACATTATTTTAATCATGCACCAAGATCTAGAATGACCCAATATTTTGTTATAAATAGGAGGGTTTTCCCCTTCATTCTTCACCTTTTGTTGCATATTAGATCACTCTGGATCTATACACTTGGTCTCATTTATGCCATTTTGCTCCCATTGAGCTCTACCTTCTACATTGGGTTTTCTACATCTACAAGAGAGAGAAAGCTTAGATCTGAAGTGCTGAGGACTACAAAGAACCCATCCCATTGAGGAGATCTGGATACACCTTCTTGTTTCCTCCCAGGTGCCCTGTAATATAAAAATTCATTCAAAAATCGTGTTCATGTCTTGTCTGTTGGATGCATGGAGCAAACTCTTTACTTTACTGCTTAATATCTTTCCATTTATAGATCTGTTTGTTGCAGCATTTTAACTACTAATCGCAGATCTGAAGATGTTTGGCAACCTCTATTGTTGTTAGGGCTATTAGTTATGCGTAGCTAAAGTGGTTCTTTTTCGTACACTTCGACGAAGAATTCATACTAACAAATGGCGACTCCACACGGGTTTTAAATTACGACCGCTGTCGTTTTTCCTATTCCTGCATATCCAGCTACTTCAGACCCTAGGGTTTCTTTTAAGCTTTTTGTTTTTCCTATTTTCATGTGGTTTTTTCCTCATAAAGCCCTAAAACATTAAAATTTCTAACTTCCGTGTGTTTCTGGCCCTATTGCGCAGGTGACCGACATCAGCCGCAGCTGAGACGACATTTTTTTCTGAAATCTGCCGCCGGGAGTCCCGGAAGTGCAGGTCGCACTTTTTGGCCCAAAAAGTGCGTCCTCAAGCCCCAGGACGCAGAAAACAACCCCAAAACTGCGACCGGAGAAAAGCGGTCAAAGCGTGAGCCTGGACTTTTACCACTTCATTTTCGAACTTTCCGGGTTTTTAAAGCACGTGGGGTTTTCCGTATACGTAGACTTGGTTCGACTTGTTTCTGATCTGCTTTTACTCATCTAAGTGGGAACCTAGCCCCCTAGGGCTTCAGTACCCTCCACTTTTGGTGGAAGAGTTTTAGCTGTTTCAGGTGTCTGATTTTTCAGAGTTTCAACCTTCCCTTTTTCAGATCTGATACCTCATCCTCCGATCCCTTTTATATCAGCTTCTTTTCCTTTCAAATCACCTCTTGTCGTTTTTTTTGGGACCCCTTTGAAGGCCTCCGCCTTGCCCCCTCCGGTTTTTTCTGATTTCCTTCCTTTTTCCAGCCACCTTGCCTCTGCCTCTTGGCTGTGATCTGCACCTCTTTCCTGCCGCTTTATCCTCCAGATCCCTGTCCCTTTCGACCCTAGATCTGTTGAGCTCTTTTGGTGTGTTTACATAGTTTTTCCCTTTCTTTTCAGCATAGTTTTGAGAGACCCACTCTCTTGGGTTAGATAGATGCACAAGTAGCTGTTATTTTTCTGTTATTTCAGCATTTTATTCTGTTCTCTGTAGGTTTATTTTCAGCTATGCAGCACACTTTTTTCTTGCTCTCAAAATGGAAAGGGTTTAAAAATTAAAAATTAACGCACGCCACACACTGACCCTAAGTGAAGAAGCGCCTGGTTAACACCGCCTGGCAAAGACTCTACAATCAATTGTCACTGCACCTTATCTGCCCTTGACATTACTTGATTCTGTCCCTTTCTGCCCTTGTCGGCTTCCTTCTTCCTGTCATCATTGCGCCCCCAAGGCACCTTTCCCGGAGCCTCCTTGGCCTTCACCCTCAGTCTCCGGTCGATCGACCTGCTCCGTCCCACCGTCGTCGAGCCAGTCCTTCTCTGATTCTTTGGGTTCTTCTTTTCCTTCTGGTTCTCCCCCCTGTCACCTCCACTATGTCGGGTCCAGGGCCTAACACTAGCGGCAATCCCGGCCCTAATACCGGGACTACTACTAGCAGAACCACCACAGGAACTACCTCGGCTTCACCCGTGCTCCCCTTCTTGGCAGGCCTCAGCCTCCCCGATTTGGACCGGTTGATAAACGACCCTATACACCATAATGCTAGTTGGCCTGCTATGCCGACAAAGCTCCCGTCCGACATCCCAAAGTTTGACGGCCATGCTGGAGAAGATCCTTCAAATCATGTTCGCTCTTTCCACATGTGGTGTTCATCGACCTCCATTACCGATGACTCTGTTCGTCTTCGATTGTTCCAACGCACGCTTACAGGCGAAGCTTCCAAGTGGTATGTTGATCAGCCCACTTCCTCCCATACCACCTTTGCAACTCTTGCCCGAGCTTTTTTATCTTACTTCCAGCTTCCCCTTCGTTATGACACTGGTATCGAACTCTTGACTTCCTTCAAGCAAACCTCTTCGACCCACCTTTCTACCCATGTCCAGGACTGGCGGAGACGACGGAGCTTATGCCAATCTCCTCCCTTCGAAGACCGTGTCTACATGGACTGGTTCCTTAGATCTCTCTTGTCCCCTATCGGGAAGGATGTCGCATCCCATTTTCCTCAAACCGAAGAAGATGCCCTCCAAATGGCGTTAAAATATGACCTGATCTATGCTCAGACAGGTTACGATCCTACTGTCCTACCTGATCTTCCCACACCCAATGATGCCCATACACCGGGGGCACCTCATGCCGCCAACAGTATCATTGGACCCATCTCTCATCCATCCGCTCAACCTCACATGAGCTATGGTTTTCCTGGAGGAGGGGGCACCACTTCCTGCACTTCTCCCCCTCCCGGTAGCATGCATCCAGGATACGGCATGCCTCATCCTTTTGCCCAACCTCCTGCTTACCTCAATGTTGCCCAACCTAACCATTACCCTTATCCGCAGCCTGGTGCACCAGCTCCTCCAGCATATGCGCTTTTGCCTCCCTTGCCTTCTCAACCCCTGCAACAGCCGTCACCGCCCCCTCAAGAGTCGGTGGATGCACAGCATGGATTCATGGCTACCCAACCACCTAATGGACAGGTGGCCACTCCACCTTCCCCTTTTGGTTCCTCCAATTACCAGATCCTCATGATGAACTCTGATCCACCTCTACCCATCGACCTTAACCTTGAGCTTCGGTCTCGCCGTGCCCGAGCCTCTTTGTCGGTGCTCCGAGCCCCCTCTTGGGTTCGCGAGCCTCTTTCGGCCTCAACGGCCCTTACATCCCTCCAACCCAAAAGTTAGAGTTCATCAAGAATTCCAAAGGGACCATTACGCCGAAATGCTGCTTCCGGTCGAGCCGCTCAGTCGTATAGCATAGTAGATGATTTGGCGCAGTCCCCTGCTGCCATTTCCATACTGGAACTCCTCCGGTCGTGCCCTTCCCAAAAGAAGGCTCTACTATCTGCCGTGGGCGCTGTAGATCCTGCTGATGACCAGATGATTGTTTTCGACGCCACTCAATCAGACCACCCTCCCCTCCCTCCTTCTGTCGCCTTCCAAATCTCAGTCAAAATACGAAACGCCATCGTTTCCCGGTGTATCATTGACGAGGGGGCATCCACCTGCGTGATGTCCGCTTCGGTTTGGAAGCAACTCGGATCCCCTGAGCTGGCCCCTTCCATGATCACCCTTAGAGCGTGGGACAGTCATGCCTCCCAGCCCATTGGCTTGTTCCGTAATTGCCCTATCACACTCGCCGGTAAGACTGTTTGCGTTGACGTCGAAGTCATTGACGCCCCACTAGACTACAACATTCTTTTGGGGCGAAGCTACACCTATGCTATGTCTGCTGTCCCATCCGTGGTCTTTCGCAAGATGTCTTTCCCCCATAATGGGAAGATAGTCACCATTGACCAGTTGACATATCATGAGCCAAAATCTCAGACCTCACCTGAGACGACCATCTCTTCTGTAGCCAACAAGCAAACCGTCGACTCCTTGACCAGTGTCTCCCCCGGCGTTTACAAGGATTCCTCCCTGCTTGGAACTTTTCCTAGTCTCCCCCCTCCTCCTATCTCTGACCCCATCTCATCGAATGTTTGCATGATGCAATCGTCTCGGGCTGCTCTCAAGCAACCTGCTTCGGCTAGTCAGCAACCTTGCCCTCCGCAACCTGCTCCTAGCCCTTCACCTGCAGTTGGTAGTCATGAGCCCCTTTATCCCCCTAGCACGGTTCCTCCAGGCCTTAGCCATTTAGGAGCCGTCCCACCTGGCCATTACCCCTCTGGTCAGATACCGTTCCTAGCTCCCCCACCAGGAGTGTACACGGTACCGGTCATGGCCACCCTCTCTCTTCCTAACTTGACCCTTGGGATTCCCATTTGGTACCTTGATCCTCCAGCCCCCACCTTGCCTGTCAACCCAAACCTTATATCGCTTTGACCCCGGTTCAACCGGTCCCCATGGCTTCTCCCGTTGCATCAGTGCCTCAGTCACTTCAACAGGAACCACCTCCTGTTGCGACCACTTCGGGTAAGAAGGGCAAAGCTCGCAAGGGGGCATCAAAGGACAAGGCTGCCCCGACAAACCCTGCTCCTCCTCACCCTCCAAAGCATACCATCCAGGGTGCTTTGTGTGATGTTGTCGGCCACGCCTCCCATACCTGTCCTGAATTACTTCATCTAAAGTCCATGGTTAATGTCACGTTCCCTGAGTCCGCGGTCCCAGAAGCCTCTGTTCCTTCCACAACCGCGGCCAAGAAACCCAAGACTATTCACACCAACCACCCCCGTGCTTTGTGTGATCTCCATGACCATCACACTCATATTTGTCCCCGCCTCGAGGACTTCCGCACCTCTATTGCCGCGGTCCACCAATTCGAGGCCAAGCGCAATGAGTACACCTCTCCCATATTTGCGCATTCTGCTTCAGCAGAACTACCAGATATGACTGCTCCCATTGACATTCCCCCTCCTAATGTCGAGATGACGGAGCCTTCGTCCAACATTTTCTACCTATCATCATCCATGAGACCCTCGGGGACCATTCCATATGAATCCTCCCCTGTTGTTTCGCTTGACCTTTCTTCAGCGATCATCTTGGGCTCAACATCGGTAGATCCTCTATCTACTTACTCTTCGGTCACCCCTTGTGACGATGCGCATGTGAACCTCTCTTCTCATGATGATGATTTAGGTCACTTCACCACGTCAGCTGGTCTTTCTTCCACCAGTCACCCCATCGTCTATCGCGATGATGACATTATGGAAAAAATCCCCACCCCTGACGTTATCTATTCCCCCTTACCTCAAACCCAGGCGTTCACACCACATCCACCTTGTGGCCATTACATTGAAACCCAATGTTTGGTTAAGGGGGCACCCACATTCGAGAGACCAAGAGAAGCCATTCTCCACCACTCTCCTAGTGTATCTGGTCATGCTGACTTTAGACTCAGTATTCTTCCACATTTAGAAGAACATCTAGAGTCCCATATCACTTCAGATCACTCTCGGGACGATACCCCTTATCATTCCCTCATCTTACATCAGCAACCCAGTCTCTTAGACATTATTGTTGACCAACCTATAGCTTTTCTACGAGAGCATCAGTTCATTATCTCCAAATCCTCCTTTTGGGATAGTGACACCAGATATGCCAATTCGGAAACTTAAAGTCCATTTGATCCCTATATGCAGTACCAAAAGAGATTGGTAACCCTCCATTTCCTTTCTCAAACTGCATACCCATAACCAGAACAAATGGCACACCACATCATTAAAACGTGTTTAGATTCACTTTTTTATAAATACATTTTGACATGCCCACAGCATGTTACACAAACTCAAAAACTGGGGGCACCACCTGCCCCTACATACATCACTGGGGGCACCATACACCCCTACATACATCCTAGGGGGCATCACATGCCCCTACATACATCACTGGGGGCACCATATGCCCCTACATACATCCCAGGGGGCACCACATGCCCCACCCCTAATCACACGTCGTAGACCGTCAGTTCGATCCTGTGCCCTTGCACTACAAAGATCTCCTGATCTGGATCCCAATAACTGATTATCCGGGCCAGTAACGGTTCCCCGGCTCTCATCAACGGGTTCTCCAAAAAACTTGAGAACCCCAAATCTGGCCAATACACGACGGACGCCCTAATCCGCCTGGATCTCTGTCTGAAATGTTCCCAGATCCATCTCTCTCCAGTTGACCCGCAACTCTGCCATACCTGCACAAACACATCATTTTTGTCAGAATACAGATCGGTAAAACCATAACCAAACACCAAAACCCAACTCCCAGCCATAAAACAGCACCAACCCCCCTCATCTCCCAGGTCGCAGTTTTCTGCCATTTTCTGGACCAGGTCACACTTTTTGCCCTAATACCTGCGTCCTGGGTCGCACTTTTTGCCCCAAAAAAGTGCGACCCGGCCGTAGAGATGAAGGAGGGGCTGTTTCTGGGGCTTTGGGCCCTAAACTGCAAATGTAATCCATCAAAATGCAAGAGCAAGGTTAGGCCTCTCACCTCCCACTGACAGATCTCGATTCCAACGGTCGGTTTGTCCGCTACGTTCGCCGCAAGATTTAGGGCCTTCCCTCCTCTCCACATTCACCACAGTCACAATAGCAAATGAATGATTTTGGAGGGAAAACTGCCTCATTAAAAGAGAACCCCTATTTCTTCTTTCGACTGCTACGACCACACCGTAGCCCCGTTCGACGAACCGTCAGCACCGCTGGACAGATCTCACCGAGCTCTCAAATGGGTTTTACTTAGTTTTTGGTGATTTGATACTTCACCCGGACACATTTTCCACGAAGGGTCACTTCACTGCTCCTTAAAATCGAATTTCCTCACTTACGACACTTGTACTTGGGGCACCATATCGCTCCCTTACTCGTCCATGTTCGTGTCGATTTTCGTCATGAGTGCCCACCTTGTACTCATGCTTCCTTGGTCCCCCATTGGGGCTTTTACTGTGTGGCAGCACTATCATGTCTCCCTTGTTTAGAGCATCCGATTTGAGTCATCATTGCATTCATGGAGTCTATCCCGCGGCCTTTTATGCCCTACTATAGCCCTCCATTCCTTTTTGCTTGGTTCCTCTCTTGTGTCGCATATCATGACCTTCAGCCCCACGGTCCCCTATCCCTTTCGATATTGTGTCAGTCGCTGCCATGTCATTCATGCCCTTTATGCTCTAACAAGGGAAGTCGTCCATTCGCCACTCCATCCTTCCCATTTCCACCATCATCATTAGTTTCAGTCTGTCCGTCGCTCTATTGTTCTTCTCTCGTGCCTTAGTTGAGGATCTCTCATTGCCTCACCTACGGCGGACCTCCTTCTGTCGACATCAGCACATTTATTCCAAAAGCAAGGTCTAGAGGGCGGTGTACCTTGGTTCCAGCTTCCACTTTTGTTCGGTGCCTCGGATCAGGCAGGGGGATCTCTCACTTCCCTTTGACTTGATTGCTTCTCCAGCTCCTTTCAGCATGATCGAGATTCGTATACCGGACAGTCCAGTGACCCAGCAGCAGCTCTTGATGATTCCCGGGCGTGTGTGAGATGTCTCAGCCCTCATGAGGGGGTGGCCCTGCAGGTAGCCCCCCACATGCCCGGATGACCTCTTCATTGCAGCCTTTGATGCCGCTCCAGATTTTGATGATGTTGGCCTTAGGCCACTGCGCACCTCTCCGATTTGCATGTACGGGCCGTACTTTGTGAGCTCCTTCCATTTAAGGTGGGGCATTTGGGTTGTATTTATCTTATGTACTCGATGTTATTGTACTAGTCCTGGCTGTTATCCCAGGCACAGCATGTATGTGAGACTCTTCATTGTATTTTTATCTGGCTCTTGATTATGCCAGCTGTACTCTATGGTTCGGTCCCTTGTTCACCGGACACACTATTCTTTTGTACTTTGTCACGGCGGGCATAGGTATGCCTCCCCCGCCGCCTTCAGCACAGGTACCCTCTCATAACAGAGACTTGTTGCACCTGCGAGTCTCGTCTCCTCAGGGTCTAGTCCTTCAGCACACTATCTACCTCATATTTCTCTCTCTGACATACCCTTTTTGTTGTCTAGTGATTGTTCTTCTTACAACGTACTTCGATCATACGATTTGCTCTCCACGACTTTTCATACCCATTTGAGGGCAATGCGGTACACCATTTTTTGGTCATCTAACCTTTCATCATTAGATGGACCCAAGTGCACCATGTAAGACCGGTTTACCCCAAGTAAAGTTTGCTTTCACTATGTTAATTAGGAAACCCCAAAAGGAATATTAATTAAACCATAATTTAATTATTATTCCAGTCATGTTTAACCCAAAAGCAAAGAAATTAATGAGATAAACCCATAGTTATCTTATTATTTTAGGAATAATTATTTAAATAATATTCCTTGTTAAATATGACAAATCAACCACCATTAATCAAATAAATCATTATTTATTTGATTATATCCCAACCACTTCCTTAAAAAGATAAATAAATCATTTATTTATTTATTTTCAGCAATCAAGGGATTTGACCCACAAGTCAGAACACCCTTTCCCTCCAACAAATAATAATAAAATATTCCATAGAGGTGGATCTAGATGTGATTAACATTATTTTAATCATGCACCAAGATCTAAGAAGGACCGATATTTTGTTATAAATAGGAGGGTTCCCCATCATTCTTCACCTTTTGTTGCATATTAGATCACTTTCTGGATCTATACACTTGGTCTCATTACTGCCATTTGCTCCATTGAGCTCTACCTTCTACATTGGGTTTTCTACATCTACAAGAGAGAAAGCTTAGATGCGAAGTCTTGAGGACTACAAGAACCCATCCCATTGAGGAGATCTGGATACACCTTCTTGTTTCCTCCAGGTGCATACACACACCTTCAATATAAAAATTCATTCAAAAATCGTGTTCTTGTCTTGTCATTGGATGCATGGAGCAAACTCTTTACTTCTTGCTTAATGTCTTTCCATTTATAGATCTGTTTGTTGCGGCACTTTAACTACTAGCTATGAGATACGAAGATGTTTTACTAGAGCCATTATTGTTGTTAGGGCTATTAGTTATGCGTAGCTAAAGTGGTTCTTTTTCGTACACTTCGACGAAGAATTCATACTAACATTCTTGCTTACATAGCAATGATTAAAATGGTTAAACTTCAAATTAGCAAAAATTTCAATATGGGATTTGGATTGATATAAATTTTATATTGCCAAAAATCTCTCAACAAGTTGAAGGCAATGGTGATATTTATTTTGGGTTTTAACCAAGTTGGAGAAGGGAATTTGTGCAACCCAATCTTCATAAGGAGACCATGGTGGTCAATTTATTTAAAAGCGATATCTCCCATTTGGATTGGGAATTCCAAGTGGGTGGGAGGGAGTGTTACCAAAAAATATCATATTTTAGAGGCTAAAAGAGATTTTAAAGAAGATATAAGACAAAGATAAAACATATTGAAGGAAGAATCTGAATTTATGGCCATCCAAGAAGATCAAGCCAAATTAATGTAGGATTTTCAATGCAAAATTGAAGAAGATTTATTTAAGTAATAGGGGTAATATGCTACTTAGAATTTGATACGTGGAGAAAGGTTTCAAAGGTTGAGCAAAGGATAAATGATTTACAGGAGTAGTGTTATCACTTAGGCCTTCCTTGAAGTTGTAAGAAAAGGAAAGAAATCCGAGGTAACCACAAACCAACCTTCAGATACATAATCTAGCCAATCTGTATCCAGAGAGGGCTCTCTCTTTAAAATTTAGCTTTGTTCTTAGAAAATATTAGGCTAGTTATAAGACCAAGAGTTTTGTTTGAATTTAAATGGTGGAATGCCAACTAAGGAGCAAGATTGAGTATTTTTAGGCCATTGGGCTATGGAGTGTGAAAATATGGCTCTGCGGGATTATGTTTCTACACCAAAGATGGCTTTGCGGGGGCAAGATAGCCAAGCAGAGAACAATTTTAGATATTAAAGTGAATGGAATGGGTTTGAAGGGATGAAAGGAGAGTCGATCTTCGGCATGTTCAAAGAAACAAAGTAGAATGATTACAAGTAAAAGACGATTAAGAATTCTTTACTATAGTAATCAAAATGTTTAAACCGGCGAAACAAGAGCAATTAAAATTCATTGTTTATAACTAGTTTAGAAAACATTTAGAATAATCACAATTGAAATCGAGTACACTTAAACGATTTTCGATTTATTCTTTTTGTCAATTATTCGAAATGGAACACGGTGATAGTATAGCAGAGATATAAAACTTTTAAACATAGGATAGAAATGACTTATTGAGCTGATCGACACATGAATCTTACGAAAAGTCTTGAGCTGATTCATGCATTATGAGCCACAAAGTAATTTCTCCAAGCACTTTATTCCAAAAGTCAATGCTTTCTGACAAAGTAGAAAGAATCCACCCTTAATAAGTCAATTGAGGGCTTATTTATACAAAAAATGATACAAAATATCTCTTAACAAAGCGAGATATAATCTAAGATAAGTCATAAATAAGTTACAATAAAAATAGAGGCAGAGATGGTCTCATGGATAAGGCAAGTAACCAATGTTGTGTTTGTTCCCTCATTTCGAGAATGTGTTGGATCTTTGGACCTATATTTGGGCTCATAGTTGTCCTCTTCGGTAATTTTGTGCTAATTGACTTGCTTCACTTGATACTCTTCATTTCTTGATACACTCGGCGAGCTGATAAACTTTGACCTTTGTTTTTGTCTTTTATCCCTTATACGTGATAAATAGGCAAATTTCAAATAAGGATAAATTTTACAAAAATTCCAACAAGTCTTCCCACCATTTATCTTCGGTATTTTTGTCAATTTGAAGCTTCCTCAATGTTTCATCGACCTCGGTATATCACGAAAATTAAGTGCGATCGGGAGACAAAATGTTTCACTTCATGTTCAAGATAAAATAAATTCTTTAATACGTAAGCGAAGATTCCTTCACAGCAGGCAATGTTGCTTGTGATGAGCGCTAAGGAATTGGCAAGATTGTGAGCATGTATGTCCAATTTCACGACATAGGTTTCGAGGTCCATTATTTTATCTTCGACATCATAGAGTGCAGGCAACCCTTTATTCAATAGAACATCAAACCTTTTTTCTGAAAGCAAGAATTTCGATTTTCATGTCCAAAACACCTTCTTTCTAAATTAACGCAAGAGTTCTCTTAGTAAAAACTCTTTTTATCTCCAAGATTGTGATTCACCGTCCTGAATACCCAACTACGCAAGTTGTTGTTTGGTTTGGGTGTTTAGAAAGCGTATAATCCTGATTTGCTTCTTCATGCCTATTCCCCTAACTTTCTGCTCAAGTGTGCTTTCAACTTCATCGAGGCTGCTCCTAACTTAAATCATTACTTTCGTATATTATGCGGAATGGAAGGCGGATGTCTTTTATTGATGGGATAATATTATCCCAAAAAGAATTTCATTTATTTCTCTCAAAGGCTTCTCCAATGTGAGATCCTTTTCTAATGCTTTAACCAATTTTTCCAATCTCTTGATTTCTCTTGATTTATCGATAACACTCATTTTGAAAGATCATATCTACTTGTTCCAAATTGACAAAGTTGTAACTTTGTCTTTGAAGTTAAATTTACTTGAAGTTTTAAATCATCCATTTTTTTTACTAATACTTCTACGCTCAAATTTGAAATATCTACTGCTGATGATTAATAAAGTGACACAGCTATCTTTGTGTATTTGTACCTATAATTGCCTGAGTTGGAATGTTGGAAGAGAAGCGACATTTTGTCTTCAATTCTTGCTCCAACTCTTTTACGTTGGTCAGTTGCTCATTCATTTTCAAGAGCAACTCCATCATTTCTTCTTTAGAACTTCTGCTTTATTACTTCTTCAATTTGAGGATGTCTAGAAATTTGGAAATTTCAAGCTTGTTTTCTCAATCTTTACAATGTCATCATCCTTTTTTCTTTATTAGTGCTTCTATACCTTTGACATCCTTTGGATTGTGACCTAATCCAATTATTGTTTCCTCCAATGTTTTTGATACATTTGTCTTTTTCTTGAGAAAAGCCTTTTCAAGTTGCAACTATGTATTGGTGTTCTCCAAAGAATCTACAACTTGTGAGCTACCATGGCTTTATCGGTCAAAGTGGAATAGATCATTTCCCCGATCCTTATGTAGTTCAATCTGGTCTAAAGGATGTATATCCTTTGCTATGACTTCAAAGTTTGTCTTAATATAATCGGCGGCTGTTTGGGTTGTTGCACCTTGGGTTTTGAAATGGCTCATTAAATTTTTCCTGTTGAATGTCAAAGGTTGACATTAGTCTTTCTTGATTCTTTGGAGCCATTTTTCGGATATTGATTATATACTTGCATTTTAGGTGGATCATTTCTTGCCTTGATATTGATAAATGTCTTTTTATGTCCCTTTGTATCATGCATGGTCTTTTGAAGAAGATATTTCAATACTCTGGTGCCTTTGTAATTCTTTCCTTGTGAAGTAATAGATGCTCCAGCGAGCCCATTTCTGTTTGTTGTTGTCCTCTCTTTTTTGGTTGTTAGCGATTTCTTGAAATGTTTCAGCTTACGGAAGAGTTGATCTACCTTTTAGTATCATCTTGCTCTGTGAGTTTATCTTAGGGAGTAGATGTTTCGGCTTCCCTCTTTTCCCTTTTCCATATTAAGGAGTTTGAAGATTGGCAATTTCTGTCTCATTGATATGAACTAGAGTGGTTTTGTGCGACCTTGTTCTTTGGATGTCTACATTTAACTCTGTCATTGTGAACTTTTCAATTATTTGTATGTCTGGTTCTTTTCTTTTCCTTTTGATTCTACGCAATGTTTTCTTGTGACTCTATTTGAATAATCCCGAGTTGAGAGGGGACGATTTATGATCTTATTTTGTACAAAAGAGTCTAAGGTCAGGCATCTTCTCAAGATCTTTCATAAAATTTCTCATATTGACATAGCAATATCATGCTCTATCAATGTGCCTTATCCATTCATACGTAGCATATTTTTCAATTTCTGGAATTCTACGATGGATGTATGGTGCTGATTATTTTCATTCTTTATCACAAATGAAGTTGAATGGGTCATAAGGTGCCCAATAAAAACTCTTAGCCAATGCAAAACGGTCTTGTAGTATCCTTTCGGCTGCTTCCCCTCATCCCTAGAGTTACGAGATAAACGGACCTAATTGACTTTTTGATCAGGAGTTGAGCCTTCTTCTTTGCATTACAAAAATGAATTACTATCGAGTTATTCATTTGCCGAAGTACTCTAATGCAAAGAAGTCTCATGGGGACATATTTTGGCAATTTAAATGGACATAATTCACATCCATATATCACGACCTGTGTGATTTTGGTACAAGTACCAATCACCAATCTTGTATTGTTTGATAGATGTAGGTTTTATTTATTTCATTGCGAGTCTTGGAGGAGGAAACTCTGTCAACAAAGGTAGTTACGGGGTGTATAAAAAGATAAATGAACTCATTATAAGAATAGGGAGGATACGGGAGAGCGTAGGTGATGGGCGACCAAAGATAACGAGACCTAGGATTCCCCTGGGCATCGAAAAGTTGGGGGCTCGAAGACGATCAGATACCGTCCTAGTCTCAACCATAAACGATGCCAACCAGGGATCGGCGGATGTTGCTCTAAGGACTCCGCCAGCACCTTCTGAGAAATCAGAGTGTTTGGGTTCCGAGGGGAGTATGGTCGCAAGGCTGAAACTTAAAGGAATTGACGGAAGGGCACCACCAGGAGTGGAGACTGCGGCTTAATTTGACTCAACATGGGGAAACTTACCAGGTCCAGACATAGTAAGGATTGACAGATTGAGAGCTCTTTCTTGATTCTATGGGTCATGGTGCATGGCCGTTCTTAGTTGGTGGAGTGATTTGTCTGGTTAATTCCGATAACGAACGAGACCTCAGCCTGCTAACTAGCTACACGGAGGTTCCCCTTCGTGGCCAGCTTCTTAGAGGGACTATGGCCATTTAGGCCATGGAAGTTTGAGGCAATAACAGGTCTATGATGCCCTTAGATGTTCTGGGCCGCACGCGCGCTACACTGATGCAGCCAACGAGTTTTTCTTCCTGGTTCGAGAGCATCAGGAAATCTTCTCAAATTGCATCGTGATGGGGATAGACCATTGCAATTATTGGTCTTCAACGAGGAATTCCTAGTAAGTGCGTGTCATCAACTCGTGTTGACTACGTCCCTGCCCTTTGTACACACCGCCCGTCGCTCCTACCGATTGAATGATCCGGTGAAGTGTTCGGATTGTGTCGACGACGGTGGTTCGCCGCTGTCGACGTCGTGAGAAGTTCATTGAACCTTATCATTTAGAGGAAGGAGAAGTCGTAACAAGGTTACCGTAGGTGAACCTGCGGTAGGATCATTGATAGCCGGGTTTTGTTTTTTCGTTTGGGTTGTGTGTGGGTTTCGATTGTATGTAATCTAGGAACGTGTGGTGTGTCTCTAGGTGAGCGGGTTTGATGCTTTGTCGGGGTGGTGCCTCTTGCGAAAGGGACTCGCAACTTTTTTAGTTGCCTATCTTGAGTTCACGCTTGTTGTTTCGTGTACTTGCAAGCGATGCTTGTGCTTGTCCCATCCTTTGTTATTATTTTCCCTAATGTGTTTTTTGTATGGGGTTCGAAAGCTCGTTGCCCGGGAGCCCCCTCTCCAACGGTCCGTTCGGCGGGGCATGGTTGCTGCAGACGAGGTGCTTGGGAAACACGATGGAAAAATTCAGACTCGTTCGTAGCGGTGGTGCTCGGTCCTTTGTTCGTTGGAAGATGTGGGCCTCCATAGGTGGTTCTCTCCAAAAGGCGGCGGCGGTGGTTTATGTGTTTGCTTGGGCGAGCCTTTTTGTTGGTGGTTGGGTCAAGGGAGTGGTTGCACGTGCGCTTCCTACCTCAACCCTTTCGCGAGGGGAAAATGTCGGGGTGGGGTCAAATATGGGATGGATGAAGCGCGGAGCAATCCGTTGGGCTGGCCACCCTAGTCCTCTCGATTGTTCCTTGACATGCCCTCGCGGAAGGGTTGGGTCTAGGTAATGAAATAGCCCTCCCTTGGTTCGAGCTCCATCAAAATTGCAAGTTTCCTCGTCAATGGGCACGAGGTAGCATTCTTTTCTCGTCCCCCTTTGGTGTCGAGGGAATTCCTTGTCCTTTCTTGAGCCACTCCCCCTTCCAAGGAAAAGTAGGAAGCAGGTTATGTCCTAGTGGATTGTGGGTTTTTTTGCGCGACTTGGTCATTTCTTGGATGTGTCGATTGTTGCAATAGCGTTGTGGTGTGTGCTTTGGGGGCTTCCCTCTTTTTAGGGCGTGACGTTGCACCGCCGGCGTATTTGTGGCCCTGGGCTTTATCCAGCATTGAGTGTCAGCCTGCGATAACTCCTCTTTGGAGTTTCGGTTGTTTGGGCCCCCTCGAA
>CM076581.1:207677725-207822725 GCA_034641835.2 Pinus albicaulis | reverse complement strand
TCGTATTTATGAAACATATTATCGGGGGCAGACCCATTATTAACTGGGAGTTGCCCCTCCCTTGTATGTATGGGCGTACACTGTGGATGTGATGATGATGTTCATGTTTTCCGCACATTGAAAGAACATTTGATTAACTAATTTAACAAGTGTTGCTAAAGGCGCAGTCTACATACTTGGGTATTACGAAAAGGAGAAGTACGGTAGTGCCGCACCCCGTCTATAGCACGGTTGAAAGGTCACCGAAGGTCTAGGGGCGTGACAGGTTTCCTCGCCCCGCCGTAACGACAGTCACCCAACTGTGCGAAATGTAAGGTTTCCATGTCCCTGCTCAATGGACACCGTCCAATTATATGCCCGCCGTGACGGAAACCGCCCCTGTAAGACCCACGTGCCGAGGACGACGACGGAAGGCGTTGGAAGCGTTCGGTGGACATGCGATGAACGACGAAAACCACGACGAAAGGTTAGACGGGCGCGCCGATGGACGAAAACATCGTTTGGCTACTATGCAACGTTATCATGGTGACCATGCGACGTTTAGGAGCGACGTGCATAAACGTGTCCAAAAATGGTCGTGTGTTGGCTTGGAAGTTTTATAGGCCGGCCGTGGTGGCAAGCCGACGTTAAGGAGGAAATGCCACGTCGTAACCAAGGCTTTATGGGCGTTTACTGGGTCGGCCTTATATGGGTCAAGCCCACCCATGGAAGCAATGTGTGGGCAAAGGCACATACGAAAGGAGGACGTGCGATGGACGATAAAGGAAAGAAAGAAGGACATCAACATCTTGCTGATTCCACCATTGGCAAGCTAATGCTCGAGCCAGAGCGAAGGTCGAAGGTGGAGGGCGAAGCCGCAGCAGGGAAACGGAGTCTGGGTCGAGTCGGGTAAAAACTCGTTCGGCGTTCACCCGCAGGTCGAGTCGGGTTCCTTCCGCAGGGCGCGTGCGGTGCAGTGTTTAGTGCATGGTCGAGTCGGTTTCCTTCCGCAGGACGCGTGGAGAACAGTGTTCAGGGCGGGCGCGTTCAGGTCGAGTCGGGTTCGTGCAGCGCGCCCGCGTTCCGGACGCGCGGAACGGTGTTTGAAGGCGCGGAGTTCGTTCAGCAGGGTCGGGTCGGGTCGAACGCGTTCAGGAAACGCGTGCAGACCGTGACCCCGGTGACCCGCGTGCGGAAACGCGTTCAGGGTGCCGGGGGCGTCTGTGACCCGAGTGACCCACTCGAACCAGAATTCGCGCAGACTTCAGAAACATGTTCTGAAAGGGAATTTTGGGGTTCCTTTGGATTTTTTGCACTGTTGGGAAGCTGTTAAGGCTAGACCCAGGTACAAGCACATTTGGCAAGAAACATAAATGGTTTATGGAGGCTTGGCTGTATAGTTATTGCAGATTGTACATATTTATTGAAGCATAATACTGGGCAGACTTATTAACGGGATTTGCCCCTCCCTTGAATGTATGGGCGTTCGTGTGGTTTGATATTGATGTTTATTGCTATTTTATTTCCGCACAGGAGCACTTTGGAAGATTAATTAAACAAGTGTTGAGTTAGGCGTAGTCTACTTATTGAGTATTTGAAAAGAGAAAAATAAGGTAGTGCCGCACCTGTCTATAGAGCGGTTGGGAGACTACCACAGGTATAAGGGCGTGACAGTTGGTATCAGAACTACATTTTTGTGGCTTTTTATTATTATTATTATTGAGCAGGGATACCGTTTCAGCGTTGCAAGTGGTATTGAAGCTTGATGGATGAGTTTGTTTCATTGGAAATGAACTTCAAAGAAATTAAAGAGAAGTCGAAGGAAGTGGAAAAGGAGTTTGATGAGGCGAGTCGGACCATTGATACATTGTGCAAGAGGAGGACATCTGGCATGAGAAAAGATGAAATGTTTGACTTATGAAGAAAGTGAGAATTCTCCGAGCAGAAATGGACAAGGTGGAAGAAGAGCGAAGGAAGTTAATTGATAAGCTTCTCAAGCTTAGAGACCTTGGAAAGATGAAGCATGGTGGCATGAAGCCCACTGTGGCCGAACCAAAGGATGTTGTAGATGTGATTGAAGTGAAGGAAGAAGTTGATGAACAAGTTGGACCAGGACCAAGCACATTACAAGCATTGATGGTGGACGATTCTCACAAGGATGTTGCAGATGTGGTAGAAGTCGAGGACGAACTTGATGAACAGGTTGGACCAGGGCCAAGCACATTGCAAGCATCGGTGATGGATGATTCTGGGGAGGATGTTGAGGATGCGGATATGATCGAGGAAGAACTCGTGGAACAAGTTGAACCTGGACGAAGCACATTGCAGGCATTGGGGGATGAACCACATGAAAATTTTGCAGAAGTGACAATGATCGAGGAGGAACTTTATGAGCAGGCGGTACCAGGATCGGAAGCATTGCAGACATTGATGAGGACGGAGGACACTCGCTTAGAGATACTTCATGAAGACATGGCTCGTGTTTCAATTGAGCATCTGGGAGATGGACCGTATGCAGGGATGGGAAAGAAGATGACTTCTTTTCCAATACCATGGAGGACCTTTCCTCGGATGACTATGATGGAACCTTGTACATTGGAGAAGCAAGGTGAGCATTTCTTGTTGTAGGCCTTGATAGGGAAATTTGTGACCTCGCTCTAGTAGGTTCAAATTCCCGTGACAAGGGTGGAACTTGATGATCTCTGTGATAGATGCGGGTCATGCTTAGCCACATGGAAACTGGCTAGGTGCCCGGCATGACTCATGGACTGCCTTGGTGGTAGGGCACATTGTCTGGGTAGACTTCTTCATGGCTTACAACCAAGAAGGAACTCTTGGTGCACCTTTAGCGGGGAAGAAGCCTTGGAGGAGGTACCTGTTAGCCATCAATATTTTTTACATGTTAGTGATGACTATATCTACAACTGAGTTTTCTAGAAACTGATTTCCTTATGTCAATATGTCATCCAGAAAACCCTCCTAAAACTTTTTTCGCCCTTTTACTTTTCAGTCCACCCCTGGCGAAATCAAAACCTCATTGTCACTATCCCATCTAGCTTCAGCCTTCTTGATCTGCCCATCAGCTTTAAAAGGCAAATCCACATCTGTTTCAAAAGTCTCCCCTATGTTAGGAAGTGGTGCTTTAATACATTTCACCCTTGGCAATCATCAAAAAGCCAAAAAGCCTCCATCTGCAACAGACCTACCATGACTGACCTCTTACTTTGCAAATTAATTTGACAAACAGCCCTAAGTCGCGCCACTCATATCCCCTAGATCTCAGCACTGCAAAAACCCCAATCTCAAGCTGACTATTAGGTTTTTCACAGTGTTCTATGGTTTCTACAAAGGCAGGAAATATAATTTCATCTCATGGAGTAAATGCTTAAATTTACAGTTAGAGGAACAACTGCTTCTAAATGTAACTTGAGCCTGAGATATGTCTGCAAAACAGAAAGCTACTCATCCAGACTTTACAGCTCTTTCCAGCATGAAAATCACAGTAAGAAAGACACCACTGTCACAGCAAACTGGCAAATTGTCATGGCCCAAGACCTCCTTCAATTACAAGCAGAGGGTTAGGGCGCCTCCTTCATCCACAAGCAGAGGGCGCTGGCCAATATTGACTTGGAAGATTGCAAAAGTCCAGGTTTGCCTTGTATTGAACAGTGAAACAATATCTCCAGGTTTTATGAATGTGAGTGAGGATCATAACAGGGATAGAGTTTGAAATATGCTAGCTCAAAGGAAAAAAGAGTCTGGTCTGATAAAAGAGGTCATTTGAAACTTTCAAATCATGTGAATTGTTGAACTCTAGAAAGGCATGTCATTGGTGAAAATTCCAATCTTCAGCAGCCTGCTTTCCACAAAATCAAATGGAATAGATGCTGACAAAAATGCCATTATACAGGCAGAAAGAAAGTTCTTGGTTTTTCAAAAGGCACTGACCTCCATAGTCACAGAAACTATTTGTCAAAGTAATCTGTCATGAGATAACCAAAGCAAATGATGATATTTCAGTCACCCTTAGAGCAGTGCAGAGAGACAGTGTTACTTTGGCTAGGGTTTCTTCTGAAACACAGTGATGATTGCAAGTAGAGATGCTAATATTGATGTTTTTCAAGTGGTTTACTCACCATCACATCCTGAGAAAGGCTGTGTCAAACAAGGTTGTCAAGAAACCTTCAGATACCTTACCTGATGAAGAGCCTCCTCCATGTATGAGCAGATGGCCAAACCCATTGCAGGTTGTTGGAAACTGATTGATCTAAAAGTGCAGTGGAAGGATACAAAGAAGGAAGATAGAAGTCATTACACAGGTCAAAGATAATACTTCTAATTCAAAAATATTACTCTTCCTATTCATATGAAAATATCTTTCAAAATATACATCATGGTGGACAGGAAATGTTATGAATAGGTATGCCATTGATACCAAAAGGGGGCAGTTTCCTTAAGGGAAAGGATCAAACAAAAATCCAATATCACATGCCAAAAGTCCAAAGGAGCGCTTTTCAAGAAATGGTGTTCAAGGTTTTCAAATGATTCTGGCGCATTCTGAATGGTTTTTCCGTGTTAAAAATCACCAAGAAGGTAAAACAGTGAACATAGTCTAGTTATGAAATGGTTCTATTTACAAAAAGGGTCAACACACTGGTCAAAGCAAAATGGTGACTGTGTATCAAAGAGCCCCGTTTTTCCTGTTTTACAAGCTTATCTTTCAGATGGACAAGGTGAATAAGTCTACCAGTTGATGTATAGGCAAAAAAGTTGTTTTCATGGACAGTCAGTATGGATAGTTTGAAACAAACAAGTTTCCAATATTAAATAAACAGAGATGTGGCATAATGTGTTGTCAAGCAGAGGATTGCAGTGAAAATTTCCCCTCTTTGAAGACCATAGCAGGCTATAAAAGATGCAGCAACTTGGCTTTTACAGTAGGAAAATGGTTGAAGGAACAATGCAAACACCAAGGCTATCAAAATACATTGACAAGGCAAGCCTTGTCCTTCAGAAACATAACAGTGTTTAAGCATTATTTTGACTGTTTTAAAGGAAGGGTTACTCTATCTCATGTATGATACCAGTGTTGTTGAAAACAGTGGCAGAAACGATATGAATATTGTTGAGCTATTTTTCAAAAATTGAAATAGCGGTGTTGAAATATCACCAAGAAGACAAAATCAACAAGAATCATCACTCAGACTTATATGCTCGAATAGACAGATTTCTGACCTTTTAAGGAAAAAGCTGTGTTTGTTTTCTTTGAAAAGGAGTTGAAAATTATATTGACATTCTTTAAAGGATTTATAATTTCTATGGCCGAAAACATTTCAAAAAGGAGTACCCCTTAAATGAAAGTCGATGTAACTTTAAAAATGTCAAAGGAAATACACCAAGGCAGCGTACAATCCGCAGTCTCCAAGCATCAAAGCATTTTTGAGCAAATTGAAGTTTTTCTATTCGATTGAAGCCGAGCGACGCGCCTGCCATCCTGCGCGACGCGCCTGGAAGATAATTTGAACGGGCCGCCTTTGTTAGCGCGACGCGCCTGTACAGTGGCGCGACGCGCCTGTACAGTGGGGCGACGTGCCTGTACAGGCCGCCCGCCCGACCCGACTGCTCCGACCCGACAAGTTTGCCCGGGGTTTTCTGCGCGCCGTTCTTGCTCTGAAGAGTGCCACGCAGGCCTAAGGGACTCCAGAGCTGCTCCAGCCTTCCCCAAGGATTTTTCATCGAATCTTGAGGTATTTTCACGCATTTCTCTCCCTCGTTTCCAGAACAATTGCTAAGAAAGTTGTCTAGCAAGGTCAAGATCGAATTAAAAGGTGGTTTGTTCCAGTTTTCAAAACTTTCAAAACCTTCTGACCTTGTCACTATAGCTAAAAACAGTCCTTTCTACACGGTGATCTGAAGTATTGAAGTATGATAAAAGGCTGACTGTGTCATTCAAAAAATCATCTACAGAGATATTGGATTTTGAGATTAAGATCAATTTGTTTCATCTTCAAAACAATCGAAGGCAGAGGTTTTCCTATAAAGAACTGTGTTTGATTAAAGGGGGTTTGATTGGTTACCAAATCTTGACTGCTATTCCAAAAATAAGCCTTTAAAAGGCAGAGGAGAATTTGTTATAAAGAAACAAGGTTTACATTGTTTAATAGAGTTGTTTTACATCCAAAGTAAGGGCTGTTCTAACATAACCAGAGGTCACTGATATTTCACCTAACCTAGGTCTGCCTTTTCTTTTCACTATATGGTATCATTTTGAAGAGTTGTTGACAGAGATATTCTAAGGGTGAATAGGGCCACTTTCTAAAGGACAGGTTGTTGATGATTGAATTTTTACATTGAAGACAGAGATGTAGGTATGTTGATTGACCTTTGACAAACTCACCAGGAGAAGTGATTCCTCAACACTGTGCACAGGAAACTTACACAGCAGTTTGACTCCTCTTTACTATACAGTATCCTATTGAGAATTTTGCCTGGCTAAGGTACATTTAAAGGTGAAAGGCTGGTTTTAAAGAGAGCAGAGGTTGTGAATTCAAAGACACTTGTTGCAGATCCTCCACCTCACATTGTTTCTCTGTCCAAGCAGCATATTGACACAGTTTCAATCCAGAAGGGCATTTTACATACAGTGAAGGTAGTTTGCCTCTTCCAAAGCTTGTTCAAGTCAGAATGCCTCCAAAGCAAAGGTAGGAGCTCATTGGTGAGTTTGATGATGATCAATAAGAAGGAGCCTAGCGGAAGAGGCCTAAAACCAAAGCGGGCTAAGAAAAGCCTTGGAAAAGCGAGAGAGCGAGAAAGAACAAGCCTATTTCGAAGCCTTTCCTCTCACTGCCCTCCTTGAGCAGGAAAGTGAGGAAAACAAAGAAGCATGGCTTGAGAGAGCTAACCAGCATTTGGAAACAAAGCTTGAGAGGGCGAACAGGGATCTTGAGCTACAAAGAAAGAGGACTCTTCACTTTCAGAAGCTAAATCAGTTTGCCAGGCGAAAATTAAAGGTAGCACGAGAGAAATTGAAGAAGTTGAAAGGGAAGCGCCTAGCACGGAAGGAAGGGAAAAGCATATCAGCCCTTGATATTTTAGCCTCAGCTTCGGAGCATGTTGCTATGGACCCTTGAGGGTCATGCATGCCAATTTTGGGCCTTGTTCGACAACTTTTTGTTTTTTGGCATTTTTTGGGTTTTTGGTCGAAAACTCATAATTTCGCCATTTCAGTTTGAGGAATTGTCAAGGGAGGAGGATGACACCGATAGATGCTATAATTTTATGAGCAGGTCTCCAGCGATTTTCAGGGCATTTGGAGATCATTCGCCCCCTCAAATTGGCGAAAAACACCCTCATTTTGCACGTTCTGCCCGCCATATCAGCAGTCTGCTATTTTCTGGGTTTTTTCACACAGGTACAGTTTTGGATGACTTTCGGACCTCGGATTGAGTTGGTTCTAGTTGCGCCGGAAAGTAGACACAGAGAGCTTTCCAGCAAGCCCTCATGAGCCTCATTTCGACATCGGGAAGGCTGCCTATTGCATCCAGCAAGTCAGGGGACCTTTTTCAGGCATAAATATGAAGTATTTTGTAATTTTTGAACTTCAAAAATCTGCTTTTCCCAAATGTGCGTTAAGCTATTTTTATCATTGGGAAATGATGTAAAGTCAATATAATTTCCGTTTTTAGCAGTTTTTTAGATATTTTATGGGATATTTTGTGCCTTGGGCTTTGCAAAGCCTTAAGGACAAGTTTAGATATTTTGACTTGGCCAATGGGATAGCTAGTTGCTCCATGAGGTTTTCCTCCCTCAAGCCTATTTATTCCATGGTTCTCATTGTAAATAAAAGGCTGAACTTGAGAGAAGAATTAATAAATTGGTCATATGAGCTTTGAAGAATACACTTGAGTTATGATTTTTGGACTGCCTCTTGGATGCTTTTGAGGAATGATGAAGGATTGTTGATGGATTCCTTGACATGGTAGAATGGTATAGTGTCTCTTTATATGTTTTTGTCTTCTAGTTCTCATTCATATTACATATTTCTTGCTGCTATAGATCAGTAGAGATTGATTTTGAGATATGCCCATGGAGGCACCTCAAAATCCCTGAATCTTCATAGCTTGATGTTTTCTTCTCCCTTAGTTATGCTAAAGAATTCTTAGTTGCTCTTTAGTAACCTAAGGTATTGTTGCTAAGTTTTATTCATAAGTTCTATGTATGTTGAGTAGGATGTATGGTTTGCCCTACCTACCTATTAGCTGCCCATAGTTCTATCCATAAAACTTTCTCTTTGACTGATTTGTTGATCATCTTGTTGAACCAAGGAGGCCTAGTCCCGATCTAGCCCTTTGCCTAAAACTATGAAAGCTTGTTTGTCAAAGTGCCCAATGACTTAGAGACTATGTTTAGGCATTCCGGCGTAGTTTATGAGTTATTAGTTTGTCTTATGTGTTTTCCCCAAAGTCTGATAGCCATTTCCCGAAGTTAGAGGGTCTTATACCTCTATGTATGGCTGGAATGTTTGATTTCTATGTATTAATTAGCTCATAGTTGCATTTAGCATGATTAATGGCTTGCTATAACATGTTTATGTCTGCTATAAACTAGTTACACTTGAAATCTCTTGTCTTTCACCAACTTGTTGTCCATTTAATCCATTTTGCCCAAAGATCCCTTCTACCGTGAATCAAATCGGCCCTACAGCAGCTTTACATCATCACCTCATAGCTTCCTTGACCTGTTTGACCCCATAGCCCAATTTATCTACATCTTGTTATCTAGTTTATGTATTTGATCAGTTTCATCCCTCACAAACTTAAAAACTAAAAAACCAAAAAACACACTTCATAACTAGCCTAATATCAGAATATCGCAAGTAAACACACCGACATCTTTTGCACTTATAGAGAGAGCCCTCTCTGAGTCCAGGACGGCTAGGTCCTTGGGCTCCAAAGCTTGGTTTGATGTTACATCGTCATTTGGCTAGCCAATCGGCCAAATCACGGGACCCTAACATAATGGCGATCACGGTGGGACTTTGAGTCAAAACATCCTAGGTGTCCCTTAGGAACTCTTAGATCTCAGTCAAACTTAGAAGAGTAGAATCTGGTTGTCTCACCATCCTAGCAAAATGATGACTCAGCTGTAGGACACTCTTCCAAACCTTAGGATTACATAAAAACTCAAAAAACCCCAAAAACTCCCTTAGATTGGTTTTTGATAGTATTGGTGGTGGACCATACACATATACCTCAAAACAACTAAAAATCCACCTGGCGACTCCACTAGCCTCCAGTAAGCCTTACTATTTTACCAAGCTCCAGGCTACTATCTGATAGACCTATCCCATCGCTCACTAACATAGCGGGAGATGGTGGGACACTGAGTACATAATAGTCCAGCAAACTCTTATAGACTTTTGTGGTCCTTTAGGTACCATAAACAAGCAAGCAGTCCCTAGACCCATTTTTTAAAGTAAACTCTTTTTGTTCTCATCACCCTAGCAAAGTGTTGAAACAAGTCTAGGATACTTTAACAAACCATAGGCTGCACATAAAACTCAGAAAATCCAAAAAACATTCTCAGATTAGTTACTGGTGGTGGACCATAGCTATCTCACAAAAACAACCCATTTCCACCTAGCGACTCCACTAATCCATCCCTTTTATTTTTGACCATCCTTCGCCTTAGTAAAGCTTTAGAAAAACCACTCATCCAAAACATTCACCAATACCATTCTCTCTAAACTCTGGATCTAAAATCTGGCTTCACGAAGAATCAACACCAGATCCCATCCAGACCCAAATCCCCCTATCATAGTAGATGACCCAGAGAAGATTCTGTGGCAAGCTTCCGAAACTGACCATCTAGCTACTGGTAGATCCATCTGTAGAGCAAGATCTGTACCTAAACATCGCACTATCCTACTAGATTCACCTTTGGGACTAGAGTCATCACAAACTCTTCCCAGGAGCAAATCATATAGTAAGATAAACTTTGATGATCTTGAACCCCTAAGCCCACCACAGAGTCCTATTAGAGAAGCTCCACCTACCACTCCTCCTGACCTCCAGCTTCTCTATCAGTTTGGCTCCTATCATCCCAGATCTGCTCAAAACCAGATCACTAGTCCAAGTTCATCCGCCACACCTGGTCAAACCACCACTGTTCATACCACTTCATTTCAGCCTACTAGTCCTCATCTTGCACATCATCCATTAGCTCCAGTCATGGCAGCCTGGTACACACCTTTGGTGTTGCCACCGCCCTTGGCTCCTCTCCCAAAAAAATATCAAGAAAAAATCCCACACTTTACCGGAGAAGACACCACTACAGCTCAACAGCATGTAAGTAGGATTAGCGATGCTTTTGAATACATGGAAGTACACGACGAAACCGTCAGAATGAGAATATTCGCCCAAAGCCTGGGTGGAGAACCCAAAACATGGTTTAAAATATTGCCTCCAAACAGTATCCACAACATCCTAGAACTCTGCCAAGTCTTCACGAACAAGTGGGAATTCCGAAGGAACCCTATTCAAATCCTGTCAGAATATAACAACCTAAAACAGGAAAATGGGGAAAGTGTCCAGGCATACTGCACTAGGTTCAATAGTGTGTATAACGCCCTCCCGCCTCACTTCAAACCCCCACTTGGTTTAATCTTGGAAAAATTCCCCGAAGGTTTTGATCTAGACATGACATATCATCTGAGAGACAAAGATCCCCCTACCCTAGAGGAAATGCAACAAATAGCCATAAAAACAGAAGCCAACTTAGCAGAAAAAAGAGCCAGGACTAGATTAGAAGGAAAATTCCCATATAGAGATAAGGTCTCCACTTCATCTCCTTCCCTAGATCCTAGAATAGATGGCCTGATCAAATCCATGACAAAGATGTGGGAAAAAATGAGTGAAAAAGTGCCTCCTAGGGACAACCAACTAAACCCTCAAAACCGGAAACAAGGCTTTAGAAAAGATCAGTCTCAAAATAAACCAAGAGGAAATGATCAGCAGATCAGACCATCCTTCAGTGAGAATTATGTTGATGAAAAGAATAAGGATACCACACCCATTGATGAAAATCATTGGAAACTCATAGGTTCTGATAACGAGAGTAAGGTTTACCCCACAGCAGAAGAGCAAGAGTTATGCTCCCCAAGTCAGGACGAAACCGACTATGAAGATCTCGAAGATCCTGCCATAGATTTTCAGAATGCCATTATAGAAGCTCATAGGCAGTATAACCTTAGAAGAAGAAAAAACCAAGACCACTCCAAGAAGAGTAGCCCTGACACTGCTAAAACCTCTGACACCATCTTTAAAAAAGCCATGGATAGCAACAAAATTATGGCTAAGAAAATCGACCAAAACAAAGATAAAGCTATTCAAACAAGTCTTAGCTCGGATACTCCTAGTACCTCCACAAAGACTCCCGAGGCGGCTGTGTCAAACAAGGTCTCAAACTAGAATCGACAAATTAAAAGCATAGAAAAGGTCATGTCCGAAAAAGCTGAAACAAATCTGCCCAAACTACAAACTCCTTTTAGTTTCGAAGGGGAAGTTTCCGAAATAAAAATTACCATACCCCTTACTGAGCTAATAACTGTAGATAGGTATAGATCTCAAATTTTCAAAGTTTTTGACATAGGGAGTGAAGCAGATACTTTAAATCTAACTGAAAACAAACCCGAGCTCTTATTCGGCCCGAAAATAGAAGGTCAATACCAAGAAGGGTATGTTTCTCCTTCCTATGTGAGCCTGAACATACGGGACAATATATTACATAATGCCATGTTAGATTCGGGTACCTCCCATAACCTCATGCCTAAAGCAATCATGGAAAACCTGGGACTAGAAGTAACTCAACCTCTGGTAACTCAAGCAGTCATGGAAAACAATACTCCCATTTATTCCACTCATTCCAATTTAGATTATTTTATCTTATACAATGAAAGTGATATAGACAAGCAGATAATGGAAAAGGAAGAAGCTCTCGAACCATCAGAAACGCATTTTCCGTTACTAGATGCAGAAACTAATAACCAAAACTTCTCTGATCTTTCTCCTGTTAATCCTGCATATCATAAGTCAGAAAATAGATTTGTAAATCAAGTTGAAGAAAAGAAATCTGGCAGTCCAATGTACATGGCTGGTGACATTGCTTATGTTAATGATTCTCAAATGTTTGATCAATATGTTGACTTATATGATTTCCAAACAGAAGCTAACTTTGCAGAAGATTCAATTTTTGATTTTCGGGAGGAAGCTCAATTTCATAAACTTGAGAAAAGTGAGCAGCCATTACAGGTCATCTATAACACTGATAAGGAGAGCCTTGAGAGTTCAGAAGTAAGTGAAGAGTCTCACACTCTTTGCTCTACTTCACTTCAGTCCATCAGAGATAACATTCACATAATTGGAAATCAACAGTTTTTCAGCTTTGATGATGAGGTTGAGGAAGATGGTGAAATTCTTGAGCATGTTGTAAATGAGAAGCCTTTTCCTGAAATGGTTGAGGAAATCATTTTGGACATAGAATCTTCCTTAACTCCAGATTTGCAGTTACCCAGTTCCATTGAGTTACAAATTGCAGATGAAGAAATAGAGGTTGATAAACAAATGAGAGTTGTCACACTATCCTTTCAAGATAATTTACTGTCAAAGTGTATCCTTGCCCATCATCCTGATGACCTTCACACAGTTTTTAGCCCGCCCTATCAAAACACATCAGCTTGGCAAGAAAACTACACTGCAATATGTGATGAGTCTGACATTTCAAGTGATCAGGAGCAAAAGGAAGAGTTGCTTTACCAGGAGAATCCCAAATATAGTCAAGTGGAAGAAAGAGTAGTCCTGAATGAAGCCTATATCTCAAATCCTCTAGATCAGGTATTATTCCAAGATCCATTTGTTGTTTTCCTTGAAAAGTCTGAAAGAGTAATCCTGAATGAAGCCCATATCTCAAAACCCCTAGATAAGGTATTATTCCAAGATCTATTTTCTGTTTTCCTTGAGAAGTCTGAAGGAGTAGTGGGTTCTATCATGAACAATTTGCTGCCTAGAATGGGGAAAAACTTACACACTACTGTCCGAAAACAAACCGAGTGGGAGTGGCCTTTTCATTATTCCTGCATCATAAAAGAACTAAACCAGAATGACCCATGTGAGCATCTACTTGACTGGTTGCATTGGAAAGAAGAGTTCACCAAGTGTATGTTGTGTACAGTTTAGGATAGAATAGATAAACAACAGTAGAAAATAAGCTCAGCCTTGTGAACACTTTTTTCATTTGTAGTTTGTTTGAAGAAAAAGTGAAAAAGCAGAAAATACAAAAAACAGTGAAAAGTAGAAAAAGAGGGCAGTTTCTAAAAAGCAGTGGTAAGGCCCCATGTTCCAAAAAAAAATAGTCTTTCAGAAAGCGAGCAAGTCTAAATGCCGCTACTAGTGCTTTCAATGTCTTGTTCAGCTATCTAGCCTAATCATAGCTGAGCATGTTTAAATTATTTGCTGATAAGATTAGTGAGTGCAAAGATAGTCAACATTGTGTAAGATTGACTTATCACAGAGCTTAGATTAGGGAGAGATTCTGGTTCCACATGCCTAAAACAGAACCAAAGAGAGAAGCTAGGGATGAAAAACACATTGTATATCTTAGCCCCGCTTGTCTAGTTTCCTTTTTGTTGCAAAATAACATTTGTGTGCAGCTTGTCTTTTATGCCGCAAATGCATGACAAATCAGACTGCCTAATCCTGATTTGATCATTTTAAATTTCATGTTGTAGATTAGAGAATGAAATCCTGTCAAACTGCTTAATCTTGACAGTTGATCTAGCATAGGTAGAGTAATGAAGGAGTTCATCAGTTTAATCTGAACACCCGGCAGATATAAGAGTAGAAATAGATAGGTTCATTTTGCTAAAAGAAAAATATACATTGTCAAAAGGCTGCTAGTTCAAATGCACCAAAGAGAAGAAAAAATGTTAGGAGAGATAGTGGGGTAGGTAGAAGTATCATTGATGTTAACCATGCTGTCACTTTTCAGAAATAACATCAAGAAAAGGGTAAATTTTGCGCCAATGGATAAGGCACTGGTCTTCATAAGCCAAGGATCTGAATTCTGGACACCTCCTGATGAGGAGCTTCCCTCCCCAAATGGAGCCACTGTTAGCCATCAGTATTTTTTACATGTTAGTGATGACTATATCTACAGCTGAGTTTTCTAGAAACTGATTTCCTTATGTCAATATGTCATCTAGAAAACCCTCCTAAAACTTTTTTCGCCCTTCTACTGTTCATGTCCGCCCATGTCAAAATCAAAACCTCATTATCACTATCCTACCTAGCTTCAGCCCTACTGGTCTGCCCATCAGCTTTAAAAGGCAAATCCAAATCTGTTTCAAAAGTCTCCCCTATGTTAGGAAGTGGCGCTTTAAGACATTTTACCCTTGGCAATCATCAAAAAGCCAAAAAGCCTCCATCTGCAACAGACCTACCATGACTGACCTCTTACTTTGCAAATTAATTTGACAAGAAGCCCTAAGTCGCGCCACTCACATCCCCTAGATCTCAGCACTGCATAAACCCCAATCTCAAGCTGACTATTAGGTTTTTCACAGTGTTCTATGGTTTCTACAAAGGCAGGAAATATAATTTCATCTCATGGAGTAAATGCTTAGATTTACAGTTAGAGGAACAGCTGCTTCTAAATGTAACTTGAGCCTGAGATATGTCTGCAAAACAGAAAGCTACTCATCCAGACTTTACAGTTCTTTCCAGCATGAAAATCACAGAAAGACACCACTGTCACAGCAAACTGGAAAATTGTCATGACCCAGAACCTCCTTCATTTACAAGCAGAGGGTTAGGGCGCCTCCTTCATCCACAAGCAGAGGGCGCTGGCCAATATTGACTTGGAAGATTGCAAAAGTCCAGGTTTGCTTTGTATTGAACAGTGAAACAATATCTCCAGGTTTTATGCATTTGAGTGATGGTCATAACAGGAATAGAGTTTAAAATATGCTAGCTCAAAGGTAAAAAGAGTCTGGTCTGATAAAGGAAGTCATCTGAAGCTTTCAAATCATGTGAATTGTTGAACTTTAGAAAAGCATGTCATCAGCAAACATTCCAATCTTAAGCAGCCTGTTTTCCATAAGATCAAATTGAGTAGATGCTGACAAAAATGCCATTACACAGGCAGAAAAAAAAAAAAAAAAAAAGTTCTTGGTTTTTCAAAAAGCACTGACCTCCATAGTCACAGAGACTATCTTTCAAGTAATTTGTCATGAGATGACCAAAGCAAATGATAATATCTCAGTCACCCTTAGGACAGTGCAGGGAGACAGTGTTACTTTGGCTAGGGTTTTTGCTGAAACATAGTGATGCTTGCAAGAAGAGATGATAGTATTGATGTTTTTTTTAAGTAGTTTGCTTACCATCACATTCAGAGAAAGGCTGTGTCAGACAGATTTGTAAAAAACCTTCAGATACCTTACCTGATGAAGAGCCTCCTCCATGTATGAGCAGATGGCCAAAGCCATTACAGGTTGTTGAAAACTGATTGGTCCAAAAGTGCAGTGAAAGGATGCAAAGAAATTAAGTAGAAGTCATTGCACAGGTAAATGATAGTGTTTATGATACAAAGGTATTGGTTTTCCTATTTTCATATGAAAATGTCTTTCAAAATATACATCAGGGTGGACAGGAAATGTTATGAATAGGTATGCCATTGATACCAAAGAGGGGCAGTTTCCTTAAGGGAAAGGATCAAAAAACAATCCAATATCACATGCCAAAAGTCCAAAGGAGCGCTTCTCAAGAAATGGTGTTCAAGGTTTTCAAATGTTTCTGGCGCATTCTGAATGGTTGTTCCTTGTTAAAAATCACCAAGAAGGTAAAACAGTGAACATAGTCTAGTTATGAAATAGTTCTATTTACAAAAAGGGTCAACACACTGGTCAAAGCAAAATGGTGACTGTGTGTCAAAGAGCTCTGTTTTTCCTGTTTTACAAGCTTATCTTTCAGATGGACAAGGTGAATAAGTCTACCAGTTGATTTATAGGCAAAAAAGTTGTTTTCATGGACAGTCAGTATGGATAGTTTGAAACAAACAAGTTTCCAGTATTAAATAAACAGAGATGTGTCATAATGTGTTGTCAAGCAGAGGATTGCAGTGAAAAATGCCCCTCTTTGAAGACCATAGCAGGCTATAAAAGATGCAGAAACTTGGCTTTTACAGTAGGAAAATGGTTGAAGGAACAATGCAAACACTAAGGCTGTCAAAATACATTGACAAGGCAAGCCTTGTCCTTCAGAAACATAACAGTGTTTAAGCATTATTTTATTTGGGTTAAAGGAAGGGTTATCTATCTCATGTATGAGACTGATGTTGAAAATAGTGGCAGAAACGATATAAAGATTGTTGAGCTATTTTTCAAAATTTGAAATAGCAGTGTTGAAATATCACCAAGAAGACAAAATAAACAAGAAACATCACTCAGACTTGTATGCTCGAATAGACAGATTTCTGACCTTTTGAGGAAAAAGTTGTGTTTGTTTTCTTGGAAAAGGAGCTGAAAATTATATTGACATTCTTTAAAGGAGTTATAATTCCTATGGCCGAAAACGTTTCAAAAAGGAGTACCCCTTAAATGAAAGTCGATGTGACTTTGAAATTGTCAAAGGATATATACCAAAACAGCGTACAATCCGCAGTCTCCAAGCATCAAAGCATTTTTTGAGCAAACTGAAGTTTTTCTGTTCGATTGAGGCCGAGCGACGCGCCTGCCATCCTGCGCGACGTGCCTGGGGGAGGATTTGCACGGGCCGCCTTTGTTAGCGCGACGCGCCTGTACAGTGGCGCGACACGCCTGTACAGGCCGCCCGACCACCCGACAGGCCACCCGGGTCTAGTTTTTGTGCGACGTTCTGTCTGCAAAAGAGTGCCGCGCAGGTTTAGAAGGCCCCTGTGCTACTCCGGCCCTGCACAAGGATTGTTCATCAAAACTAAAGGTATTTTTATATTTTCCCCCCTCGACTTCAAAGTTTTGCTAAGTGACAGGAATGGTTTAAAGGACTGTTTCGAACTGCAGTGTGAGAGAAAGGGTTAGAGCAAAGCTGATTCGAATTACGAGGTTGCTTGTCCTAGTTTTCAAAACCTTCTGACCTTGTCATTTTAGCTAAAGACAATCCTTTCTACACGGTGATCTGAAGTGTTAGATTTTTATGAAGTGCTGACTGTGTCATTCGAAAAACACCTACAGATACTTTGTTTTGAGATTAAGAGCAATTTGTTTCATCTTCAAAACAATCAAAGGTAGAGGTTTTCCTATAAAGAACTGTGTTTGATTAAAGGGGGTTTGTTGGTTACCAAACCTTGACTGCTATTCCAAAAAGAAGCCTCTAAAAGGCAGAGGAGAATTTGTTATCAAGAAATAGGGTTTACATGTTTATTAGAGTTGTTTTACATCCAAAGTAAGGGCTGTTCTAACATAACCAGAGGTGTTATTTTGAGATGGGGTCTTTTTTTTTTTTTGCAAGATAGAAACTTTTTTCGAGATCTTGGTGAAACCTTTTAAAAGGCTTTTTCCAAAAAACTTCTGTTACCTTGTTCGAGGGAAATACGGTATTTAGCGAGAGTTGATTTTATATGCAATTGTGGACTATTGACGCACTTATACAGGGCAAAAGTTTGGGAGATTGCAAAGTTACCATGGATAAGGGTAAGAGGTATTGAGTGGCATTCTAAAACTCACAAAGCGGGGTAATAAAACAACTCTCACAGCCAAACTTCTTGGCTTGTCTGCCTCTTCCTGATGTTATTTCATCTTGAGAATTTGTGTGATTTTCCAAAGGTGAACAGGACACTGGAGGGCAGGGTTGTTTGATAAGAATTTAACATTGAGACAGAGATATAAATGTGGTGGTTAATCTCTTAAATTCACAAGTAAAGAGTGTTTTCCCTAAAACACTGTGCACTGATATTTCACCTAACCTAGGTCTGCCTTTTCTTTTCACTATATGGTATCATTTTGAAGAGTTGTTGACAGAGATATTCTAAGGGTGAATAGGGCCACTTTCTAAAGGACAGGTTGTTGATGATTGAATTTTTACATTGAAGACAGAGATGTAGGTATGTTGATTGACCTTTGACAAACTCACCAGGAGAAGTGATTCCTCAACACTGTGCACAGGAAACTTACACAGCAGTTTGACTCCTCTTTACTATACAGTATCCTATTGAGAATTTTTCCTGGCTAAGGCACATTTAAAGGTGAAAGGCTGGTTTTAAAGAGAGCAGAGGTTGTGAATTCAAAGACACTTGTTGCAGATCCTCCACCTCACATTGTTTCTCTGTCCAAGCAGCATATTGACACAGTTTCAATCCAGAAGGGCATTTTACATACAGTGAAGGCAGTTTGCCTCTTCCAAAGCTTGTTCAAGTCAGAATGCCTCCAAAGCAAGATCACAGGAGTGGTCCACATAAGAGATATGAGCCTATCTCCACAGAAGAAATCAATGCTCACCCATCTGTGCTTTTCAATTTCCATGAAGTAGGCTGTCTTGATTTCTGCCAGAAGATAGAAGAAGTCAAGAGTTTTTCGCCACTAACACATTTGTTCGCTTTGAGATTCAAGGAAAAACACTTCCAATTGGTGGGTCTTGATTTCAAAATTTCCCCAAGGTATGTGTCCAAGGCTACCAAGATCCCCTATCATGGTGAAAAGTGGTTTAAACAAGCTCATCTTGATTTAGAGGATTACAAACCTTTCATCAAGCCTGAACATAGGGAAACTATCACTGCTATTTTCCCTTTTCCCTATCTTCTTGACAATTATGCTCCACTGATGAAAGCCATAATGAGATATTTCACTTGTGAAGGGAGGTTTAATCGAATTTATGCCTACCATGTCCGCTTGTTGATGCATTTTACCAGAATCAGGCAACTAAACCTTCCATACTTTTTGTCCAAGAGCATAGAGAAAATGGCGTCTACTGTCCAAAAGAAGGCTCCACCTCAGCAAATCCCTTCTCTTTTTCATCATTCCTTGATCAAGATTATCTTCTTACACCAGCTAGAAAAGAAAGGGGTTTCATGGGATTCATTCATCAGCCATTCAGATTTTGCCACTGTCCCTCCTATTCATGTGTCTCCTACTCAGCCTGTCCATCGCCCAGTGCCTTTGTCTAGTAGGCCTACACCTAGAAAACTCAGAATGACTACTGGGCAGCCAAGTCAGCAGCAAGAAGGAGAAGGCAGTGAACAGCAGCAGTTGGAGGTTGAGGAACAGCAGCAGTTGGAGGTTGAGGGACAGCAGCAGTTGGATATTGAGGGACAGCAGCAGATACAGGAAGAGGAACAGCAGCAGACAGCAGTTGAGGAGCAGCAAGTTGGGCAGGCAATTGAAGCACCTTTTGAGCCACAAATTGGACAAGATATTGAGGAAGAACAGCAAGCTAAAGATGCCACCTTAACAGTGACAAAGATGGTTCCTAGTAAGAGGAAATTGCCCAAAAAGACACCTTCTAGCTTGCCAAGGAGGAAAAGCGCCAAATTGGCCTTCAAAGGCAAAAGCATAGTTGGAGAAAGTGCCAAACATGGAGGTGAATTAGCTGTCATCCCTATCCCAAGCAATGACAGTGATAATGAGGCCCACATCCTTGAAAACCTCCTCATTCACAAAGAGGGGCAAATTGAGGTATTACAGGAAGATCTTCAAAGGGCGAGGAATTTCAACCATTTTTTGGAGGTTGAAAACAAACAAATGAAGTTTCATGCAGCTATTCATGAGGCAAGGGCAATCAAGTATAAGAAAGAGGCGGAAAGGGCACAAGCGAGAATTGAAGAGCTCATTGGTGAGTTTGATGATGAAGAGGAGGAAGACCAGCCTAGGCGGAAGAGGCCTAGGACCATCGGGCTTAGAAGAGCCTTGGAAAAATAGAGAGCAGAGGAACAAGCCCATTTCCAAGCCTTTCCTCTCACTGCCCTCCTTGAGAAGGAAATTGAGGAAAACAAAGAAGCATGGATTGAGAGAGCTAACCAGCATTTGGAAATGAAGCTTGAGAGAGAAAACAGGGATCTTGAGCTGCAGAGGAAGAGGACACACCACTTCCAAAAGCTAAATCAGTTTGCCCGGCGCAAACTAAAGGCAGCACAAGAGAAGCTGAAGAAGGTAAAGGGGAAGCGCCTAGCACGGAAGGAAGGGAAAAGCATATCAGCCCTTGATATTTTCGCCTCAGCTTCGGAGCATGTTTCTATGGACCCTTGAGGGTCATGCATGCCAATTTTGGGCCTGTTTCGGCAACTTGTTGTTTTTTGGCATTTTTTGGGTTTTTGGCCAAAAACTCATAAATTCGCCATTTCAGTTTGATGAGTTGTCAAGGGAGGAGGATGATACTGATGGATGCCATAATTCCATGAGCAGGTCTCCAGCGATTTTCAGGGCATTTGGAGATCATTCGCCCCCTCAAATTGGCGAAAAATACCCTCTTTTTGCACATTCTGCCCGCCATATCAGCAGTCTGCTATTTTCTGGGTTTTTTCACACAGGTACAGTTTTGGATGACTTCCAGGCCTTGGATTGGGATGGTTTCAGTTGCACCAGAAAGTATACATAGAGAGCTTTCCAGCAAGCCCTCATGAGCCTCATTTTGACATCGGGAAGGTGCCTATTGCATCCAGCAAGTCAGGGGACCTTTTTCAGGCATAAATATGAAGTATTTTTGTAATTTTTGAACTTCAAAAATCTGCTTTTCCCAAATGTGCGTTAAGCTATTTTTATCATTGGGAAATGATGTAAAGTCAATATAATTTCCGTTTTAGCAGTTTTTTAGATATTTTATGGGATATTTTGTGCCTTGGGCTTTGCAAATCCTCAAGGACAAGTTTAGATATTTTGACTTGGCCAATGGGATAGCTAGTTGCTCCATGAGGTTTTCCTCCCTCAAGCCTATTTATTCCATGGGTTTCATTGTAAATCAGAGGCTGAACTTGAGAAAAGAATCAATACATTGGTCATATGAGCTTTGAAGAATACACTTGAGTTATGATTTTTGGACTGCCTCTTGGATGCTTTTGAGGAATGATGAAGGATTGTTGATGGATTCCTTGACATGGTAGATGGTATAGTGTTTCTTTATATGTTTTTGTCTTCTAGTTTTCATTCATAATACACATTTCTTGCTGCTATAGATCAGTAGAGATTGATTTTGAGATATGCCCATGGAGGCACCTCAAAATCCCTAAATCTTCATAGCTTGATGTTTTCTTCTTCCTTAGTTATGCTAAAGAATTCTTAGTTGCTCTTTAGTAACTTAAGGTATTGTTGCTAAGTTTTATTCATAAGTTCTATGTATGTTGAGTAGGATGTATGGTTTTCCCTACCTACCTACAAGCTGCCCATAGTTCTAGCCATAAAACTTTCTCTTTGACTGATTTGTTGATCATCTTGTTGAACCAAGGAGGCCTAGTCCCGATCTAGCCCTTTGCCTAAAACTATGAAAGCTTGTTTTTCAAAGTGCCCAATGACTTAGAGACTATGTTTAGGCATTCCGGCATAGTTTATGAGTTGTTATTTTGTCTTATGTGTTTTCCCCAAAGTCTGATAGCCATTTCCCGAAGTTAGAGGGTCTTATACCTCTATGTATGGCTGGAATGTTTGATTTCTATGTATTAATTAGCTCATAGTTGCATTTAGCATGATTAATGTCTTGCTATAACATGTTTATGTCTGCTATAAACTAGTTACACTTGAAATCCCTTGTCTTTCACCAACTTGTTGTCCACTTAATCCATTTTGCCCAAAGATCCCTTCTACCGTGAATCAAATTGGCCCTACAGCAGCTTTACATCATCACCTCATAGCTTCCTTGACCTGTTTGACCCCATAGCCCAATTTATCTACATCTTGTTATCCAGTTTATGTATTTGATCAGTTTTATCCCTCACAAACTTAAAAACTAAAAAAACCAAAAACACACTTCATAACTAGCCTAATATCGGAACACCGCAAGTAAACACACCGACATCTTTTACACATATAGAGAGAGCCCTCTCTGAGTCCAGGAAGGCTAGGTCCTTGGGCTCCAAAGCTTGGTTTGATGTTACATCGTCATTTGGCTAGCCAATCGGCCAAATCACGAGACCCTAACATAATGGCGATCACGGTGGGACTTTGAGTCAAAACATCCTAGGTATCCCTTAGGAACTCTCAAAATCTCAGTCAAACTTAAAAGAGTAGAATCTGGTTGTCTCACCATCCTAGCAAAATGATGAGTCAGTTATAGGAAACTCTTCCAAACCTCAGGAATACATAAAACTCAAAAAACCCCAAAAAAAACTCCTTTAGATTGGTTTTTGACAGTATTGGTGGTGGACCATACAAATATACCTCAAAACAACTAAAAATCCACCTGGCGACTCCACTAGCCTCCAGTAGGCCTTACTACCTTGCTAAATTTTAGAATTCCATCCGATTTAGCCACCTCATCGCCATACTAACATAATGGCGATCACGGTGGGACTCTGAGTGATTAAAAAACTTAGTTTCCCTCATCTTAAGAGACTTTTGAGACTACTAGCTTATTGACTTATCCCACCGCTCTCTAACATAATGGCGATCATGGTGGGACCTACTGAGTACATGACAGTCTAGCGAACTCTTATAGACTCTTTAGTCCTTCAATCCTAAACTCAGACCATCAGCCTTTAGAATCATTTAGTGTAAACTCTCTGTTTCACCATCTTAGCAAAGTGATGAATCAAGTTTATAACACTCTTACATCCTAGGCTGCACATAAAACTCAGAAAAAACCCCAAAAACACTCCCTTATATTGGCTTTGACATTATTGGTGGTGGACCATACAAGTATACCTCAAAACAATAGACATTCCACCTGGCGACTCCACTAACTTCTAGTGAGCCTTACTATTTTACCAAATTCTAGGCTACTATCCGATAGACCTATCCCATCGCTCACTAACATAGCGGGAGATGGTCAGACACTGAGTACATAATAGTCCAGCAAACTCTTATAGACTCTTGTGGTCCTTTAGGTACCATAAACAAGCAAGCAGTCCCTAGACCCATTTTTTAGAATAAACTCTTTTTGTTCTCATCACCCTAGCAAAGTGTTGAAACAAGTCTAGGATACTTTAACAAACCATAGGCTGCACATAAAACTCAGAAAATCCAAAAACATTCTCAGATTAGTTACTGGTGGTGGACCATAGCTATCTTCACAAAAACAACCCATTTCCACCTGGCGACTCCACTAATCCATCCCTTTTGTTTTTGACCATCCTCTGCCTTAGTAAAGCTTTAGAAAAACCACTCATCCAGAACATTCACCATTACCATTCTCTCTAAACTCTGGATCTAAAATCTGGCTTCACGAAGAATCAACACCAGATCTCATCCAGACCCAAATCCCCCTATCATAGTAGATGACCCAGAAAAGATTCTGTGGCAAACTTCCGAAACTAATCATCTAGCTACTGATAGATCCATCCGTAGAGCAAGATCTGTACCTAAACATCGCACTATCCTACTAGATTCACCTTTTGAATTAGAGTCATCACAAACTCTTCCCAGAAGCAAATCATATAGTAAGATAAAATTTGACGATCTTGAACCCCTAGACCCACCACAGAGTCCTAGTAGAGAAGCTCCACCTACCACTCCTCCTGATTTCCAGCTTCTCTATCAATTTGGCTCCTATCATCCCAGATCTGTTCAAAACCAGATCACTAGTCCAAGTTCATCCGCCACACCTGGTCAAACCACCACTGTTCAAACCACTTCATTTCAGCCTACTAGTCCTCATCTTGTACATCATCCATTAGCTCCAGTCATGGCAGCCTGGTACGCACCTTTGGTGTTGCCACCACCTTTGGCTCCTCTCCCAAACAAATATCAAGACAAAATCCCACACTTTACTGGAGAAGACACCACCACACCTCAACAGCATATAAGTAGAATGACTGATGCTTATGAATACCTAGAGGTACAAGACGAGACTGTCAGAATGAGAATATTTGCTCAAAGTCTTGGTGGTGAACCTAAAGCATGGTTCAAAAGCTTGGCTCCAAACAGCATCCATGATATCCCCGAACTACATCAAGTCTTCAGAAATAGGTGGGAAATCCGAAGAAACCCCATTCAAATCCTGTCAGAATATAACAATCTAAAACGGGAAAATGGGGAAAGTGTCCAAGCTTACTGTACTAGGTTCAACAGTGTATATAACTCCCTCCCACCTCATTTGAAACCTCCACTTGGTTTAGCTTTGGCAAAATTTTCCGAGGGGTTTGATCCGGACATGACATATCATCTGAGAGACAAGGATCCCCCTACCTTAGAGGAAATGCAACAAATAGCTATAAAAGCAGATGCCAACTTAGCTGAAAAAAGAGCTAGAACTAGATCAGAAAGAAAAGTCACCTATAGAGATGAGGTCTCCACTTCATCACCTTCCTTAGATCCCAGAATAGATGACTTAGTCAAATCCATGGCTAAAATGTGGGAAAAGATAAATGAAAAATCTCCTATTAGGGACAACCAGCCAAACCCTCCAATCAGAAACCGAAACCAAAACTTTAGAAGGGAACAGCCCCAAAACAGACCAAGGGAAAATGACCAACAGATTAGGCCACCATTCAATGAAAACTATGTGGAAGAGGATGATAGAGATACAGAACCTCTTGATGAAATTCATCTAAACCTCATAGGATCTGATAGTGAGAGTGAGGTGTACCTCACAGAAGAAGAACAAGCCTTCTTTTCGCCTGATCAAGATGAGACCAACTATGAAGATCTTGACGACCCTGCCATAGATTTTCAGAATGCCATTATAGAAGCGCACAGGAAATATTACCTTAGAATTAAAAGAAACCAAGATAATGTCAAGAAAAGTAACTCTGATACTGCTAAAGTCCCTAATACCATCCTCAAGAAAGCAGTAGGCAATGACAAAATCAAGGTTGAGAAGACTGACCAAAGCAAAGCTAAAGTTATCCAAACTAGTCCTCTCTCAGATACTCCTGGTACTTCTACAAAAGTCACCGAAACAACTATGGCAAACAAAATCCCAAAACAAGGTCAACAAACTCAGAACATAGAAAATGTCGTGGCTGAAAAAACCGAAACAAACATATCTAAACTTCAGCTACCCTTCAGCTTTGAAGGCGAAATCGCCAAGATTAAGATCACCATGCCTCTTACTGAACTCATTGCCCAAAACTCTTATAAATCCCAAGTACTAAAGGTCTTAAATCTAGGAAATGATGCAAACACTGTTAATCTGACTGATGACATTCCTGAAGTATTGTTTGGTCCAAAGGTAGAGGGAAAATTCCAGGAGGGAGTTACTCTTCCATTTTACATTAGCCTAAACATCCACGACCAAATCCTCCATAATGCCATGCTAGACTCCGGCGCCTCGCATAATCTTATGCCGAAGGTAGTAATGGAAAGACTAGGCCTAGAAATCACAAGACCATACAAAGACTTGTATTCATTTGATTCAAGTAGAGTCCAATGCCTGGGTTTGATCAAAGACCTTTGTTTTAGTCTGGCCCAAATACCCGCGAAACACCTAATCATGGATATAGTGGTGGCAGACATTCCCCCCAAGTACGGGATGCTTCTATCCAGATCTTGGGGAGCCAAACTCCAAGGGAATATCCAACTGGACATGTCATATGCCACCATTCCTGTGTTTGGTCAGACTAGAATACTTTACCGTGAATCACACATGAAATACATGATTAGCAGTCAAGATAGGCCAGATAACATTCCAATGTGTTCTTTGCGTTCCGACCTAAACTCTTTCATTATGCATATTGATGTAAACATGGAGGAAGAGTTAGAAGAAACTGATATAGACTTAGATCCACCACATCAGTTTTCCTTGGTGCCTTATGATGAACTAGACACTCAAAATTACCATGATCATGAACAGTTGTGTCTTGAGGAAAGTAAGTTTCCCCTTTCCAAAGTAGGATTAGAGCAAGAAGCGCAAACCCTTATGTACTATCAAACAAATTGCTCTAGCTTTAGTCAAACACCAGCAGTAACTTGTGGAAATTTCTTCCGGGTAAAAGCTTTAGAAGACCTACACATCATAAACCTGTTTGGAACCCAAGAGCAAGGGAGTTTAATGTTTCTACCATATCTCAAGGATTTACCATCATGTGATCCTCCTACTGCAAATAAAGTTTTAACTATAACCTCCGCAGCTCAAAATCTAGAAAGAACGCCAGATAAACTTCTCATGAGCAAGAATGATAGTTGCAATCCTAGCATACCTGAACTACTGAAATTGGCTCATATTCTGTCTTTTCATGAAGAACTTAGAAAAGCCAAAGTCAGAAATCTCATGCAGAATACCAATTTCTACAGAAAAGGCAAGGGAAACTACTGTGTCACTACCTTCCCCTCAAAGAACAGTCTTTACAAGAGAAAACACAACAATCTGAAACAAAATGAAATAATCATGGATAAAACAGCTAGTTATAGAGTCTGCTTTGATTTTAGGAATAAAACTGCATATCCTTATAACAGAGATTATGTTTTTTCTACTCAAAACCATGATTTACCAATTAAAGGTGCTTTTAATCGTGTATGTTTGCAAGATGATGCTTCAGGTCATGGGCATAAGATTCCTTTGCAAAATAGACAGCTTAAAGATTTTTTCAAGTTCGCGAGAAATAGATCTGATTGCAAGTTCAAGATTGAAAAACCACCCAATGTCAGAAATCTATTCATAAAAGCCATGTTCCCAGTTTTAAATTTCTGCATCTGTGCATACCTTGATGATGTCATTATCTATTTTAAGAATGACCAAGAATACATGCATTACTTGAGGAAAACATATAGTAAGGAAAGGAGTGGAAATCAGATATTTAGAGAGGTACAAAGGGAAGACACTGGGCTGTTTAGAGATACTTGCATGAATCCCTATGTCATGTTAGAGAGAGAAAATTTCCCAAATTTTTCTTTTCAGGAGTTGAGGGGGCCAAGGTTGAGAGGAGATCCTTACGAGGATAAGATGCTGAAATTCTGTCATTTCCAAGATTTTTGAGTTTGAAACACTTTCAGTCATTGTACATATCATTGTTTGAAATATTGAAAAAATAGAAAAGTCAAAAACAGTAAAAGATAGGAAAGTCAAAAACAAGTAAAAAGCAGAAAAGAGGGCAAGTGAAGATATAACAAAGGCCCCATGTTCTAAAAAAATAGTCTTTCAGAAAGCGAGCAAGTCTAAATGCCGCTACTAGTGCTCCAATGTCTTGTTCAGCTATCTAGCCTAATCATAGCTGAGCATGTTTAAATTTATTTGCTGATAAGTTAGTGAGTGCCAAGATAGTCAACATTGTGTAAGATTGACTTATCACAGAGCTTAGATTAGGGAGAGATTCTGGTTCCACATGCCTAAAACAGGACCAAAGAGAGAAGCGAGGGATAAAAAAACACATTGTACATCTTAGCCCCGCTTGTCTAGTTTCCTTTTATTGCAGAATAACATTTGTGTGCAGCTTGTCTTTTATGCTGCAAATGCATGACAAATCAGACTGCCTAATCCTGATTTGATCATTTTTGAATTTCATATTGTAGATTAGAGAATGAAATCCTGTCAAAATGCTTAATCTTGACAATCGATCTAGTTTTAGGTAGAGAAATGAAGGAGTTCATCAGCTTAATCTGAACTCCCGGTAGATATAAGAGTAGAAATAGATAGGTTCATTTTGCAAAAAGAAAAATATGCATTGTCAAAAGGCTGCTAGTTCAAATGTGCCAAAGAGAAGAAAAAATGTTAGGAAAGATAGTGGGGTAGGTAGAAGTATCATTGATGTTAACCATGTTGTCACTTTTCAGAAATAACATCAAGAGAAGGGTAAATTTTGCGCCAATGGATAAGGCACTGGTCTTCATAAGCCAAAAATCTGAATTCTGGACACCTCCTGACGAGGAGTTGCCCTCCCCAAATGGAGCCACTGTTAGCCATCAGTATTTTTTACATGTTAGTGATGACTATATCTATAGCTGAGTTTTCTAGAAACTGTTTTCCTTATGTCAATATGTCATCTAGAAAACCCTCCTAAAACTTTTTTGCCTTTCTACTTTTCAGTCCACCCCTGTCGAAATCAAAACCTCATTATCACTATCCTATCTAGCTTCAGCCTTATTGGTCTACCCACCAGCTTTAAAAGGAAAATTCGCGCCACTCATATCCCCTAGATCTCAGCACTGCATAAACCCCAATCTCAAGCTGACTATTAGGTTTTTCACAGTGTTCTATGGTTTCTACAAAGGCAGAAAATATAATTTCATCTCATGGAGTAAATGCTTAAATTTACAGTTAGAGGAACAGCTGCTTCTAAATGTAACTTGAGCCTGAGATATGTCTGCAAAACAAAAAGCTACTCATCCAGACTTTACAGCTCTTTCCAGCATGAAAATCACAGTAAGAAAGGGACACCACTGTCTCAGCAAGCTGGTAAATTGTCAAGGCCGAGAACCTCCTTCATTTACAATCAGAGGGTTAGGGCGCCTCCTTCATCCACAAGCAGAGGGCGCTGGCCAATATTGACTTGGAAGATTGCAAAAGTCCAGGTTTGCTTTGTATTGAACAGTGAAACAATATCTCCAGGTTTTATGAATTTGAGTGATGGTCATAATAGGAATAGAGTTTAAAATATGCTAGCTCAAAGGTAAAAAGAGTCTGGTCTGATAAAGGAAGTCATCTGAAGCTTTCAAATCATGTGAATTGTTGAAATTTATAAAAGCATGTCATCAGCAAACATTCCAATCTTAAGCAGCCTGTTTTCCATAAGATCAAATTGAGTAGATGCTGACAAAAATGCCATTACACAGGCAGAAAGAAAGTTCTTGGTTTTTCAAAAGGCACTGACCTCCATAGTCACAGAAACTATTTGTCAAGTAATCTGTCATGAGATGACCAAACCAAATGATGATATTTCAGTCACCCTCAGAGCTGTGCAGGGAGACAGTGTCACTTTGGCTAGGGTTTCTTCTGAAACACAGTGATGATTGCAAGTAGAGATGCTAATATTGATGTTTTTCAAGTGGTTTACTTACCATCACATCCAGAGAAAAGCTGTGTCAAACAGATTTGTTGAAAAACCTTCAGATACCTTACCTGATGAAGAGCCTCCTCCATGTATGAGCAGATGGCCAAAGCCTGGATATTGTTGAAGACTGATTAGTCAGAAAGATGCAGTGGAAGGATACAAAGAAGGAATATAGAAGTCATTACACAGGTCAAAGATAATGCTTCTAATTCAAAAATATTACTCTTCCTATTCATATGAAAATATCTTTCAAAATATACATCATGGTGGACAGGAAATGTTATGAATAGGTATGCCATTGATACCAAAAGGGGGCAGTTTCCTTAAGGGAAAGGATCAAACAACAATCCAATATCACATGCCAAAATTCCAAAGGAGCGCTTTTCAAGAAATGGTGTTCAAGATTTTCAAATGATTCTGGCGCATTCTGAATGGTTTTTCCTTGTTAAAAATCACCAAGAAGGTAAAACAATGGACATAGTCTAGTTATGAAATGGTTCTATTTACAAAAATGGTCAACACACTGGTCAAAGCAAAATGGTGACTGTGTATCAAAGAGCCCTGTTTTTCCTGTTTTACAAGCTTATCTTTCAGATGGACAAGGTGAATAAGTCTACCAGTTGATGTATAGGCAAAAAAGTTGTTTTCATGGACAGTCAGTATGGATAGTTTGAAACAAACAAGTTTCCAGTATTAAATAAACAGAGATGTGGCATAATGTGTTGTCAAGAAGAGGATTGCAGTGAAAAATGCCCCTCTTTGAAGGCCATAGCAGGCTATAAAAGATGTAGCAACTTGGCTTTTACAGTAGGAAAATGGTTGAAGGAACAATGCAAACACCAAGGCTGTCAAAATACATTGACAAGGCAAGCCCTGTCCTTCAGAAACATAACGGTGTTTAAGCATTATTTTGACTGTTTTAAAGGAAGGGTTACTCTATCTCATGTATGAGACCAGTATTGTTGAAAATAGTGGCAGAAACGATATGAAGATTGTTGAGCTATTTTTCAAAATTTGAAATAGCGGTGTTGAAATATCACCAAGAGGACAAAATCAACAAGAATCATCACTCAGACTTATATGCTCGAATAGACAGATTTCTGACCTTTTGAGGAAAAACTGTGTTTGTTTTCTTTGAAAAGGAGTTGAAAATTATATTGACATTCTTTAAAGGAGTTATAATTCCTATGGTCGAAAACATTTCAAAAAGGAGTACCCCTTAAATGAAAGTCGATGTAACTTTAAAAATGTCAAAATAAATACACCAAAGCAGCGTACAATCCACAGTCTCCAAGCATCAAAGCATTTTTGAGCAAATTGAAGTTTTTCTGTTCGATTGAGGCTGAGCGACGTGCCTGTGTTTTTGCGCGACGCGCCTGGAAGAGGATTTAAACGGGCAGACAGTGTTGGCGCGACGCGCCTGTACGCCACCCGACAAGCCGACCCGACAGGCCACCCAGGTCTAGTTTTTGCGCGACGTTCTGTCTGCAAAAGAGTGTCGCGCATGCTTTGAAGATCCTCGGTGATACTCCAGCCCTCCCCAACGGCTGTTCATCGACTCTTGAGATATTTTCACACATTTTTCTCCCTCTGTGCCAAAACAATTGCTAAAGAACATGGAAGTTTGAAATCGAAATTATGGTGTGAAGTGAAAAGGTTAAAGCTGTTGGGTTAGGCCTGGTTCATATATCAAACATATGTGCTGAGAAAGCTGTTTAGCAAGGTCGAGATCAAATTAAAGGGTAGCTTGTCCATAGTTTTCAAAACTTTCAAAACCCTCTAACCTGGTCACTACAGCTAAAAAACAGTGTTTTTCCACACAGTGAGAAGTGTTGAAATATGATAAAGGGCTGATTGTGTCATTCAAAAAACACCTACAGAGATACTTGGTCTTGAGATTAAGGGCAGTTTGTTTTCAAAACAATCGAAAGGCAGAGGTTTTCCTGTAAAGAATTGTGTTTTGATTAAAGGAGATTTTGTTGTAGAAAGACAAGGTTTAGGTTTGCAGAGAAACTTTCCACACTGTCCTCAAAGCAGTTCCACATTATTAAAACAATGAAATGCAACCAGTGAAAAGGATTTTGACTTATTTGCTTTGAAAAAAGAGAACTCACATAGTTTTTGCCAAAAATTGTGTGGTCTTCTAAAAACTCTGTCACTTTTGCTCCAATCCTGTGTATTGACAGTCTAAGCACATGTATGGTGGTTTGCTAGAGATGCAAATTGTTGAAAGGTGGCACACTTATACAGGGCAAGGTTTTAATGATTGAAAGCCTCCTCGAGCAAGGAGTTAGGTGTATTGGTTGACATCTAAGACTTCAAGAACAGAGTGATTATTAGCATTTCCTCACAACACACTCTTTTAGCAGACTGCCCCTCTTTCACTGTATTTTTTTCACTACTGTGAATTTGTTGACAGAGATTTTCCAAAGGTGAACAGGACACTAGAGGGCAGGGTTGTTGATGATTGAATTTAACATTGGAGACAGAGGTACAGGTGTGGTGGTTGACCTTTGAAATTCACAAGTAAAGAGGTGTTGTTCCTAAACACTGTGCACTAATATTTCACCTAACCTAAGTCTCTTTTCTCTTCCACTGTATGGTCTCTTCTATAGAAATCTGTTGACAGAGGTATTTTCAAGGTGGAAGACCTGAAGAGCAGGGTTTTAATATTTGAGTTTTGTTTTGAAGACACAAAGACAAGTGTTGATTGGCCTCTAACAAATCCACAGGAAGGATAATTTTTCAATACTGTGCACAACAAATCTACACAGCAATTTGTCTCATCTTTACTGATAGTGTCCTATTGAGGAATTTACCTGGCTGAGGTACCTCCAAAGGTGAAGGGCTGGTTTTAAGGAGAGCAGAGTTTGTTTATTCAAAGAAACACTTGTTGCAAACCCTCCACCTCACATTTTTCTCTGTCCAAGCAGCATATTGCCACAGTTTCAATCTAGAAGGGCATTTTACATACAGTGAAGGCAGTTTGCCTCTTCCAAAGCTTGTTCAAGTCAGAATGCCTCCAAAGCAAGATCACAGGAGTGGTCCACATAAGAGATATGAGCCTATCTCCACAGAAGAAATCAATGCTCACCCATCTGTGCTTTTCAATTTCCATGAAGTAGGCTGTCTTGATTTCTGCCAGAGGATAGAAGAAGTCAAGAGTTTTTCGCCACTAACACATTTGTGTGCTTTGAGATTCAAGGACAAACACTTCCAATTGGTGGGTCTTGATTTCAAAATTTCCCCAAGGTATGTGTCCAAGGCTACCAAGATCCCGTATCATGGTGAAAAGTGGTTTAAACAAGCTCATCTTGATTTAGAGGATTACAAACCTTTCATCAAGCCTGAACATAGGGAAACTATCACTGCTATTTTCCCTTTTTCCTATCTTCTTGACAGTTATGCTCCACTGATGAAAGCCATAATGAGATATTTCACTTGTGAAGGGAGGTTTAATCGAATTTATGCCTACCATGTCCGCTTGTTGATGCATTTTACCAGAAGCAGGCAACTAAACCTTCCTTACGTTTTGTCCAAGAGCATAGAGAAAATGGCATCTACTGTCCAAAAGAAGGCTCCACCTCAGCAAATCCCTTCTCTCTTTCATCATTCCTTGATCAAGATTATCTTCTTACACCAGCTAGAGAAGAAAGGGGTTTCATGGGATTCATTCATCAGCCATTCAGATTTTGCCACTGTCCCTCCTATTCATGTGTCTCCTACTCAGCCTGTCCATCGCCCAGTGCCTTTGTCTAGTAGGCCTACACCTAGAAAACTCAGAATTACTACTGGGCAGCCAAGTTAGCAGCAAGAAGGAGAAGGCAGTGAACAGCAGCAGTTGGAGGTTGAGGAACATCAGCAGTTGGAGGTTGAGGGACAGCAGCAGTTGGATATTGAGGGACAGCAGCAGATACAGGAAGAGGAACAGCAGCAGACAGCAGTTGAGGAGCAGCAAGTTGGGCAGGCAATTGAAGCACCTTTTGAGCCACAAATTGGACAAGATATTGAGGAAGAACAGCAAGCTAAAGATGCCACCTTAACAGTGACAAAGATGGTTCCTAGTAAGAGGAAATTGCCCAAAAAGACACCTTCTAGCTTGCCAAGGAGGAAAAGCGCCAAATTGGCCTTCAAAGGCAAAAGCATAGTTGGAGAAAGTGCCAAACATGGAGGTGAATTAGCTGTCATCCCTATCCCAAGCAATGACAGTGATAATGAGGCCCACATCCTTGAAAACCTCCTCATTCACAAAGAGGGGCAAATTGAGGTATTACAGGAAGATCTTCAAAGGGCGAGGAATTTCAACCACTTCTTGGAGGTTGAAAACAAACAGATGAAGTTTCATGCAGCTATTCATGAGGCAAGGGCAATTAAGTATAAGAAAGAGGCAGAAAGGGCGCAAGCAAGAATTGAAAAGCTCATTGGTGAGTTTGATGATGAAGAGGAGGAAGACCAGCCTAGGCGAAAGAGGCCTAGGACCATCGGGCTTAGAAGAGCCTTGGAAAAGCAGAGAGCAGAAGAACAAGCCCATTTCCAAGCCTTTCCTCTCACTGCCCTCCTTGAGCAGGAAATTGAGGAAAACAAAGAAGCATGGCTTGAGAGAGCTAACCAGCATTTGGAAATGAAGCTTGAGAGGGTGAACAGGGATCTTGAGCTGCAGAGGAAGAGGACACACCACTTCCAAAAGCTGAATCAGTTTGCCCGGCGCAAACTAAAGGCAGCACAAGAGAAGCTGAAGAAGTTAAAGGGGAAGCGCCTAGCACGGAAGGAAGGGAAAAGCATATCAGCCCTTGATATTTTGGCCTCAGCTTCGGAGCATGTTGCTATGGACCCTTGAGGGTCGTGCATGCCAATTTTGGGCCTATTTCGGCAACTTTTTGTTTTTTGGCATTTTTTGGTTTTTTGGCCGAAAACTCATAATTTCGCCATTTCAGTTTGATGAGTTGTCAAGGGAGGAGGATGATACCGATGGATGCCATAATTCCATGAGCAGGTCTCCAACGATTTTCATGGCATTTGAAGATCATTCGCCCCCTCAAATTGGCGAAAAACACCGTCTTTTTGCACATTCTGCCCGCCATATCAGCAGCCTGCTATTTTCTGGGTTTTTTCACACATGTACAGTTTTGAGGGACTTCTAGAGATCAGATTGAGGTGATTTCAGTTGCACCGGAAAGCAGACACAGAGAGCTTTCCAACGGGCCATCATGAGCCTCATTTCGACACCGGGAAGGCTGCCATTTGCCTTCAGCAAGTCAGGGGACCTTTTTCAGGCATAAATATGAAGTATTTTTGTAATTTTTGAACTTCAAAAATCTGCTTTTCCCAAATGTGCGTTAAGCTATTTTTATCATTGGGAAATGATGTAAAGTCAATATAATTTCCATTTTTAGCAGTTTTTTAGATATTTTATGGGATATTTTGTGCCCTGGGCTTTGCAAAGCCTCAAGGACAAGTTTAGATATTTTGACTTGGCCAATGGGATAGCTAGTTGCTCCATGAGGTTTTCCTCCCTCAAGCCTATTTATTCCATGGGTTTCATTGTAAATCGGAGGCTGAACTTGAGAGAAGAATTAATACATTGGTCATATGAGCTTTGAAGAATACACTTGAGTTATGATTTTTGGACTGCCTCTTGGATGCTTTTGAGGAATGATGAAGGATTGTTGATGGATTCCTTGACATGGTAGATGGTATAGTGTTTCTTTATATGTTTTTGTCTTCTAGTTTTCATTCATAATACACATTTCTTGCTGCTATAGATCAGTAGAGATTGATTTTGAGATATGCCCATGGAGGCACCTCAAAATCCCTAAATCTTCATAGCTTGATGTTTTCTTCTTCCTTAGTTATGCTAAAGAATTCTTAGTTGCTCTTTAGTAACTTAAGGTATTGTTGCTAAGTTTTATTCATAAGTTCTATGTATGTTGAGTAGGATGTATGGTTTTCCCTACCTACCTACAAGCTGCCCATAGTTCTGTCCATAAAAATTTCTCTTTGACTGATTTGTTGATCATCTTGTTGAACCAAGGAGGCCTAGTCCCGATCTAGCCCTTTGCCTAAAACTATGAAAGCTTGTTTGTCAAAGTGCCCAATGACTTAGAGACTATGTTTAGGCGTTCCGGCGTAGTTTATGAGTTGTTATTTTGTCTTATGTGTTTTCCCCAAAGTCTGATAGTCATTTCCCGAAGTTAGAGGGTCTTATACCTCTATGTATGGCTGGAATGTTTGATTTCTATGTATTAATTAGCTCATAGTTGCATTTAGCATGATTAATGGCTTGCTATAACATGTTTATGTCTACTATAAACTAGTTACACTTGAAATCCCTTGTCTTTCACCAACTTGTTGTCCACTTAATCCATTTTGCCCAGAGATCCCTTCTACCGTGAATCAAATCGGCCCTACAGCAGCTTTACATCATCACTTCATAGCTTCCTTGACCTGTTTGACCCCATAGCCCAATTTATCTACACCTTGTTATCCAATTTATGTATTTGATCAGTTTCATCCCTCACAAACTTAAAAACTAAAAAACCAAAAACACACTTCATAACTAGCCTAATATCAGAACATCACAAGTAAACACACCGACATCTTTTACACATATAGAGAGAGCCCTCTCCGAGTCCAGGAAGGCTAGGTCCTTGGGCTCCAAAGCTTGGTTTGATGTTACATCGTCATTTGGCTAGCCAATCGGCCAAATCACGGGACCCTAACATAATGGCGATCACGGTGGGACCTTGAGTCAAAACATCCTAGGTATCCCTTAGGAACTCTCAAAATCCCAGTCAAACTTAGAAGAATAGAATCTGGTTGTCTCACCATCCTAGCAAAATGATGAGTCAGTTATAGGAAACTCTTCCAAACCTCAGGACTACATAAAACTCAGAAAAACCCCAAAAAACTCCTTTAGATTGGTTTTTGTTAGTATTGGTGGTGGACCATACACATACACCTCAAAACAACTAAAAATCCACCTGGCGACTCCACTAGCCTCCAGTAGGCCTTACTACCTTGCTAAATTTTAGAATTCCATCCGATTTAGCCACCTCATTGCCACCCTAACATAATGGCGATCACGGTGGGACTCTAAGTAACAAAGCTTAGTTTCCCTCACCTTTAGAAGCCTTTAAGAATACTATCTGATTGACTTATCCCACTGCTCACTAACATAGTGACACTCACAGTAGGACCTTCCGAGTTAGTGGCAATCTAAGTACAACTTAGTAACTCCCGAAGTCTCAATCAAGCTTAGTAAACTTAGAAATTGTTTGAAGAGTAGAAAATAGCTTTTTCACCATCTTAGCAAAATGACGAGTCAGTTATAGAAATCTCTTCCAAACCTTGTAGGCACATAAAACTCAAAAAACCCCAAAAACACTCCCTTAGATTGGCTTTTGACAATATTGGTGGTGGACCATACAAGTATACCTCAAAACAAACTGAAAATCCACCTGGCGACTCCACTAAACTTCTAGTAAGCCTTACTAATTTTCAAAACTCTAGGCTACTATCCGATAAACCTATCCCATCGCTCACTAACATAGCGGGAGATGGTGGGACACTGAGTACATAATAGTCCAGCAAACTCTTATAGACTCTTTAGTCCTTTAGGTACCACCCTTTTATTTTTGACCATCCTTCCCCTTAGTATAACTTTAGAAAAAATCACTCATCCAGAACATTCACCAATACCATCCTTTCTAAACTCTGGATCTAAAATATGGCTTCACGAAGAATCAATACCAGAGCTCATCCAGACCCAAATCCCCCTATCATAGTAGATGACCCAGAGAAGATTCTGTGGCAAGCTTCCGAAACTGATCATCTAGCTACTGATAGATCCATCCGTAGAACAAGATCTGTACCTAAACATCGCACTATCCTACTAGATTCACCTTTGGAACTAGAGTCATCACAAACTCTTCCCAGGAGCAAATCATATAGTAAGATAAAATTTGACGATCTTGAAACCCTAGACCCACCACAGAGTCCTATTAGAGAAGCTTCACCCACCACTCCTCCTGATTTCCAGCTTCTTTATCAATTTGGCTCCTATCATCCCAGATCTGCTCAAAACCAGATCACTAGTCCAAGTTCATCCGCTACACCTGGTCAAACCACCACTGTTCAAACCACTTCATTTCAGCCTACTAGTCCTCATCTTGTATATCATCCATTAGCTCCAGTCATGGCAGCCTGGTACGCACCTTTGGTACTGCCACCACCTTTAGCTCCTCTCCCAAACAAATATCAAGACAAGATCCCACACTTTACTGGAGAAGACACCACCACACCTCAACAGCATATAAGTAGAATGACTGATGCTTATGAATACCTAGAGGTACAAGACGAGACTGTCAGAATGAGAATATTTGCTCAAAGTCTTGGTGGTGAACCTAAAGCATGGTTCAAAAGCTTGGCTCCAAACAGCATCCATGATATCCCCGAACTACATCAAGTCTTCAGAAATAGGTGGGAAATCCGAAGAAACCCCATTCAATTCCTGTCAGAATATAACAATCTAAAACGGGAAAATGGGGAAAGTGTCCAAGCTTATTGTACTAGGTTCAACAGTGTATATAACTCCCTACCACCTCATTTCAAACCCCCACTTGGTCTAGCCTTGGCAAAATTCCCCGAGGGTTTCGATCCGGACATGACTTATCATCTGAGAGATAAGGATCCCCCTACCTTGGAGGAAATGCAACAAATAGCCATAAAAGCAGATGCTAACTTAGCAGAAAAGAGGGCTAGGACTAGATTAGAAAGGAAGGTCACCTATAGAGACGAGGTCTCCACCTCATCACCTTCCCTAGATCCTAGAATAGATGACTTAGTCAAATCCATGGCCAAAATGTGGGAAAAGATAAATGAAAAAGCTTATGTTAGGGACAACCAGCCAAACCCTCCAATCAGAAACCGAAACCAAAGCTTTAGGAGGGAACAGCCCCAAAACAGACCAAGGGAAAATGACCGACAGATTAGGCCACCATTCAATGAAAACTATGTGGAAGAGGATGATAGGGATACAGAACCTCTTGATGAAAGTCATCTAAACCTCATAGGATCTGATAGTGAGAGTGAGGTGTACCTCACATAAGAAGAACAAGCCTTCTTTTCGCCTGATCAAGATGAGACCAACTATGAAGATCTTGACGACCCTGCCATAGATTTTCAGAATGCCATTATAGAAGCTCACAGGCAATATGACCTTAGAAGTAAAAGAAACCAAGATAATGTCAAGAAAGGTAACTCAAATACTGCTAAAGTCCCTAATACCATCCTCAAGAAAGCAGTAGGCAATGAAAAAATCAAGGTTGAGAAGACTGACCAAAGCCAAGCTAAAGTTACCCAAACTATTCCTCTCTCAGATACTCCTGATACTTCTACAAAGGTCACCAAAACAACTATGGAAAACAAAATCCCTAAACAAGGTCAACAAACTCAGAACATAGACAAGGTCTTAGCTAAAAAAGCTGAAACAAACATATCTAAACTTCAAGTGCCTTTTAGCTTTGAAGGCGAAATCGCTAAGATCAAAATCACCATGCCCCTTACTGAACTCATTGCCCGAAACTCTTATAAATCCCAAGTACTAAAAGTCTTAAATCTAGGGAATGATGCAAACACTGTTAATCTCACTGATGACATTCCTGAAGTATTGTTTGGTCCAAAGGTAGAGGGAAAATTCCAAGAGGGAGCTACTCTTCCATTTTACATTAGCCTAAACATCCACGACCAAATCCTCCACAATGCCATGCTAGACTCTGGCACCTCGCATAATCTTATGCCGAAGGTAGTAATGGAAAGATTAGGCTTGGAAATCACAAGACCATACAAGGACTTGTATTCATTTGATTCAAGTAGAGTCCAATGCCTGGGTTTGATCAAAGACCTTTGTTTTAGTCTGGCCCAAATACCTGCGAAACATCTAATCATGGATATAGTAGTGGCAGACATTCCTCCCAAGTACGGGATGCTTCTATCCAAATATTGGGGAGCCAAACTCCAAGGGAATATCCAACTGGACATGTCATATGCCACCATTCCTGTGTTTGGTCAGACCAGGATACTCTACCGCGAATCACACATGAAATACATGATTAGCAGTCAAGATAGGCCAGATAACATTCCAATGTGTTCTTTGCGTTCCGACTTAAACTCTTTCATTATGCATATTGATGTAAACATGGAGGAAGAGTCAGAAGAAACTGATGTAGACTTAGATCCACCACATCAGTTTTCCCTGGTGCCTTATGATGAACTAGACACTCAAAAATACCATGATCAGGAACAGCTGTGTCTTGAGGAAAGTAAGTTTCCCCTTTCCAAAGTAGAATTAGAGCAAGAAGCGCAAACCCTCATGTACTATCAAGCAAATTTCTCTAGCTTTAGTCAAACACCAGCAGTAACTTGTGGAAATTTCTTCCGAGTAAAAGCTTTAGAAGACCTACACATCATAAACTTGTTTGGAACCCGAAAGCAAGGGAATTTAATGTTTCTACCATATCTCAAATATTTACCATCAGGTGATCCTCCTACTGCAAATAAAGTTTTAACTATAACCTCAGCAGCTCAAAATCTTGAGAAAATGTCAGATAAACTTATCATGAGCCAGGATGACTATTGCAATCCTAGCTTACCTGAACTACTGAAATTGGCTCATATTTTGTCTTTTCATGAAGAACTTAGAAATGCTAAAATCAGAAATCTCATGCAGAATACCAGTTTCTACAGAAAAAGCAAGGGAAACTACTATGCCAATACCTTCCCCTCAAAGAACAGCTTTGACAAGAGAAAACACAACAATCTGAAACAAAATGAAATAATCAGGGATAAAACAGCTGGTCATAGAGTCTGCTTTGATTTTAGGAATAAAACTGCATATCCCTATAACAGAGATTATGTTTTTTCTACTCAAGACCATGATTTACCAATTAAAGGTGCTTTTAATCGTGTATGTTTGCAAGATGATGTTTCAGGTCATGGTCATAAGATTCCTTTGCAAAATAGACAGCTTAAAGATTTTTTCAAGTTTGCGGGAAGTAGATCTGATTTCAAGTTCAAAATTGCAAAACCACCCAATGTCAGAAATCTGTTCATGAAAGCCATGTTCCCAGTTTTAAATTTCTGTATTTTTGCATACCTTGATGATGTCATTATCTATTTCAAGAATGACCAAGAGTACATACATTACCTGAAGAAAGCATACAGTAGGGAAAGGAGTGGAAATCAGATATTCAGAGAGGTACAAAGGGAGGATACTGGGCTGTTTAGAGATTCTTGCATGAATCCTTATGTCATGTTAGAGAGAGAGAATTTCCCAAATTTTTCTTTTCAAGAGTTAAGTGGGCCAAGGGTGAGAGGAGATCCTTACGAGGATAAGATGCTGAAATTCCGTCATTTCCAAGATTTTTGAATTTGAAACACTTTCAGTCATTGTACATACCATTGTTTGAAATGTTGAAAAAATAGAAAATTCAAAAACATTAAAAAGCAGAAAAGAGGGCAAGTGAATATAGAACCAAGGCCCCATGTTCTAAAAAATAGTCTTTCAGAAAGCGAGCAAGTCTAAATGCCGCTACTAGTACTCCAATGTCTTGTTCAGCTATCTAGCCTAATCATAGCTGAGCATGTTTAAATTTATTTGCTGATAAGTTAGTGAGTGCCAAGATAGTCAACATTGTGTAAGATTGACTTATCACAGAGCTTAGATTAGGGAGAGATTCTGGTTCCACATGCCTAAAATAGAACCAAAGAGAGGAGCGAGGGATAAAAAACAAATTGTACATCTTAGCCCCGCTTGTCTAGTTTCCTTTTGTCGCAAAATAACATTTGTGTGCAGCTTGTCTTTTATGCCGCAAATGCATGACAAATCAGACTGCCTAATCCTGATTTGATCATTTTTAAATTTCATGTTGTAGATTAGAGAATGAAATCCTGTCAAACTGCTTAATCTTGACAGTCAATCTAGTTTTAGGTAGAGAAATGAAGGAGTTCATCAGCTTAATCTGAACTCCCGGCAGATATAAGAGTAGAAATAGATAGTTTCATTTTGCAAAAAGAAAAATATGCATTGTCAAAAGGCTGCTAGTTCAAATGCGCCAAAGAGAAAAAATTAATCTGAACTCCCGGCAGATATAAGAGTAGAAATAGATAGGTTCATTTTGCAAAAAGAAAAATATACTTTGTCAAAAGGCTGCTAGTTCAAATGCGCTAAAGAGAAGAAAAAATGTTAGGAAAGATAGTGGGATAGGTAGAAGTATCATTGTTGTTAATCATGCTGTCAATTTTTCAGAAATAACATCAAGAGAAGGGTAAATTTTGCGCCAATGGATAAGGCACTGGTCTTCATAAGCCAAAAATCTGAATTCTGGACACCTCCTGACGAGGAGCTGCCCTCCCCAAATGGAGCCACTGTTAGCCATCAATATTTTTTTTTACATGTTAGTGATGACTATATCTATAGCTGAGTTTTCTAGAAACTGTTTTCCTTATGTCAATATGTCATCTAGAAAACCCTCCTAAAACTTTTTTTTCCCTTCTACTTTTCAGTCCACCCCTGTCGAAATCAAAACCTCATTATCACTATCCTATCTAGATTCAGCCTTATTGGTCTGCCCACCAGCTTTAAAAGGCAAATCCACATCTATTTCAAAACTCTCCCCTATGTTAGGAAGTGGCGCTTTAGGACATTTCACCCTTGGCAATCACCAAAAAGCCAAAAAGCCTCCATCTGCAACAGGCCTACCATGACTGATCCCTTACTTTGCAAATGAAATTGACAAGCAGCCTTAAGTCGCGCCACTCACATCCCCTAGATCTCAGCACTGCATAAAAACCAATCTCAAGCTGACTATTAGGTTTTTCACAGTGTTCTATGGTTTCTACAAAGGCAGGAAATATAATTTCATCTCATGAAGTAAATGTTTGAGTTTACAGTTAGAGGAACAGCTGCTTCTAAATGTAACTTGAGCCTGAGATATGCCTGCAAAACAGAAAGCTACTCATCCAGACTTTACAGTTCTTTCCAGCATGAAAATCACAGAAAGACACCACTATCTCAGCAAACTGGTAAATTGTAAAGGCCCAGAACCTCCTTCATTTACAAGTAGAGGGTTAGGGTGCCTCCTTCATCCACAAGCAGAGGGCGCTGGCCAGTATTGACTTTGAAGATTGCAAAAGTCCAGGTTTCTTTTACCTCCGGAATATTGAAATAATATCTCCAGGATTTATAAATGTGACTGATGATCATAACAGGAATAGAGAAAAATTCCAATCATAAGAAGCCTGTTTGTCCGCAAGATCAAATGGAATAGATGCTGACAAAAAACACCATTACACAGGCAGAGAGAAAGTTCTTGGTTTCTCAAAAGCACCAATTTCCATAATCATAGACTATCTTTTCAAGTAATTTGTCGAGGATGATCAAAGCAAATGATGACATTAAGGCCACCCTTAGAAGCAAGTACAGGAGATGCGTCATTTTGGCTAGGGTTTTTGCTGAAACACAGTGATGCTTGCAAGAAGAGATGCTAATATTGATGTTTTTCAAGAGGTTCACTTACCATCACATCCAGAGAAAAGCTGTGTCAAACAGAGTTGTCAAAAAACCTTCAGATACCTTACCTGATGAAGAGCCTCCTCCACATATGAGCAGATGGCCAGAGCCTTGGATATTGTTGAAGACTGAATTAGTCAAAAAGGTGCAGCGCATCAGTTAGGAAGAAAGCTAGTACTTTGGCACTGCAAATGATAGTGTTTATGACACAAAGGTGTTGGTTTCCCTATTCAAATGAGATGTCTGTCAAACTGTACCTATAGTGGAAGGGAGACACTATTAAATATATGCATGCATTGATACCAAAAGGAGCAGTTTCTTTAAAGGAAATGGTTAAAAGGTACTCCACTATCACCTGCCCAAAAGTCTAAAGGAGCTCTTTTTGAGTAAAACAGAGGAAATATGGTATGAAGGGATGCAAGCAAGAATATGGCACTTACAATCCAAAAAGGAACTTGTGTATCACCTGGAAGCAGGGACTGACACCATGTACAAAAAGAGCTTTTGCCTAAGCCTTCTCATCATATAGCCATCAGCAGATTAAGACAGAGTTTCTGGAAATGAGTTTTTTTAGCTCTGGACAACACTCAAAACCCATGAAGCACTTCACTATTACAAATCCAATCAAAAGACATCTACAGGATTCTGTCAAACCAAGCTTAAAAGGAGGAGGTATTTCTTCAAAGCAAGGAACAGTAAGGACATTTTATCACAAGTCATCATCTGGTTTTGAAGAATTTGGCAAGCATAAAAAGAAATCAGCTACAATGTGTCACCTGCAAAAGAGAAAAGGTAAAACAGTGGACAGAGTTAAGCTTTGGCAATGGTTCTATTATAAAAGGTCAATACACTGGTCAGAACAAATGATAACTGTATTTCAAAGGGACCTATTCCTCCTAGTCCATAATTTTCCCTTTCAGAATATACATCACAAGTAGAGAGGCATTTCAGGTTTAGTTCCCAGGATGGACATGGTGAATAAGTATACCAGTTTATATATAGGCAAAGAAGTTGTTTTCATGGACAGCCAATGTTATGTATAGTTTTCGGTATTGATAAACGATCGCGAGAGATAGTATAAAGGTTATGGAGACAATTTTCCAAAGTTTAAAAAGTTTGGTGTTGAAATGTCCTAAAGAGATGGCCAGAAAAAATCACCTTGAGCTACTGTGTGTACAAAACAGAGTTCTGACTTTAAGTTTCTTTTGCTTTCATAAAGGGGTTGGTCCATTGATTAGACAGTCCAAAAGCATCGAAAACCTTCAAATGCATGCACAGATTATGAATTCAGTTTTGCAAATGCACCAAGGTGTTAAAAGGATTAAAAGACTGTGAAAACTTCGCAAAAAGGCCAAACCAAAATCCCGCTTCACATTTAAAAAGAAGGTGACCGTTGAAAAGAGTTGAAATGACATAAGGTTGAAATATGAGAGTGAGAGGTTCATTTTCAAAATTCAAAACGAAGCTCCACGCCGCCCTCAGCATCGAAACAACAATTTTCTGGTCGAAATAGCAGAGTTTGCACATTTTTTGCACTGCGCGACGCGCCTGGAAGCCCGCGAGACGCGCCTGGCAGAAGTTTTAAATAGGCCGCCTGTGTTAGCGCGACGCGCCTGTACAGTGGCGCTACGCGCCTGTACAGGCCGCCCGACCACCCGACAGGCCGACCCGACAAGCATTTTCTTGCGCGACGTTCTATCTTCAAAAGAGTGCCGCGCAGGTTTAAAAGGCTCCGGTGCTACTCCAGCCCTGCACAAGGATTGTTCATCAAATTTAAAGGTATTCTCATACATTTTCCCCCTCGGCTTCAAGAAATTTCTAAGTGACAAGAAAATTTTAAATCAAACAGTGGTGTAAAAGGTTAGAGCAAAACTGCCCAGTTTGACCTAATTTGCTTATCGACCTATATGTTAAAGGAGCTCCCTAGTAAGATCAAGATCAGATCAGAAGGATGGCTTGTTTTCATTTCTGTTATCACCATATTTATCAAAGGATTTTGCTTTGAAATTACCCTTGGATTGAAAGCTATGTGTACATGAGAAATACACTGATAAGAGTGACTACCAAGAAACAGTGTATCAGACTTTTACAAACCTCCTCATTACGTAGCATACAGAACTCTAAAAAACTGTCACTATACCAGAAAAATAGTGCTATTTGCTGTACAGTTTTTGAGGTGTAAAGATGTAAAAAAATGATGGCTGTGTCATTCAAAGGCACCTACAGGAAATAAATGGTTTGAAACTAAGAGCGGGATGTTTTCATTTTAAAAGGATCAGGGATCCTATACTTTCACAAACATCAAAGGTCAAAGGCTTTTCCCATAAAGATCTGTGTTTTGATTAAAAAGAGAGTTTGTATATAGAAACAGGACTTAGGTCTGTCAGTTGAAACAAAGGTTTTCTCCTCCAAAAGCTAGGGTTACATGTATAAGGGGCCCTTGACTGTTTTGAAAAAGAAAACTCACATAAGCTTCTGCCCAAAAGCTCTGTGGTTTTTGAAAGGATCTGTCATCTTGGCTCAGGATTAGGCCAAGTGACTTTTTAATTTGCATAAAGAGTTGTTTTCACACATGCAAGATTGATTGACTGTTGGCATACTTAGTCAAGGCAGATTTGGAATGATTGGAAAATACAATGTTGATCCAAGACACAAGATGTGTTGATTAACTTTCAAGGATCTCCAAGCAGGGAAACTTTGACATTATATACAGCATACCTCATATAATTTGCCCTTCTTTTCACTATATTATATCATCTAGAGAAATCTGTTGACAGAGGTATTTTCAAGGTGGAAGACCATTTCTGAAGAGCAGGGTTTTTATAATTAATATTTGTCTTGAAGACCAAATACTGGTGTGTTGATTGGCCTCTAACAAATCCACAGGAAAGGTGATTTTTCAATACTGTGCACAGGAAATCTACACAGCAATTTGTCTCATCTTTACTGATGGTGTCCTATTAAGGAATTTACTTGGCTGAGGTACATCCAAAGGTGAAGGGCTGGTTTTAAGGAGAGCAGAGGTTGTTTATTCAAAGAAACATTGTTGCAATCTATCCTAACCACACTGTTTATCTGTCCAAACAGCATATTGCCACAGTTTCAATCCAGAAGGGAATTTTACATACAGTAAAGGTATTTTGCCTCTTTCAAAGCTTTTTCAGGTCAGAATGCCTCCAAGGCAAGACCACAGGAGCGGTCCACATAAGAGATATGAGCCTATCTCCACAGAAGAAATCAATGCTCACCCATCTGTGCTTTTCAATTTCCATGAAGTAGGCTGTCTTGATTTCTGCCAGAAGATAGAAGAAGTCAAGAGTTTTTCGCTATTAACACACTTGTGCGCTTTGAGATTCAAAGAAAAACACTTCCAATTGGCGGGTCTTGATTTCAAAATTTCTCCAAGGTATGTGTCCAAGGCTACCAAGATCCCGTATCATGGCGAAAAGTGGTTTAAACAAGCTCATCTTGACTTAGAGGATTATAAACCTTTCATCAAGCATGAACATAGGGAAACTATCACTGTTATTTTCCCTTTTTCCTATCTTCTTGACAGCTATGCTCCACTGATGAAAGCCATAATGAGATATTTCACTTGTGAAGGGAGGTTTAATCGAATTTATGCCTACCATGTCCGCTTGTTGATGCATTTTACCAGAAGCAGGCAACTAAACCTTCCATACTTTTTGTCCAAGAGCATAGAGAAAATGGCATCTACTGTCCAAAAGAAGGCTCCACCTCAGCAAATTCCTTCTCTCTTTCATCATTCCTTGATCAAGATTATCTTCTTACACCAGCTAGAGAAGAAGGGGGTTTCATGGGATTCATTCATCAGCCATTCAAATTTTGCCACTGTCCCTCCTGTTCATGTGTCTCCTACTCAGCCTGTCCATCGCCCAGTGCCTTTGTCTAGTAGGCCTACACCTAGAAAACTCAAAATGACTACTGGGCAGCCAAGTCAACAACAAGAAGGAGAAGGCAGTGAACAGCAGCAGTTGGAGGTTGAAGAGCAGCAGCAGTTGGAGGTTGAGGAGCAGCAGCAGTTAGAGGTTGAGAAACATCAGCAATTGGATATTGAAGGACAACAACAGATACAGGAAGAGGAACAACAGCAGACAACAATTGAGGAGCAGCAAGTTGGGCAGGCAATTGAAACACCTTTTGAGCCACAAACTGGACAGGATATTGAGGAAGGACAGCAAGCTAAAGATGCCACCTTAACAGTAGCAAGGATTGTTCCTAGTAAGAGGAAATTGCCCAAAAAGATACTTTCTAGTTTGCCAAGGAGGAAAAGCGCCAGATTGGCTTTCAAAGGCAAAAGTAAAATTGGAGAAAATACAAAGCATGGAGGTGAATTAGCTATTATCCCTATCCAAAGCGATGATAGTGAAAATGAGGCCCGCCTCCTTGAAAACCTCCTCATTCACAAAGAGGGGCAAATTGAGGTATTACAGGAAGATCTTCAAAGGGCGAGGAATTTCAACCACTTCTTGGAGGTTGAAAACAAGCAGATGAAGTTTCATGCAGCTATTCATGAGGCAAGGGCAATTAAGTATAAGAAAGAGGCAGAAAGGGCGCAAGCAAGAATTGAAGAGCTCATTGGTGAGTTTGATGATGAAGAGGAGGAAGACCAGCCTAGGCAAAAGAGGCCTAGGACCATCGAGCTTAGAAGAGCCTTGGAAAAGCAGAGAGCAGAAGAACAAGCCCATTTCCAGCTTTTCCTCTCACTGCCCTCCTTGAGCAAGAAATTGAGGAAAACAAAGAAGCATGGCTTGAGAGAGCTAACCAGCATTTGGAAATGAAGCTTGAGAGGGCGAACAGGGATCTTGAGCTGCAGAGGAAGAGGACACACCACTTCCAAAAGCTGAATCAGTTTGCCCGGCGCAAACTAAAGGCAGCACAAGAGAAGCTGAAGAAGGTAAAGGGGAAGCGCCTAGCACGGAAGGAAGGGAAAAGCATATCAGCCCTTGATATTTTGGCCTCAGCTTTGGATCATGTTTCTATGGACCCTTGAGGGTCATGCATGCCAATTTTGGGCCTATTTCGGCAACTTTTTGTTTTTTGGCATTTTTTGGGTTTTTGGCCGAAAACTCATAATTTCGCCATTTCAGTTTGATGAGTTTTCAAGGGAGGAGGATGATACCGATGGATGCCATAATTCCATGAGCAGGTCTCCAGCAATTTTCAGGGCATTTGAAGATCATTCGCCCCCTCAAATTGGCGAAAAACACCCTCTTTTTGCACATTCTGCCCGCCATATCAGCAGTCTGCTATTTTCTGGGTTTTTGTACACAGGTACAGTTTTGGGGGACTTCCAGAGATCATATTGAGGTGATTTTAGTTGCACCGGAAAGCAGACACAGAGAGCTTTCCAACGGGCCATCATGAGCCTCATTTCGACACCGGGAAGGCTGCCATTTGCCTTCAGCAAGTCAGGGGACCTTTTTCAGGCATAAATATGAAGTATTTTTGTAATTTTTGAACCTCAAAAATCTGCTTTTCCCAAATGTGCGTTAAGCTATTTTTACACTTGGGAAATGATGTAAAGTCAATATAATTTCCGTTTTTAGCAGTTTTTTAGATATTTTATAGGATATTTTGTGCCTTGGGCTTTGCAAAGCCTCAAGGACAAGTTTAGATATTTTGACTTGGCCAATGGGATAGCTAGTTGCTCCATGAGGTTTTCCTCCCTCAAGCCTATTTATTCCATGGGTTTCATTGTAAATCGGAGGCTGAACTTGAGAGAAGAATTAATACATTGGTCATATGAGCTTTGAAGAATACACTTGAGTTATGATTTTTGGACTGCCTCTTGGATGCTTTTGAGGAATGATGGAGGATTGTTGATGGATTCCTTGACATGGTAGAATGGTATAGTGTTTTTTGATATGTTTTTGTCTTCTAGTTTTCATTCATAATACATATTTCTTGCTGCTATAGATCAGTAGAGATTGATTTTGAGATATGCCCATGGAGGCACCTCAAAATCCCTGAATCTTCATAGCTTGATGTTTTCTTCTTCCTTAGTTATGCTAAAGAATTCTTAGCTGCTCTTTAGTGACTTAAGGTATTGTTTCTAAGTTTTATTCATAAGTTCTATGTATGTTGAGTAGGATGTATGGTTTGTCCTACCTACCTATAAGCTGCCCATAGTTCTGTCCATAAAAATTTCTCTTTGACTGATTTGTTGATCATCTTGTTGAACCAAGGAGGCCTAGTCCCGATCTAGCCCTTTGCCTAAAACTATGAAAGCTTGTTTGTCAAAGTGCCCAATGACTTAGAGACTATGTTTAGGTGTTCCGGCGTAGTTTATGAGTTGTTAGTTTGTCTTATGTGTTTTCCCCCAAAGTCTGATAGCCATTTCCCAAAGTTAGAGGGTCCTATACTTCTATGCATGGCTAGAATGTTTGATTTCTGTGTATTAATTAGCTCATAGTTACACTTAGCATGATTAATGGCTTGCTATAACATGTTTATGTCTGCTATAAACTAGTTACACTTGAAATCCCTTGTCTTTCACCAACTTGTTGTCCATTTAATCCATTTTGCCCAAAGATCCCTTCTATCGTGAATCAAATCGGCCCTACAGCAGCTTTACATCATCACCTCATAGCTTCCTTGACCTGTTTGACCCCATAGCCCAATTTATCTACATCTTGTTATCCAGTTTATGTATTTGATCAGTTTCATCCCTCACAAACTTAAGAACTAAAAAAAACCAAAAACACACTTCATAACTAGCCTAATATCAGAACACCGCAAGTAAACACACCGACATCTTTTACACATATAGAGAGAGCCCTCTCTGAGTCTAGGAAGGCTAGGTCCTTGGGCTCCAAAGCTTGGTTTGATGTTACATCGTCATTTGGCTAGCCAATCGGCCAAATCACGGGACCCTAACAGTTTCAAGGAGATTTACTGTCCACCGCAGTGATTAACTACCAAACCTAGGCTAATATGGACTTCTCCCCAGCGGAGTCTTGATGTTACATCGTCATTTGGCTAGCCAATCGGCCAAATCACGGGACCCTAACAGTTTCAAGGAGATTTACTGTCCACCGCAGTGATTAACTACCAAACCTAGGCTAATATGGACTTCTCCCCAGCGGAGTCACCATTATGTTGTGGTTCCTGTGTTTTGGCAGGTTTGGCAATACCAAAAGACAACACAACATCAAACCACTTTGGGATCTCAGGATCTATCCCTCTTGGATCCATAGAGGGATCTCTCTATAAGGCAAAGAAATATATATCTTTGAAGTTCAAATTAAGGTATTAGGCTAGTTATAGGGCACTAGGGTTGTTGTTTTGTTTTTGTTTGTTTGGTTGGAAAACATGAAGGACGGGTTCAAATTTAAGGTAAAGGAGTGAGTGGTAAAGGATTTTGGCAATGGGAGATAATTCAAAGAAAACACAAGTCCATTGGGCAATGGGGTCATAAAAGGGTTTACTTGCAATTCGATATCCATGACTTTCAAATGGGCTAGTCATCTAAATCAGAAGGATCTCTTAAGATGATAGTATGGAATGAAACAATAAGGAAATGAAGGTGAATGGAAAGGAAACCTTCCAAGGTGACCACTTAGGAGCAAATATAGGGACAGGGCATGCCTTAACCATCTATGATCAAACTCCTAATGAGGCTAACTCTTCAGACAATGGAAAACATTTAAGATTGACACAAAGTGAAGTCTAAGATCAGAGAAAGATTTTTAACCTTCTCTGCTTTTGACATTCAGCTTAAGGGATCTTAGCAAGGCTAGCTGTTGGAAAAGGACCCTAGTGAGACAGAATTAACTCTAATCTCCCAATTTCCCAATTCTTTCAGCTGAAACCAAACCAGAACATCTATGAAACAAATTCTAAATTCATACATCACTAAGCATGGAAAACCAACTACTATACTGGTTAAATTATATTGAATTTTCTCTTAGATTACACAATTAGCAAAAACCATAAAGTATAAGAAGAGCAAGAAGCATTAGGGTACTTGCAGCAGTATATCCTAAGCTAGATTACTGATTCTTATCAGAGAAAATGAAATATGATGTATAACAGAGGGAAAACAATAACAAAGATAGAACACATCACCACTGATTCAGATCAGGATCCAATGAACATGATTTTCATATTAGAAGACCAAAACCAGTCACATACATCCTTTGTCCAATGAATTTATATCAGCAAGAAATCATCTCCCAGCCTAATCACAACTACTACTCACAAAACTCTAGCTTGATGAAACAGCTTACAATCAGTATTTTTACAATGATCAACCAACATTTACAATGTATTTGTCAAGAGTTCTTATAGGTGAAAGAGTGGTAGTAGAGGTAGATAGAACTTAAATGACTCATTAAAATCAGAGGAGAAGTGTTTTGGAGGCCCATTCTATCTTAATATCCCTGTATTGACTTTTAGTACTCTTTGGATGAAATAGTGGTCTTTGACAGGCTGATAATAATTTCAGAGGTATGTTTTTGAAGTAATTTCTGGCTATTTGTACTTTTTTTATCTTCTGTGGCAAGAAAGGATGAAAATCTGACATTTAGGTCTTCCATGCTTAGTAACTAATGCACTAACAGTTTCAAGACTTTTTGTCAGGGTGATAGTCTTCTCAGGAGCTTGATGGAGAATGGAAACTACTGTGGGAACTTGTCCTTTCTTGGAAAAGAACATTCTGTTGATGTGAAAACTCTGATATGGATTGTTTCATGTGCTTTAGGCTTTATTAGGCCTTATTGATCACTTTTCGGGTCTTCAATATGTATCTTCGTCCTTTAAACACTGGATTATGGCATTAATCTTCAATAACAGGCTTTTAATCCCTTTGATCTCTCACTGATACACTTTGCCACTTCTCTTCTGATATTTCTGTGAATATGCAGGTTTAAATGGCACCGGAGGGTTCATGAGAGGGTTTCACACTGATCTTTAATGAAATACATGTTTGAAACCTTCTCAGGTGTCTTCCCTGAGATCTTCGGCTCCGAAAAATGGCGTTTCGTGCTCTGTATTTCCTTGTCTGTGATAGAGAGACAGAGAGTGATTTTCACCATATTTAACCCTACAAAAACACAATAAACATGTTATAAAAATCCATGGGAGTGGAGGAGGATTGCTCTGGATGGTCGAAGGGATGGTGGCACAGGTGAGGAAAATGGTGGATGTAGTGAAGAAAAATGGTGAAAATCGCGACAGAATGGTGAAAAATGAGCTTGATGATGTTTTGATGCGAGATGGGTTTTGGACTGTCCGATTAGATCAGACCACAGTAATCAACGGCTGAGATTCATTGATAGGATCGTTCGGAGCATGAATGAAGCAACAGGTGAATGGGGGTGAGGTTGTCTTAGAGATGTCAGATCACAATAGTCAATGGATATGATCACCCAATGGACTCATTTGAAAGTCTAGATGAGTGGACAAGGGAGGAGGGTGTGATATATCGTGGACTGTTGGATTAAAGAAATCGATGGTGGATATCGGTGGAAGGAGTCACTTGGGAGATCAGGTGAATGGGAGAGGAACGGGGGTGAGATCAAACAAGAGCTGTTATATCAAGACATTCAACGGCTACAATTGAACGAGAAATTGCACTGCGGAAGATAGGCGGTAAGGTGGAAAAATGACAGCGGTTTTTGCGCGGGGTTGAGGGTTGTAAACGGTTTTCGAAAAAATAATGCAATACCATACACTGCCTGACACCTTTCCCACCCAAAACCTCCCATTTCACAAAACTTTTTGGTGTTAAACTGTTGTCACGAAAGTTTTGAAAAACTAAATGCTAGCTGTCAGATCTCTTGGTTTTGATCGGACGGTGTGGAAAAACTCCAATGGGGAAAGCTGCACGGGATAGACCTTAACCGTCGGATTAGAAGGGAGATCAATGGTCAATACTCAATCGGATGGGAAATGGAGAGAGGTCATGGGTGAAGACCCAATTGCATCTTGATCGTTGGTTTCTACGATCGGACGGTTGTGATTTGCTGTCAGAGCGGGGGTATATTGGCTTATGAGCGGAGACCCGATTGCATCTCAACCATCAGTTCTTGTGGATTCAACGGTTGAGATCGAATCAGAGGATCAGAGCGTTGGGGAGAAGACCATAGATCATAACCATTTTGCGATTGCGATGGCGGGGTGTGGTCCTATGGTAAGGGCGAGGAGACCGGGGGCTTAGAAGAGAGGGCTTATCGCATCGGAATTTCGAAACAAAGCTCATCGCATCGAAATTTCTAAGTAAAAAGGTGACAAGAGACAAGAAACCCCGGTTGCGATTGCACGAAGGGGGCTAGCGCCTGGTCTTGGGCACCGAGTCACATGGAGGGGGCTGGAGAATATAAGCCCTCGGGGGCTAAATCCTTTATGGTGTAAACGGATTGATTTTTAGGCTAAAATAAGGATTTTTAAGCCAGAATGAAGGTTTCGGTAGATGAATGGGATGATTTTTTAAACCAAATAAAGGGGCTATAAGGTTTTAAAAAGGGAATTTTGATGAGATGGAGGGTTAATGAAGGGATTTTGGAGGACTTTTGTGAGGAGTATAGGAGTGTAAAGTGGGGATTTTGTGGTATGAAATGGATCAAATGGAGGCCTTTTTTAGAGCATTTTCTTTCACAAACAGTGAGGCTTATCAAATGGGAACAGTAGTGAATATTTTTTCAGAGGACATAAGGCACATAAAGGCTTCAAGAATGACAGATTTTCAGGGAAAATGTTTCTCTTGAAGACTTAGAAACTTATTTAGCCACCTGCTTGCTATGCCAAAATTTTATAGGTGGCTAACACCACAAACTCAAGAAAGTGATGATTTTAGGGATAGATGAATTGGGGTAGGAAGGAGTCCCACAAACCCAATTCATCAATCTGGTCAATGAATTTTTTTTTTAACCAGTTGTGAAGTTCATAAATATTGAACTCAGCTGGTTTCGAGGATTTTATACTCCTGATCTACTAGGGGCGGGTGGTCTAGGTTTATAATAGGAGGGATCATATATTTACTTAGATTTTCATATATTTACTTATATTTTCCTTTAACGGACATGATGAAAAAGAAAGGAGCAGGACTGCTGAAATTACCCGGGAAATAGACCGAATGGAGGTTGGTGACTCGATAATTGTGGTTGGTGACAAGTAAGCTTGATGACTAGACGTTGTACAGGTCTTAGTTTTGTTGATTGGGGTCATGATGGAAGGTTCAACTGCTGACCAATTTTTTGTGACAATTTTTTTTTCTTAATAGTTCAAAACAGTGCGTGGGAGGGGCCACCAAAACATGAAAATGGTTGATTTATAGAAAAATGGCCTACCTTTGGGGTTTTAGATGTTGTGGGGCAAATTATTTTATTAAGGTAACAGATAGGCCACATGGCATGACTTGGTTGGATGGGGAGTGTAACGATGGAGGAAGCAGGTCTAAGTGGGACATATATGTGGCAGTAGGGGAGTGGCGGTAAAGGGATACATGGCAGAAGATGGATGGAGCGAGGGGGGAGTTTTAATGGTTAATTCTTTGGTGGGAGAGAGATGGAGCAGGAGGAAAAGTGTTAATGGTTAATTCTTTGGAGGGAGAGGGATGGAGAGGATTTCAGAGGGGTGGGGGAGGGGGGGGTGGCGGGTGGGGCAGTACACGCTTTTAGGTTTCGGGGGGGGAGGTGGGTGTGAATATGGTGAGAGGACACCATTTAGTAAAAAGTGAAAAAGGTGAACCAGTTTTTTAGAACACCCCACCCCCCATGATTAACCGTCAGAGGGACTCGGGGGCTCCAAGCCCGATGGCCTGCCATTGGATCGGGCAGGTTAGATCGCCACTCTGGAATCTTGCACAAACTTTATTACAAAATGACAAAATGTCCTATCCCAAAAAAATTATTACAACAAATTAATCATGTTTAAATGGTGCGATTTAAACTAATTAAACATATTTAATTAAAAAACTAAATAAAACTCACTTTATTACAACTTAAATAATCACACTTAAATGGTTCAATTAATTTTTTAACCTACTTAATTTATTTCTAATACTGCATTTTGACTAGCAAGCATATTTTTTATTTTTTCTAAGTTTATACATATTTTTTTTTTATTAAGTGGCATTTAGACTAGCTATCTTATTGGGTTTTTTTTTTTCATTTATTTTTTATATTTTTATTTGTATTTCTTTCATTTTTTCAAATATATATATATAATGTCCCCTTTTTCTTTTTCTATTTTTCTTTTCTTGGAAATAATTTGTAAGAGGAAATATTATTTACAACATCTTTATACACAAATCAACATATAATTATCAATTTATCCTATAAAATGTAGGACCCTAACATTAGCTCCAATTGGGATGGTATCCTCCTTGTGAGGTGTCAAGAATGATGTAGATCAGTAGCCTTTATCTATTGGGCATATTTCCCTTATTATGCAGCTGAATTGATTCACTATTGTTATTATAAATATGGCAACAACTCATCATAAGCTTAGGGCCTTCTCTTCGGGCTTTAATTTGTGATGTTAGCCACCCACACTTGTAGTAGAAAAATAAAATGATATTCACAATGATTTGAATGAGAACTTATCTATTCTTGAGAAAGATAGTGTTTGAGCAGTTTTCCATTGATAGGTCCACTTGGTAGTTCTTCTCTAGTCAAATATTTCAAAAATAATGCATTATTACCTCGGTAGGCTTCAATTTGGTAGGGTCCTTTCCACGGACTATCAAATTTACCATGGTTTCCCTTGTCTTGATTTCTGGCATCCCACTTCAAAACTAGATAATTCAATTTAAAATCGTGTGTTTTAGTCCTTCTGTCATAGGTATTCTTGATTTTGTCCTGAATTACTTGAGTTTTGCTGTAGACCTCCTTCCTATGTTTTTGCAACTTTATGGTTTGATTTATCCTTCTCTGTAAGTCATTTTTCTCTACTTGTGATTCCTGCAATAATTTTAGTACAGGGATTCCCAAGGAGGTAGGAAAAATCATATCCACTCCATATACCAATTGGAAAGGAGACATTCCAATATATTTATTAGTGATAATTTTGTCAGCCCATAGGGCATTAATGAACTTCTTATGCAAGGAGGTTTATTTTTCTGCAATAGTTTCTTTATGATGTTGAATAAACTCTTATTAGAAGACTCATCTAACCCATTTCCTTGTGAATAATAAGAAGTAGGGTGTCCTAACTTTAAGTTATATTTGTTACAAAAATCAATCATTATCTTTGATTTGAAAGTAGCAGCATTATCAGTAATGATCGTATTTGGACAACCAAATCTGGAAAGAATATTACCTTCTAAAAACTGAATGATTATGGTTTCTATAGCTTGTCTAATTGGAACAGCCTCAATCCACTTGGTGAAGTATTCAGTGGCTGTCAAAATCCACTTATGTTGAGTTGAAGAGCTTGGATGGATTTCTCCAATAAAATACGGACCCCATTGTTGAAAAGGAACCTCAACTGAAATTGGTTTCAACGGAAAGGGAATATATTTTCTCTTGCCTTCAATGATTTAGCACTTATGGCATGTGGTAACTTTATTATGAACATCTGAAAACATGGTAGGCCAGTAAAAAATATCCCTTAGGACTTTGTTGGTTGTGATTTTCTAGTATAAATGTCCTCCACAATCCCCTTGATGGAATTCCTACACGAATTTTTATGCTTCATCCTACAATAAAAAAGTAATAAAAACACCTCCAGCATCTTTCCAATACACATTCTGATCTAAAATGAAAAATTTTATAGCTTTTAACTTGATAAATCTAGCTTTTTTCTTAGTTAAACTAGGAGGAGCTTGTAAATTTTGTAATACAAAAATAATATCTGCATACCAAGGAGAGGTATCAAAAGTTTCTGATACCTGTGGAGTCACATGCTCTCCATGTTCATTAAGTGCAACTATAAAATTTATGTCTAGTGCATGAAAATTTGACTCAGCCATTAGTTTTTTCAATCCTTGACCTTTGATGAGCTTAGTGGGTTTTATCTCAATGCCATATTCTAGAATAATTGCAATCCATTTTTCCCTTTTCCCATCTGGATCAGTTTGTGTAAGGATATATTTTACCACAGTATTTGGGACAAATGCAATGATATGGGAATGTAGAATGTAAAATCTGAAATATTTTATTGTTTTTACTAAAGAAAAGGCTTGTTTCTCCATGATATTGTATTTTAATGAGGTATCCCTCAAAGCCTTGTTGAAGAAAGGAATAGGTTCATATTATACATTGTTTTTGTCCAAAAAAATTGTTGCAATGGTGTCTTCATATGCAAAAGAAAAAATTAGGAAATCTTTTGTAAAGTCAGGGCTAATTAACATTGGAGCTCTTTTCAATGCTTGTTTTACTTCATCAAATGACTAATTTTCTTCTAAGATCCATTTTAATTCACTGTCTCTTTTCGGCATGTTAGCCACCTATAAAATTTGTCATATCAAATGGTGGCTAAATATTTTTTAGCCTTCAAGAAACAATTCATGTCCAAATTGTGAGTTCTTGAAGTATTATGATGATATTTATCCTTGGAATTAATCTTCATTGTTGTTTCACTTAAAGCCCTCAAGGACCTTGCTGTTTACCAAAAGAAAAACTGCTTAAGAGGCTCCTTTTTCCATCATTTCACTCCTCCTTTTCACTCACAAGTAATTCCATTTTCACCCTTATTCCCTTTACAAAAATCCCTCTATAAACCTTCATCTTAACCTTCAAATTCATCCTAACCCTCTTAAAACCTTATATGTCCCCCTTATTTGGTTTAAAATCCTTTCTTTCATCCATTGGAACCCTCACTTGGCTTTAAAAAACCCTTGTTTTTGACCTAAAAACACCCTTTTGAACTATAAGTTATTTAGCCCCCGAGGGCTTATGGCTTTTAAACCCTTTCCTTCATACGACCTAAAGCCCCGCAATCGGGCACTTAAAGGCCTAAAAACCCTTTCCGAACCCTTATTTCCTTTTATTTTTCATTTCCCTGACATTTCGATTTTAAATAGATCTTGACCATTGATCTCTTCAAATCAACGACCATCGGGCACTCATCCTTCCACCCATTTCACCTACCTTCCATTTTCCCCTTTCAAATTCTCCACCCCATCTTTAGATCTCATCCATTCGTCTTTGAGATCCTACGATCGGGACTTAACCCGATAGTCTAAATTTTCCGTTAACAAATCACTCCACCAATTAACTTTTCCACTACGCGACAAAGGGACTGACGCAATCGTTGGTCCCACCATACATCCTCTACGCATCTTTGGATTTATCGCGTTCTACCCACACCATCCAATCTCCCAACGACTCAAAAACAATATCGCATAGTTTTTGGCCCCTCCCCGCAGTGCGCTACTTCCATGAAATAAAAGTGGTTTTCATTTTCCACATGTCGATTGATGAGTCTATCGCGTTCCATTCGGTTAATTTCGCTTACCGCCCAGAGCCCGCATGAAAACCACCAATGGTTTTCCTGAAACCACTAATCCTCAATTCATGCCATATTTTCAAATTAAACCCTGGTTTTGTGTTTTACCATAGAAACCCGTTCTCTACTGCAAATCCCTCCATCCTCACAGCTCTAAACTCTTCCATGAACCCTCCAAAGCATTTTTAACCAATCATTCGCAAGATTTAAATAACTTTGTTTGTTTTTTATGCAAGTTTAATAAATTCTCAAGGTTAAAACCCTCCCATAGGCAATTACAGTGTTATGGGCCGAGGATGACGATACTCATATCCGTGAATACAAATTAAGGATATCAGGGGTTTTAATTTCGCGGTTTGGAAGGGTCGATGAGTCATGATCATCGAATTTTCGGAAAAAATCTTTAACTAACCCTCTGCGCACCTACAAACAGCAAACATAGTCAACATCAATTAATGAAAGAGTATCAGTGTCAAAGATGAATATCAAAGGATAATTGAATGATTAAGGGTTATAGACAGAGTTTAAAGGGATCAAGGCATGAATTAAATATCAAAGGCCTAATCCACAAATGAAGACAGACCCAAAAGAACCTTGAATGCCACATCTAAGGGGCTAATTGAATCCCCAGCTACCATATTGCCACTTGTAACCTCTCTGCCTCAAAGGAATACCCAGATCAAATCTCAGTCAGGAAACATTAAGGCCAAAGGCTGCTAACAGTTATTACAAGAAAAATCAAATATTTCACACTGACAGCAAAGTTATTGTAAAAGATAAAAAGATCCTTAAAGTCAATATTTCACCCACTAAGCCTAAAAGAAGAAAACAAAGTTAATGAAACAGAGTTGTAAATTGAATGCTTTCCTGCCTTATGCCTTGCATGGTTTTCAAGGCTAGGAGTTGCATTTAATATGGAATTAATTATACTCAAACCCTAGAAACTCTTCCACCTCCTCATTTCCTTAGAAAATCTCCTTGAGGAGCACATTGTAAAGGGTTGGTTGTTGGACTTTTGATGTAATAGTTGTTGTATCGGATCATTGTTGATGTAAATAAGTTCTGAAGCTCTGAAGCTTTGTTAAGTTATTGAAGAAGATAGGCTAAGAAGAGAAGTTTGAAGCTGTGATGAAACATTGGACATGTAGTTTGTAACTGGATTGACAATCAATATACAAGCTGATTTTTGGGATCTTGGTCTATATCATTGGTGAAGTACCTCTTACTGTTATTGTTTTACTTTCATGTATGCCATTTTGTTCACTTTTCTCTGATAAATAACAGCAAGCATAGAGCTAGGATTTATTTTTAGAAGTACCCTACTCTCACTGATAAGCTTTATCTATATGTTTTCTGCTAATTGTGATATTTGGGAATGACTTAAATTAAGTGTAAACATTATCAAGGAATGTTGGTTAGTCCATGTCTTGATGTGCAAAACTTGAAAGGAAGTTCTTGAATGATATTTTCATTACATGTTGAGTAGAGTTAAACTAGAAAATTTTATGGTTTGCCCTGTCTTCTAGTTCTTTCTCCAAAATTTGTTTGAAAGTTCCCCTAAGAGTATGCTAAAAGCAGGCTTTGATTTTAATGCATCTGACCTGATCCTAAGCTGCACTTTGTTTTCTGATCCGTTTTCATCTCTTCTAAAAGTAGTCTAGTGAGATTACTGGATTTTTGTCTGATAACTTAGCTTTAATACAAGCTTGTCCAAAGAAGTTTATGGTTAGCCCTGTCCTTTGGTTGGTTTCAAACAGTTACTTAAAAAGGCTTTTCTTGTATGGTAAGTTGATAAATCCTTGTTAAAATTATTGGCTTTTTCCATTTTCTCAACACTTTTAATGTCCCACTCCATCATTTAATCTAAAGGATCTTTTGATATAGATGACTTGCCCCTTGGACCACTCTTGAAATTTTTGTACAATTAAAACCTTTTGTGACTCCATTGCCCAATGGTTTAAAGCTGCTTCATACTAATCCTATCTTCTAAACACTTCTCAATACACTTGCATCTTCACCTTTTGGAACTCTTTCATTTTGTGATATTCCATCCAATTAAAAATCATACCTGACCAACCAAACAAAAAAAACCCTTGTTCTTAATAACTAGCCTAATATCATATTAAAAACTTAAAAGATAAATCAATCTTTTCACTTATAGAGAGATCCCTCTCTGGATTCAGGAGGGCTAGATCCTAGAATCCCAAAGTGGTTTTGATGAAGGCTCTGCAGCATTTAGTCTTGCCACTCTACTAAATTACAGAGACCTAACATGGCATATTAGTTATAGCCCTTAGAAGCTTAGCTAAATTGGGGATAAATCTCCTTAGAAAATTTATTCTACCAATGAAATATTGCACTTCTTTTTTGTTTCCTGGAGGATCAATTTTCATAATTGCTTCAATCCTACTGAGATTAATTTTAATACCATCTTTTGAAAGTATATGGCCTAGCAATTTTCATTCTTCTAAACCAAACATATATTTCTTTGGATTCAAATATATGCCATATTTCCTACATCTTTCAAAAACAATTTTCAAGCGATGTAAATGATCCTCATCAACTTTGGAGAAAACAATTACGTCATCTAAATATATCACAATGAATCGGTCTCTTTCATGTACAAAATCTATATCCATTGCTCTTTGGAAATTATCCCCTGCATTCATCAATCCAAAAGGAATTTTGACATACATAAAAGTTCCCCAAGGTGTTGTAAAAGTTGGCTTATCTTGATCATTAGGATGTACCAAAATATCGTTATAACTAGAAAAACCATCCAGTAATGAAATCATGCTTGATCCAACCACCCTTTGAGGTATATCATCCATATTTGGTAAGGGGTAGTTATATTTGAGAGAGACTTTATTTAGGTTTCTAAAATCCACACATAACCTTATTTCACTGTACTTTTTCCTCCCTGGTACCATATTTGACACCCGTTTAGAGAATATGAGTGGTACTATAATTTTTGCATCAAACATTTTTTTAACCTCTTTCTCTATCAAAGGAAGTATAATAGGATTAACTCTCCTCAATTTTTGTTTAAAAGGTTTTTGATCCTCTTTGATGGGTATGGTATGTTGAATTATGGCTTTGTCATAAACCTTTAAATCTTGATATCCCCATACAAAGACATCTCTACATTGTTTAAACAAATCTATGTATTTTTGTTTTTCTTGAGGAGGTAATGATTTGGAGAGCTTAACAATTTTAGGATTTTCTTCAGTAACTATATTGCAATCCTCTACTTCAGATCCAGTTGGTTGAATTGAAGGCTTTTTTTCTACATCATTAAAATCAAACAATTCTTCAATCAGTACAAGACCCCTTGGAATTGTATTATTATTTAATTGCAATATTTCATATTCCTAAAAGTTTGCATCAGTTTGATTGAAAATGTTTCCTTATTCATCTTCTTCGCTGTCTTGTCCTATGTCAATGTTCAGATTTTCAAAGTCCTCTTTTAGTTGCAGGAAATTTTCAAGTTGTTTGTCATTATCAAAAAATTGACAGTGTCTAATATTATCAGGAATAACAGGTCTATGTTTGACATCAATTTCAAGTTTTCTGCTTGCTCTAAAAGGAATTTTGTAAGTACTTGTAGAAGTAGCTAATGTATCAAAAAAAACATTTTGATCTCTAGGAATTAATGATAGTTGGTATTTTGGAAAACACTGCAAAAAAGTATAAAACAACATTTCTATATACTCTCATTCTAGGATGTTTAGCTGAATATTTACCTTTGATTTGTTTTATGATCAATTCAGAATCTCCATGAATTGAAATATTCTTTGCTCCCATTTGTTTTTGTTTTCCCTGACTGTGTATTAGAGATCCATACTCCAATACCAACTCCTTCTTTAATTACTGCCCCATCAAAATCCATGTTCCATAACCCATCTTGTTTTACTTGTTCTCGAGTTTCCATTTTTTCTTCTTTAACATATTTCTCTTCTGATTTGATGTCTAAAACCTAATCTTATTTTTCCAAACAAATATCATTGGGTGTGTCATGGCTACTCATCATATGTTTCATTACGGTCTCCCTATACAATATTTTTTGTTGACCAAAAATAGGAATTGTGGCATATGTCATATTCAGTGGTAATGTACCCTGCAATTTTTCTCCCCGTGACCTTGACAAGAGCATGTCGTACTTAGTTGAAATGTCAGCCACAACAATATATATCACTAAAATTTTGGTTGGAATTTGAGTGAGAGTAACACACAAATCTTTGATTCATCCCAAGAATTTTACTCAACTCGAATCAAAGGAGTAAAGGTATTTATAAGGTATTGTTATATATAAACCCAATTTTTCCATTATTTCTTTTGGCATAAGATTGTGTGAGGCACCTGAATCTAAAATGGCATCATGTAGGATAAAATCATGTATGTTAAGACTAACATAAAATGGAGGAACATTGTCTTGTGGAATACCATCTACTTCAGGTCCGAATAGTAATTTGGGTTGATCATCAGTTACATTAACACTGTCAGTTCCTTTCTCAATTTTTAGTGTCTTTACAACTTGACTTCTATAGACATCCTTTTTTGCTAATTCAAGCAATGGAAATGGGATTTTTAATTTTGAAAGCTCATTTTCAATATTGAAATAGGTTTGAGACTTTTCCACTTCCTTAATACTCATCTCTTGTTTTTTATGAGTTTTTTATGAGGAGTTTATTTCTTATTGACTTACTTTGTTTGACTAGTAGATGGTGTATCAGTGGGTGACTTTTTGGGAGGGTTTGTTGTTGTGTTTTTGCTTCTTAGGTTTATTGCTTATGTACTTCCATAATATCATTATGATATCCTTGTTTATTTTATCTGGTGATTTTGCAGGCATATCTTCTGGTGATGAAGATTGAAACAGGTCGTGTTCTTCCTTTGTTAGAAAAACAAGGTTTGTTTTACCTTCTCCAAAAAATACTTATTTGATATTCCTTTAGTGCTTGCATGGTTTATGATTCTACTTCAACAAAATTTTCTTGAAAAGGGGGTCTGATCTGTTGCTGATCATCTTGGCCTATTTGTTCTCTCTGTTTAATATGAGGTTGTGGTCTTCTAAAATTTGCATTTCGAATTTGAGGTCCCCCTTGAGGTTCCCTAAGAGGTGTTCTATCTGCCACAACCATTCTCTCCTTAATTTTTTTCATATTTTTAACTAGACTGTCTAGTTTTAAGTCTGATGAAGAAGAAGGTTCGTCTTTGATAGTGACCCTTCTTTCAATTATTATATTATCTCTTTTGGCTAATAAATTAGCCTCTACACTAACAACAGTACTTTGCATCTCTTCAAGTGTGGTTGGGTTTCTTTCTCTCATCTGATAAGCCATATCAAAATCAAATCCTTCTGGAAAAAATATTAGGGCCAATCCAGGTAGGGGTTTTATTGCAAATGGCATAGAGTTGTAAACATTGTTAAATCTAGTTCAATAATCCTGGGAAGTTTCATTTGGGACCCTCTTTAAACCTTCATATTCTGTAAGAATTTGGAGGGGGTTCTTTTTAACTTCCCATCTAGCAAGACAACTTTGATGGAATTGTTGCAGATCTACAATGCTTCTAGCTGGTAATTTTCTATACCATTTCCTTACTTATCCCATTAAAAATTGTGCATACAACCTCATTTTCACATCAGCAAAATCTACTTCTTCTAGATCCAAGAATTCATTTGTTCTATGAATGTGTTGTTATGTTGTTATAGGACCTATACCATCAAACTGTGGTATTCTCTATATAGTTTTGTGGCATGTCATGTAATGTTCTTGCAGTGTCAATTAAGCATATCATCCTACCATGACTGGAATATGATTTTTGGATGATGTTACAATGGTGGTTGATGAAGGAGGTGAATTGGTTATAGAAGAATATGGGAATGTTGTAGTATGTACAATTGGTATGTTAGGGATGAGAGTTGAAACTGAAAAATGGGTGGATGAAAATGCGATAGTATATGAAGGTGGAATAAATGTAGGAATTGGTAATGAAGAAGAGGTAATACAATAAGAGTGGTGATCAACACCTTAAATAGTTCTATTTAATATTCTAACCAGATCTTCAAGCTTTTCAAACTTATCTACAATATCTTTATCAGATTGTGAAGCATGTGAATTTTAGACCTTATGAAAATTTTTCAATTGAGCCTCATCCAAAATAGTTTTAGGTATAAAACTTTCTGATTTAGATATGAAAATACTATTCTCAAATTGCAAGTCAAACTGAATATCTTCGATTGTTACAATACTTTCTAGCAAAGAATTTGTTCTTGATAAGGAGCTACTACTGGTTGGGAAAAATATTGAGAGGGGGGGTGAATCAGTATTTATAACTTGCTGTAAACATTTAATTTTCCTTACTAAATTTATATACACGACTTTAATGAACCCAATTAGCATATATATGTGGATTTACTAACAGAAACTTGTGTATACTGAGATGAATTTTTTGTTAGATAATATTTCAGAAACATTATTTAACCCAACTTATAATTTATGCATCAGATAGTTAAGCAGTAAATATGTGCAGTAATAACAAAATAAATCATCACACAAGAGCATCACCAATGAACACCAAGATTTAAGGTGGAAACCCAATTTGGGAGAAAACCACCGTTGTTGTCATCTCTCTCTTCAATATTTATTATATAGAAAACTGCTTACATTATTTTACTTGATGCAGACTCATATCAGTATGCAAACATCTACCTACAGAAGGTTGCAACCTTCTCTCATTCTCCAACTGCTACTAAAAGGGAGCTCCATGTTGGGAAAAAATACTGAGAGGGGGGGTGAATCAGTATTTAGTGCAGACAAAGAAACTTTTTAATTTTCCTTGCTTTTAAACCCATACACTACTTTAATGAATGCAACTCGTGTATACACGCGGATATCAGGAAGGAAACTCGCGTATGCCCAGAGATCTAATTATCGTTTAATTCTTAACTCAGCTCATTGCATCATTCATCCATCAGACATTTAGAAAACAATAAACAGGAGCAGTAAGAATAGAATAAAACATCACACACACATGAACACCAGGATTTAAGGTGGAAACCCAATTCGGGAGAAAACCACCGCTGTCGTCGTCTCAGAATTCAATTTTTATTATATAAAGAAAACTTCTTACAACCATGTACTGGCGCAGACTCATACCAGCACACAGGCACCCACCTGCAGAAGGCTACAACCTTCTTTTGTTTACCAGCCTCTCCTGGAAGGGAGCTACAACCCCCTGCACTCGTTTACCAGCCTCTCCTGGAAGGGAGCTACTACCCCCTGATATGAGTACTGCCAAATGGCAGAGCCTGTCTTCTATATCAAGGCTTCAACCCCGGATCCACCTAATTAATGCCAAAGAATTTTCAAACTGGATCAAACAGCTTTAACACAATTCTTCACTTATCAACAAACATCATTTTTCATTCCATCAAACAGAACAGTGAAACCACTGTAACCTGAATATCAGAGATAGCCCAGACTTCATAATAGATGTGCAGAAACTTAATCAGCTTTGAGCAACCATCAGTTCAGATACCATACGCTCTTTTATTTAAACAGACCCGCGTATATATGCGCTTTTAATGAAGCGAACCCGCGTATATATTTGTGCACCTTTTCAGAAAAACCCTAATAGCCCATACATGCCTTTGTTTAAACAAATCCACGTATACATGCGCCTTCCATGAAACGAACTTGCGTATAAATCTATAAAAGATAAATTTTGCAAAACAGACCAGATCTATGAACTTACCCAGATTTCTTCAATTTCTTCAACAGATTTGCGCCAGGTCTTCATTACCTCTTTTCAAATCATCCTAGAGATTCATCATTTCCAGATCTAGAGATTTTGAACCTTCATCATATTCATTGATGTATCATAGTTTCGCATCTAATAATTAAGAGCGTAGTCTAATCATGTATATATACGGAAAGGAAGCATTCATAAAAGTCTGTATTATTATGCAATAATCTCTTTGCAAAATGAATTTCTTCTCCTTATATAGATTTAGCCTTTTTCAATACCATGAGTCAAAACCATATTACTTCCGATGGTTTTCCTAGACGAGATCAAATAGACAATCCAACGCTCAATACCATGGGTCAATACCATGGTAATTCCCCTTGGTATTCTAATTTTGGAGCGCAAAAGACCATACGCGACTTGGCACGTACTTTTTCACGTACATACGCGACTTCCCTTTACTAAACTCGCGTATTCCTTGTGACATACACTTTTCATCATTGTTCTGGCCCATTCTGGAAATTCTTTCGTCTGCACCTTCTGTACTGATTATAGATACATCAGATGTACATCATTCACAAGCTCATCAAGTCAAGAACAACTTCATCAAGTAGGTTACCATCATCTTCATCAAGTGGGTTGCCATCAAGGACAACACTCTACTGCATCATATTGCCAACAATCTCCCCCTTTGGACTTGATGGCAACCACGATGGTGTTTGATCACCACAACAGATAGATACATTGATTATAATCATTATATAATAACCATGTTACTCTCCCCTTATTCAAACACCATGTCACTTACTCTCCCCTTATTCAAACACCATGTCACTCTCCCCCTTTGACATCAAGGGCAAAGGGCGGATCAAACCAAAGAAGAGCTTTGTAGATCTGATGTGCACTGAAGGTACCATGCTCCCCCTGAGTTCATGCTGAATCTTCAAACATATTTTGCAATGAATTTCATGACTTTATGACCTTTCCTATCACCAAGGACTCATACTTACATCAATGATCCAACCAAGTGGATTTACATAAGTGACTCAAGTACCCAACCAAGTGGGTTTACAAATTTGAACAAGCCCTTTACATGACTGAAAATTACAATTTTACATCATTACAAATATGACCTTTTACAACAAATACCAAAAGGGACCTCAAGAGAGAGATCATATTCAGAAACACCATAATGCCAACAATTCATTACACATAGCAAGGCTAATGCTCCCCCTAAAACTTTGCATCCAATGCCTCCTTTCCGCAAGACCAATGCTCCCCCTTAGCTTGTGCATCCTGACTACTTTCAACTGCAAATCACCAAGGCATCTTTATCCAATATCAGAGAATGAAACAGAAATATAAGGGCTGAAACATCACCAGAGATACCAAACAGCATCAGAGATACCAAACAACGCTGCAACTATGTTGAAAAATGCTGACCCAAAAACATTCTGTCAGCAACCATCCATACGCAGTTTTCTGAGTATGAACTTGCGTATATATGTGACTGTCATTCAGGAAACCCGCGTATCCAAATTAATCTTCTGAATTTAAGCAGATTTTTTCTTCTGACCGGAAGAGACTACTCCCATATTCTGTCTTAGATATTCGAACGCTTCCCTGGGAAGAGGTTTGGTAAAGATATCAGCAACTTGTTCTTTGGAGGGAACATACTCCAACTTCACCTTTTGTTCAAGCACTTGTTCACGTAAGAAGTGATACTTGATGGGAATGTGCTTGGTCTTCGAATGCATAATAGGATTCTTTGAGATACTGATGGCACTTGTATTATCACACATAATGGAGATAGGAGGTGTACATTTGATTTGAAAATCTTGCAAGGTTTGCATCATCCAAAGGAGTTGAGTGCAACAAGATGCAGCAGCCACATATTCTGCTTCTGCTGTAGATAATGTAATAGAACTTTGCTTCTTGCTGAACCAAGATACTAACCGGGGCCCCATATAGAATGCACCACCACTAGTTCTTTTCCGATCATCAACATTTCCAGCCCAATCTGCATCAGTGTAAGCATGAAGAGTGAGATCAGCATTCTTTGGATACCATAGTCCAAAGTCTTGAGTTCCGTGTAGATATTTGAATATTCTTTTGACAGCCTGAAGGTGAGACTCTTTTGGATTAGCTTGGAATCGTCCAACAATCCCAACTGCATGCATAATGTCTGGTCTAGTCCCAGTGAGATAAAGTAGACTTCCTATCATTGATATGTATTCTGGTTGATTCACCGTGGGAGAATCATCATGAGAACTGAGATTGCATCCGGTTATCATTGGTGTACTTACAGGTTTGCATTCTTCCATGCCATACTTCTTCATAATTTGCTTAAGATATTTTGCTTGTGATAGGAATATACCATCTGCAGTTTGATGCACTTGTAAGCCAAGAAAGAATGTTAGTTCCCCAAGTAAGGACATTTCAAATTCTTGCTGCATGACAGAAGCAAATTTTTGACTCATAGATTCTTCGTTACTCCCAAAAATGATATCGTCAACATATACAACCACAATCAATAGTTTATCATTTTCAACTTTTGTGTATAAGTTGCTATCAGCAGACCCCTTTGAAAATCCTTGTTGATGAAGATATTTGTCAAGACGATAATAACATGCCCTTGGAGCTTGTTTGAGACCATATAGAGCCTTTTTAAGTCTACAAACAAGTTTTTCATCATTTCCCAAAATGAATCCTTCTGGTTGTTCTATATAAACTTCTTCTTCTAGATCACCATTGAGAAAAGCAGATTTAACATCCATTTGATAAACTTTGATTTGTTGGAAGCTTGAAAAAGCAAGAAACATTTTTATGGCTTCAAGTCTAGCTACAGGAGCAAAAGTTTCTTCAAAGTCTATACCTTCTTGTTGAGCATACCCCTTGCAAACAAGTCTAGCTTTATTTCTTATAACATCCCCATTCTCATTTAACTTGTTTTTGAATATCCATTTAGTCCCAATGAAATTTTTGTCATGAGGTCTTGGTACTAATTCCCAAGTGTGATTCTTTTCAATTTGATCAAGCTCTTCATTCATGGCTTGAATCCAACATTCATCTTTGCTAGCTTGATTGACATTGTGAGGTTCAATAGTGGATAGAAATGCCAGATAGCTAGAAGATCCCACAAGAGTCCTTCTTGTTTGTACACCTGATCCCTTATCTCCCAAAATTTGAGATTCTGGATGATTCTTTTGAACATATCTGGATGGAGCCTTTTCAGACAAATCATCTTCAGGTTCTTCGTTGGATCCATTGTCTATATCATTTCTATTTGATGTAGAAGGACAAAATTCACCATCATCTTCTTCGGTTGTTTGTTTTTCTTCTTTAGGAGCTGCAAGAGACTCATCAATAACAACATCAATACATTCAACAATCTTTCGAAGCCTTTTATTGTAACATTTGTATGCTTTGCTTGTAGATGAGTAACCAAGAAGTATTCCTTCATCTGATCTAGGTTCAAACTTGCCAAGCTTTTCATCATTATTTTTTATAAAGCATTTACTTCCAAAAACTCTAAAATGCTTCACAGAGGGAGAATTACCATACCAAAGTTCATATGGAGTTTTGTCACTATTTACCCGAACATGTGCCTTGTTGAGAATTTTTGCTGTTGTATGTGCTGCTTCTCCCCATAACATGTCAGGAGTTCTAGAATCATCAAGCATAGCTCTAGCCATTTGTTGAATTGTTCTATTCATCCTTTCTGCTACGCCATTTTGTTGTGGAGTGCCAACTACAGAGAACTGTCTTTTTATGCCATGTTGTTCACAAAATTCAAAGAATTCATTTGATGTATATTCTCCTCCTCGATCAGATCTAAGACACTTGATTTTTAGATCTAATTTATTTTCTACCAATGCTTTGAAGATCTGAAAATTTTCAAATGCTTCCTCTTTGTGTTTAATCAACCCGATCCAACACATTCTAGAGTAATCATCAATAAATAAGATATAGTATTTTTCCCCACGTGGTGAATTTTTCCTCATAGGTCCACATATGTCAGTATGAATGAGTTCAAGAGGCTTACTTGATGATCCTTCTTTGGCATTAAATTGTACTCTGGTCTGCTTACCGAATTGGCAAGATTTGCATATGATACTCTCTGGTAGAGTAATATTGGGAAGACCACGAACAACATTAAGTCTGCTTGATTTGTTGATTTGAGAGAATCTTAGATGCCCCAACCTTCTATGCCATAGCCAGTTTTCTGAAGATTTACTCAAGTAACATTGTTCTTTGCAGTTCTTCAATACATACAGGTTGCTTGGAGTTCTTTTTCCTTTTATAATTGTTTTACTTGTATCAAGATCACGAACCACACATTCTTTTGAACTAAAGACAACTTCAGTTCCTTGATCACACATTTGACTTACACTTAACAGGTTATGCCTTAATCCATCCACATACATGAAATCATTAGCCTTCACCTTTTCTTTTAGAAACACAGACCCTTTTCCTTTAATTACAGCAGGAGTATCATTTCCAAAAGTAACTTTCTTTTCCTTTTCTAGTGTACTATATGCATGAAGTTTGGTTTTGTCACCTGTCATGTGTCTTGAGCATCCGCTATCAATGTACCATTGATTTTCTTCACCTTCTGCAAATAACGCTATGCCACAATTTTCAACCTGTAATTCCTTCTTTTTCCATACTTTGGAACTTGAAGTAAAATGCTCTTTTGCCTGAAATTTGCTCCTGCATTCAGATTCTTTATGCCCAAATTTATTGCAATAAGTACATTCAACTTCATTTAGAAGAGGAGAAAATTTGTTATAGGTATTCTTCTTTGTTTCAATATCAATCCTTTTCTTTCTCGCTTCTCTTGTCATGATGGTTTTATATGCAACACATTGAACAGCTTTGTGACCAAAATTGTGACATGAGAAACATTGTCCATTGAAGAAGAAATTTCTGCGATCATGAAATCTTCTACTTGAATTTACCTGTTGATTGGTGTTTCTTTGAAAGATATTCCTGTTAGTGTTCTTTGAATTGAGATGATCATGCTTCACCTGTAAAGATTCTTTATTCCCTTGTTGAGCGGAAGAATGTTGTAAACTAGCTGTAGCAGCTTTTAGATAGCTTGGTGCTGAAGCCTGAGAAGATTCTCCGGTATATCCAAGACCTATCTTTATAAGGGGAGAACGTTGTACCTTGATAATCTCATCTAAGGTTTCAGATCCTTTAGAAAATCTAAGATTCAGAGTCTTTAATTTGTCAACTTCTTTTCTTTGACTTACCACTTCACATTCTAATTTCTCAATGTGTTTCTTTGCTTCTTCAAACTGCTTTTCCATAGTCTCTATGGTTATCTTTTGTTCTTCTAAGAGTATTTTATATTCTTATAAGCGTAGTTTGAGTTGATTGTTTTCTTCAAGAAAATCATTGTCCTCTAGAGCATCCACAAAAGCATCATTTTCTTCACGAGATTCAAATGCCATGAGAAGTCTAAGATCTTGTTCACATTCTTCCTCACTATCAGATAACCCATCACTATCTTCATAAGTATAGTAACTTTTTATAGTGCTAGACCGGTTCTTATTTCTTCTTGCTACTTCTTTCCCTTTTGTAGACATTTCTTTATAAGGACACTTAGCAGCATAATGACCAACTCTTCCACAATCAAAAAATTTGAAAGGAAGCTTACCTCTGAATCGTCCTGTGCCAAGTTGAAGTTTTGTTCACAAAATTTGCCTCATCTTCTTCTGAGATATATCCTGATCCTTCTACTTCTTGAACTTCTTTCCGTTTTGTAGAAGCTCTAAAGATGGCTTTTTTGACTTCAGATGATCCCCCTCTTCTCATTTCATATGCAGTTAGAATGCCATGAAGTTGCACCACAGTAAGATTTTGAAGATCTTGTTTTTCTTCAAGAGCAGAAACTTTTGACTCAAATTTTGTTGTTAGAGATCTTAAGATTTTCTCAACCAAGGTGGATTTGGTTATTGTTTCTCCCAGATTTCTCATACGATTTACAACATCATCAAGACGTAAAAAGAAACTGGCAATACTCTCATCATTATGCATCTTCAAATTTTCATATTCAATTCTGAGAGTTTGGAGTTTTGCACTTTTTACCTTTGCATCACCTTCATAACTTAGAATGATTTTGTCCCACATTTCCTTTGCTGTATTTAGCTGCATGACTTTGACAAATTCAGATTCAGTCAGAATTCTCGTTATAGCATTGACCACCTTTGCATTAGATTCATAATTCTTCTTTTCAGTCGGATCTGTTGGTATTGTGGCTGGATATTCATATCCTTGTTCAACAATGGCCCATACATCTGCTCCCATAGACTGAAGATAGTATCTCATCCTTATTTTCCAGAAGATTAAATTTCTTCCATTGAAGAGCGGACGCTTGATCGATGCTATTCCATCTTGATTGCTCATCTTTCTTGATCTTCCTTCTAGTGGCTAAGCTTTTTCAGAAGGACCTGCTCTGATACCAATTGTTGGGAAAAAATACTGAGAGGGGGGGTGAATCAGTATTTAGTGCAGACAGAGAAACTTTTTAATTTTCCTTGCTTTTAAACCCATACGCTACTTTAATGAATGCAACTCGTGTATACACGCGGATATCAGGAAGGAAACTCGCGTATGCCCAGAGATCTAATTATCGTTTAATTCTTAACTCAGATCATTGCATCATTCATCCATCAGACATTTAGAAAACAATAAACAGGAGCAGTAAGAATAGAATAAAACATCACACACACATGAACACCAGGATTTAAGGTGGAAACCCAATTCGGGAGAAAACCACCGCTGTCGTCGTCTCAGAATTCAATTTTTATTATATAAAGAAAACTTCTTACAACCATGTACTGGCGCAGACTCATACCAGCACACAGGCACCCACCTGCAGAAGGCTACAACCTTCTTTTGTTTACCAGCCTCTCCTGGAAGGGAGCTACAACCCCCTGCACTCGTTTACCAGCCTCTCCTGGAAGCGAGCTACTACCCCCTGATATGAGTACCAGCTTCTACTGGCAGAAAGCTTCCACTTTCATACTGAAGGCTTCAACCCTCAGATCCACTGCAGACCACGTTTCAGCAATTTTCAAACTGGATCAATCAGCGTCAACACAATTCTTCACTTATCAACAAACATCCTTTTTCAGTCCATCAAACAGAACAGTGAAACCACTGTAACCTGAATATCAGAGATAGCCCAGACTTCAGAATAGATGTGCAGAAACTCAATCAGCTTTGAGCAACCATCAGTTCAGATACCATACGCGCTTTTCTTTAGATAGACCTGCGTATATACGCGCTTTTAATGAAGCAAACCTGCGTATATATTTGTGCACCTTTTCAGAAAAACCCTAACAGGTCATACGCGCCTTTGTTGAAACAGATCCACGTATACATGCGCCTTCCATGAAACGAACCTGCATATAGATCTATAAAAGATAAACTTTGCAGAACAGACCAGATCTATGAACTTACCCAGATTTCTTCAACTTCTTCAACAGATTTGCGCCAGGTCTTCATCACTTCTTTTCAGATCATCCAAGAGATTCACCATTTCAAGATCTAGAGATCTTGAACCTTCATCATGTTCATAGATGCATCATAGCTTCAGATCTATCAATTAAGAGCAGAGTTCAATCATGTAGATATACTTCAGAGTGAAGTATTCATTAAAGCCCAGACATATGCACACCCTTTGAAAAATGAATTTCTTCTCCTTATATAGATTTAGCCTTTTTCAATACCATGAGTCAAAACCATATTACTTCCGATGGTTTTCCTAGACGAGATCAAATAGACAATCCAACGCTCAATACCATGGTAATGCCCCTTGGTATTCTAATTTTGGAGCGCAAAAGACCATACGTGACTTGGCACGTACTTTTCCGCGTACATACGCGACTTCCCTTTACTAAACTCGTGTATTCCTTGTGACATACACTTTTCATCATTGTTCTGGCCCATTCTGGAAATTCTTTCGTCTGCACCTTCTGTACTGATTGTAGATACATCAGATGTACATCATTCACAAGCTCATCAAGTCAAGAACAACTTCATCAAGTAGGTTACCATCATCTTCATAAAGTGGGTTGCCATCAAGGACAACACTCTGTTGCATCATATTGCCAACACTCCAACCCCCTAATCTCGTTTACCAGCCACTACTAGAAGGGAGCTTCAACCCCCTGATCAGAACACTAGCTTCTATTGGCAGGAAGATTCTACTTCCACACTGAAGGTTTCAACCCTCATAATCACTGCAGACCATGTTTCATCAATTTTCACACTGGATCCCACAAATTCAACACAACTCATCATAAATACCATCAATAATAAACTTAACCCAAACTTCAATCAGAACAGTGAGATCACTGTAACCAGAACATAGTAATAAACCTAGACTTTAGAATTAGTATGCAGAATCAATCTCAATCCTTAACATTCATTATATTTAAATACATACGCTACTTCACTTTCTTGATCCCACGTGTATATGCGCTTTGCTTCACACCAACCTATGTATAAATCTGAGAATACTGAATTTACATAATATGATCTGTCTCAAAACCAGATCTCAGGCTTTCACTGAGATATATTTTTAGTAATGCATAACCTTTATTCAATCAGTCATCACTAAGCATATTTACTCCCTCATTGACCATATTTTTACATATTCAACTTAGCAGCATATATAGTATTCAAACAACCCAGATCTACATGAAGACTTCATCAATAGATAACAAAAATATAGCAGAAATACAATAGCATTAAACAGATAACCTCTTTAGCAAGCTTCAGAAAACCCTAACTTCCATACGCACTTTATCTGGGAAAAAGTTGTGTGTATACGCGCTTTCACTATGATGAACTAGCATATAGATCTGTAAATGTTATTAGTACAGAAAGATGCAAATATATAAACTTACCCAGATTTCTTTACTTCATTTCAGAAAATATGTGCCAGGTCACGAATCCAAACATCTCATAATTAGATCATGCAAGTACATAGTCATTTTAGGTCTAGAGATCCTGATGCATCATTGTATCCAAGGGTGCATCATAGATTCAGATCTACTAATAAAACAGAGTTCATCCCATGAAGATATGCTTCAAAGATAAGTATTCAATAACATCCCTTACACATGCACACCTTTGCACTATGATCTTCTTCTCCTTATATAGATTTATCTTTTACCAATACCATGAGCCAAAACCACACAAATTCCGATGGTATTCTTGGACGGAATCAAATAGACAATACATCACTCAATATTGTGGGATAATACCATGGTAATGCCCCTCTGTATCATAATTTTAGAGTGCAAAAGGTATACACGGCTTGGCTTCTTCATAACCACGTGTATATGCGACTTATCTTCATAAAAACTGCATATATACTAATTATGGACGTATATGTGGGTTTCTTGTATACCAAGTAGCTTATACATTTCCTTCATACACAGGTTGCCTTCATCAAATCCGCGTATACATTGAGAAATATTTCCTGTTTCATTTCTCTGGCACTTACTAGAATTCCTTTCTCTGTCACATCTGAACTGACCTGTAGAAACATCATTTTTACATCTTTAACAAATAGGTTGCTATCAAAAGGAAACTTATCAAGTAGGTTTCCATGAAGGACAACTTCATCAATTAGGTTTCCATCAAGGACAACATATTGCATCATATTTCCAAAAATCTCCCCCTTTGGACTTGATGGCAACCATGATGGTGTTTGATCACCACAACAGATAGATACATTACTTTTTACATCTTTATTCAAACACCAAGATACTCTCCCCCTTTGACATAAAGGGCAAAGGGCGGATCAATACCTTTTACAAACAAGTCTAGTTTTGTTTCTAATAACATCTCCATTTTCATTTAACTTGTTTTTGAATATCCATTTTGTTCCAATAACATTTTTATCATGAGGTCTTGGAACCAATTCCCAAGTATAATTATTTTCAATCTGATCAAGTTCTTCATTCATGGCTTGAATCCAAAATTCATCTTTACTAGCTTGGTTAACATTTTGTTGTTCAATAGTGGATAAGAATGCCAGATAGCTAGGGGGGCCTACGAGAGTTCTTCTTGTTTGGACACCTGATCCCTTTTCTCCCAGAATTTGAGATTCTGGATGATTCTTTTGAAAATACCTAGATGGAGCCTTTTCAGATATATCTTCTTCTGGTGCTTCATTGGGTTCTCCTTCTATATTGTTGGTATTTGATGAGGGAAAATATACATCATCATCATCTTCATTTGTTGTATTTATTTCCCTTTTAGTATTTGTGAGAAACTCATCAAATACAACATCAATACATATCCCTTTTCTCCCAGAATTTGAGATTATGTATGATTCTTTTGAACATACTTGGATGGAGCCTTTTTCGATATATCTTCTTCTAGTGCTTCATTAGGTTCTCCTTCTATACTGTTGGTATTTGATGAGGGAAAATATACGTCATCATCATCTTCATTTGTTGTAGTTATTTCCCTTTTAGGATCTGTGAGAAACTCATCAAATACAACATCAATACATTCAACAATCTTCCGAAGTCTTTTATTGTAACATTTATCTACTTTCCTTCTAGAAGAGTAACCAAGAAATATTCCTTCATCTTCTCTAGGCTCAAACTTACCAAGTTTTTCATCATTGTTCTTGATAAAACATTTGCTTCCAAAAACTCTAAAATACTTTACAGTGGGAAGATTACCATACTAGAGCTCATAAGGAGTTTTATCACCGTTAACACGAACATGAGCCTTGTTAAGAATATTTACTACAGTATGTGTTGCTTCTCCCTAAAAGGTATCAGGAGTTCCAGATTCATCAAGCATAGCACGAGCCATTTGTTGAACTTTTTTATTCATTCTTTCTGCTACGCCATTTTGTTGTGGGTTTACAGCTACATAAAACTGTATTTTTATGCCATGATGTTCACAGAAATAAAATAATTCATCTAATATATATTCTTCTCCTCGGTCAGATCTAAGACATTTTATTTTTAGATCTAATTCATTTTCAACCAAAGCTTTGAAGATCTTAAATTTTTCAAATGCTTCATCTTATGTTTTAGTAAACTGATCCAACACATTCTAGAGAAGTCATTAATAAATAAAATATAGTATTGTTCTCCACGAGGTGACTTTTTCCTTATAGGACCACATAGATCAGTATGTATAAGTTCAAGAGGCTTACTTGTTGATCCTTCTTTGGCATTTAATTGCACCCTGGTTTTCTTACCAAATTGACATGATTTTCATATGGTACTTTCAGTCAGAGTGATGCTAGGAAGATCACGAACAAGTTTGAGTCTGCTAGATTTGCTTATTTGAGAGAAGCTCAAATGTCCCAATCTTCTATGCCATAACCAATTTTCTTGAGATTTACCTAAGTAGCATTTCTCTTGGCCACCTTTCAATCTATACAGATTTCTTGGTGTTCTAGTCCCTTTTATTACTGTTTTTCCTGTGTCAAGTTCACGTACTACACATTCTTTTGAACTAAATACAACTTCATTTCCTTGATCTCACATTTGGCTTACACTCAACAAGTTATGATTTAACCCATCCACATACATAACATTTACCCTTAATGATAGTTGGAGAGTCATTTCCAAAAGTAACATTCTTTTCTTTCTCTAATGCATTATATGAAAGAAGTTTTTTTTTATCACCTGTCATGTGTTTTTAGCATCCGCTATCAATGTACCATTGATTTTCTTCTCCTTCTGCAAATAATGCTATGCCACAGCTTTCAACTTGTGAGTCCTTCATTCTCCATACCTTGGAGTTTGTGGGTATATGTTCATTTGGTTAAACTTTGGTCCTGCATTCAAATTCTTCGTGTCCAAATTTATTGCAATAAGAACATTCAATTTCGCCTTGAAGAGGAGAAAAGTTGTTGTAAGTATTCTTCTTTACTCCAGTCTCATTTCTTTGCTTTCTAGCTTCTCTGGTCATGATGGTTTTGTATGCAACACATTGTACAGCTTTATGACCAAAGTTATGACATGAGAAATAGTGTCCATTAAAGAATATTTTTTTGTGATCATGAAACCTTCTATTTATTTTTACCTGCTGATTGATATTTCTGTTATTTTTCTTCCTTGAATTGAAGTGGTCATGCTTTACCTGGGTGGTCCCTTTGTTCTTTTGCTGAGTGAAAAAATGTTTTTGGCTGGCTTTAGTTGCATTTAGATAGCTTGGTGCTAAAGACTAAGAGGATTCTCTGATATATCCAAGTCATGTCTTTACAAGAGGAGAGCGTTGTACCTTGATAATTTCATCTAAGGTTTCAGATCCTTTAGAAAATCTAAGATTTAAATTTTTCACTTTCTCAATTTCCTTTCTTAGACTCACTATTTCACATTCTAATTTCTCATTGTGCTTCTCCTTTTATATAATCTGATTCTTTAGAGTATCTATGGCAATTTTTTTTCTTCCAAACATATTTTGAGTTGATTTATTTCTTCAAGAAAATCATTTTCTTCTAAAGCATCCATACAAGTATCTTTAACCTCACTAGAATATTTTTCAAAAGCCATGAGCAGTCTAATATCTTGATCAGATTCTCCTTCTTCACTATTTGATAGACCATCACTATCTTCCTGAGTATAATAGATTTTTCTATTGATAAATTGTTTCTTATTTCCTTTTGCCACTTCCTTTCCCTTTTCATGATTATATTTATGGGGACAATTAGCAGCATAATGACCAACTCTTTCACAAGAAAAACATTTAAAAGGAAGCTTACCTCTGAACCTTCTAGTGCCAAGTTGTAGCTTCTGTACAAAATTTATCTCATCTTCTTCTGAAACACACCCTGATCCTTCTTGCTCTTTTACTTCCTTTCCTTTTGCAGCAGCTCTAAAGACAACTTCTTTGACTTCAGATGGACCTCATTTCCTCATTTCACATGCAGTCAAAATCCCATGAAGTTGAAAAATAGTAAGAGGTTTTAGATCCTGCTTCTCTTCAATAACAGACACTTTTGACTCGAATTTGGGAGTTATAGATCTTAAAACATTTTCTACTAGAGTAGTGTCAGTTATGGTTTCACCCAGATTTCTCATATGATTTACAATATAATCTAGACGTAAAAAGAAACTGCCAATGCTTTCCTCATTATGCATTCTAAGTTTTTCATATTGAATTTTGAGAGTTTATAATTTATCACTTTTTACCTTGGCATCACCTTCATAGCTCAGAATGATTTTGTCCCATATCTCCTTAACTGTATTCAACTGCATTACTTTGACAAATTATGATTCAGTCAAACTTCCCAACAATGCATTGACTGCCTTTACATTGGTTTCGTAGTTCTTTCTTACTGCTCAATCTGTTGGAACTCAAGCTGGATATTGATAACCTCCTTCAACTATAGCCCATACATCTGTTCCAAGAGACTGAAGATAGGATCTTGTCCTTGTCTTCCAGAATATTAAATTATTTCCGTTGAAGAGAGGAGGCCTCATAGACATTGTCCCATCTTGATTGCGCATCTTAGTTGATCTTCCTTCTAGCATTTAAGCTTCTTCAGAAGGACCTGCTCTAATACCGATTGTTGGAAAAAATACTAAGAGGGGGGGGGGTGAATCAGTATTTATAACTTGCTATAAAATTTTACTTTTCCTTACTAAATTTACATATGCGACTGTAGTGAACCAAACTAGCATATATACATGGATATACTAACAGAAACTTGTGTATACTGAGATGACTTTATTGTTAGATGATATTTCAGAAACATTATTTAACCCAACTTATCAGTTATGCATCAGATAGATAAGCAATAAATACGTTCAGTAATAACTGAATAAATCATCACACAAGAGAATCACACATGAACAACAAGATTTAAGGTGGAAACCCAATTCGGGAGAAAACCACCGTTGTTGTCATCGCTGCCTTCAATAATTATTATATGGAAAACTGCTTACATTATTGTAATTGATGCAGACCCATATCAGTATGCAGGAATCTACTTTCAGAAGGCTGCAACCTTCTCTCGTTCTCTGGCTGCTACTAGAAGGGAGCTCCAACCCCTTGATCTTATTTACCAGCCACTACTGGAAGGAAGCTTCAACCCCCTAATCAGAACACCACCTTCTACTGGGAGGAAGATTCTACTTCCACATTGAAGGCTTCAACCCTCAGAATCACTGCAGACCATGTTTCATTAATTTTCACACTGAATCCCACAACTTCAACACAACTCATCATAAATATCATCAATAATAAACTTAACCCAAACTTCAATCAAAACAGTGAGATCATTGTAACCATAACACATTAATAAACCCAGACTTCAGAATCAGTATGCGGAATCAATCTCAACCCTGAACATTCATTATCTTAAAATACATACACTACTTCACTTTCTTGATCCCGCGTGTATACGCGCTTTCCTTCACACCAACCTGCATATAGATCTTAGAAGACTTAATTTACAGAATATGATTAGTCTCAAAACCAGATCTGAGGCTTTCACTAAGATATATTTTCAGTAATGCAGAACCTTTGTTCAGTCAGTCATCATTAAACATATTTACTCCCTCATTGATCATATTTGTACATATTCAACTTAGCAGCATATACATTATTCAAACAACCCAGATTTACATGAAGACTTCTCGATAGATAACATAAATACAGCAGAAATACAACAGCATTAAACAGATAACCTCTTTAGTAAGCTTCAGAAAACCCTGACTTCCATACGCGCTTTATCTGGGACAACGTTGTGTGTATACGCGCTTTCATTGTGACAAACTAGCGTATAGATCTGTAAATGTTATTACTGTAGAAAGATGCAAATATATAAACTTACCTAGATTTCTTTACTTCATTTCAGAAAATATGCACCAGGTCACCGATCCAAACATCTCACAATTAGATCATGCAGGTACATAGTCATTTCATTTCTAGAGATCCTGATCCATCATTGTATCCTAGGGTGCATAATAGATTCAGATCTACCAATACAATAGAGTTCATCCCATGCCGATATGCTTCAAAGAGAAGTATTCAGTAGCAACCCTTACACATGCACACCTTTGCACTATGAGCTTCTTCTCCTTATATAGATTTAGCTTTTACCAATACCATGAGCCAAAACCACACATCAGTCGATGGTATTCTTGGACGGAATCAAATAGACAATACATCGCTCAATGCTATGGGCTAATACCAGGGTAATGCCCCTTAGTATCATAATTTTAAAGCGCAAAAGGTATACACGACTTGGCTTCTTCATACATGCGTGTATACACGACTTCTCTTCATAAAAACTGCGTATATACTAATTCTAGATGTATACGCGGGTTGCCTGTATACCAAGTAGTGTATACATTTCCTTCATACGTGGGTTTCCTTCATCAAACCTGCATATACATTGAGAAATATTTCCTGTTTCATTTCTCTGGCACTTACTGGAATTACTTTCTCTGTCACATCTGAACTAACCTGTAGAAACATCATTTTTACATCTTTAACAAATAGGTTGCTATCAAAAGGAAACTCATCAAGTAGGTTTCCATCAAGGACAAATTCATCAAATAGGTTGCCATCAAGGACAACATATTGCACCATATTTCCAACACTACTATTTTTACTTTCTTTTGGATTCATTTTCCTTGACAACTTTTTAGGATCTTCAACAGTTTTTGAAGGGTTGGGATCTGGATTAGATCTAGAATATGTCCTTTTGGGAGCCATATATACAATAGTATATTTACAAATGTAAAATATGCACAACTTTTAAGTAGAAAATATCCTTAATAAGATCTATTTCTCATCCATGCACTTTGAAGAAGCTTTAAGCATAAAAATAAATGTTACCAGGGAAAAGTGTATTTTAAATCTGATGTGTTCAAGTTCCCCAGTATGGTCACCACTATGTTAGCACTCCATAATTTCCCAAGGTTGAGGAGGAAATCGATAGGTAACCACAAAACCACTTGTAAATTTGGGATCTAGCCCTTCTAGTTTCAAAGAGGGGTCTATCTTTATGATTTAGATTTTTTGATTAAATGTATTAGGCTAGCTATTGAGTTCAGAGGTTGATTTTTGAAATAATTGGTTGAAACTTCAAGAATAAGCCATTGGCAAGTGGATTCATAAACCTTAATTAAATCAAGTGCATAAATAACAAATGAAGTGTAGCAGGGAAAGGTTACAGGCAGAATATTCAATATTTGGAGCTTTGTGGAATGAATTGGAGGAAAAGATTTAGATTCAATTAAACATAGATCATTTAAAAGTGAATTCTATATTTAATTTCAATTTGAAAATACATATATTATTTTTAAGCAAGAGGAAAGTGTAGTTAAAAAAATTCAGCCCTTAATTTTATTTAAACAATACAAATAAGAAGAACATATGGAAACACTGAGAAATAACAATTACATAAGAGTAAAAACATCACCAATTCGTCTGACACATGAATCCTAGAACAAATTTATGTATTATTAAAAACAGTCACCTTAGCTCAGTGAACAACTTTACATCAAAAACCTCCTTTCTTCATACAAGTCCCAACAAATTATACTTTGAATTATGAATTATTTATACAATTCTTAACAAAATATCTTGATTTATTACAAAATACCTCAAAACTTGTTTATAAAAATAGTACAAAAATATAGGACAACAAAAGTTGTTGAAGCTGCTAGCACTATCTTCGAGGATTGCTGGTGATGACTAGGCCTAAAAAAATCTTTCTTTGTTGTTGAAAATGTCAGTTTCATCCACCTCGGTATATTTCTGGAAATTTGGTTTGATTAAGAAGAAATGTTTTATTTCATTTTTAACGAGCAAGTCAAATTTCAAACCCTCCATGAAGGATTTTCTTGTGATGGTGGAAAATTTTGACTTGTCCTTGGCTATGGTGTACAATTTATGTTGATAATCCTCCAATTTTACTAACTTATCTCCAATTCCTTTTAGCCCTAGCAACCCTTTTTGATGCAACACATTGAATTTTCTATGGAATTTTTGAATGTTGGCCTCCAAGTTATGGCATTTATTTTCTAATTGAAACATCAGATTATTTTTTGTAAGAACTCTTTTAACTTCAAGGATGGTTTTTGTTTTGTCTGCAATCTCAAATTCCTCTAGTTCACCCATTGTTTTTGAATTTAGGACCTTTATCAATGTATTGGCTTCACCTCGCATCTGTCTCAAACTATCTTTTACCTTTTCAATGATCTCCTTTGATCTTTGTACTAGTTCCTCCTGCTCGAAAATTATCTCAATAGAGGGCCAAATTTCAGTGATAACTTCATTTATTTCAACCCATATGTTCTCCTTAGCATGTCCAACTTCTTTTTCTTGAGGATCTTCAGTGCATGGAAACTTAAGTTTCTTCCTTAATGCTGTAATGTCTGCATTCTTCAAGTTTTAACAATTTCTTCAGCAACCTTTACATCTTTAGGATCATATCCCTATTTTATCACTAGATCCTCCAATGATTTAATCTTTGTGTCTTTAGCCAAAGCGGATATCCTCTCAAGTTTTAACTGAGACTAGATGTTGCTGAATCAAACTTTCAATTTGGAAGTTTTCATTTCCTTGTTTTTCACAATTGAATATAGCATCTCACCTGTTTTTTTTTGCATTTCTATTTTATCAATGGGATGAATTTTATCAGCATCGAAGGAAAAGATCAACTTTTTGTAGTCATCTACAGTTTTTGGAAAAGGAACTACTGCTTGGAGGAAATAAATTTGCATCTGCCCTTTCTCTGTGTCAAAGGCAGAGAGAAGCCCATTCTGTGAGGTTGTTGTTTGTTTCCAAAATTGAGAATAGGTGTTAGCCTTGAGCATCTCATTTTTATTCTTAATCTCTTTGTATTTGGAAAATATGTTTGGTTCAGCTTGGTCATGAACCAATTTTTATATTTGAGATGTGTCTAGAGGATTTTGGGAGACCGAGGAGGATGGATATTCTTTAAAAATGCCTTGATCTCTTGGGAAAATATAAGGACAAGAACCTATTAGAACTATAGTAGAATGTGTAGCTACAATGGCTCTCTAGCTAGGAATATATATAGAATGGCACCATGCCACAAACTCAGGAAAGTGATGGGTTTTGGGAAAGATGAATTGGGGTAGGAAGGAGTCCCATAAACCTAATTAATCACTCTGGTCAATGAATGTAATGTCCCGTGTGTGGGTAGGGCCCGCAGCCACGTGTCTGGGGTCTGCGTAATGAAGGGTACTGTGAAAGGGTCCCCGCCCTCAGATGCTCCGGTGGGCCGACCCCCACCCTTAACACCCTGGGATGCCACCCTCACTAAATTTTGGTCTTTTGGTGTAGTGGTTGGGCCTTAGTGGTATCAGAGCCTAAGTAGCTCTGATACCATTGTAATATTCCCAAATGGGACTACTTACCAAGGCATGCCTGAAAAATGAATTTTTCAGGAATGTATGCTACAGGATCGGAAACCAACCCTTGGATCCCTTAGATCTGACAATCTAAGACCTGAATCCAAGAGGGGATCAAAAACAAATACTTCTAGGTGAGGTAAACAGATCTCCCACACCTAGTACAGCTGGAAATTGCCCAAGAATGGGACTGCAACGCTATATAACAACACTGCTCAGAAAATAACGCAGTTTAGCAAAGCAGTAGCAGGAGGCCAATATGGAGGCTCAATATCATCATTTAGAATAGCAAATCAAATTTATATTGAAGCCCTTTCATTATAGAACAGAAAGCAGAAGACATTACATGAACAAATGCTCAAAATAAGAGGGTGCAACCATATGATATGACTGTACAAGCTTGATAGCGTTATTTTATTAGATGAAAAGAGTTGTATATTAAACTTCAGATCTAAAGTATATCTGTGTCCAAAAATATTTATCTATTTCAGATTTATACACTATAGAGTCTCCTCTTCAAATTCCCCTTGGGGTTTTCAATAAAAGATGAAGTACATGGAGTAAACCTGAGATCTAAGGTAGCTGGTCTGCAGAATGATTCAGATTTTCTGAAGCAAATACATCAGTATTCAGATCAGATCTGAATGGAACATGGATTACATCTGTAATCCACGGATCACCACAGTGAAGGGCATATTCCCAACACTAGAGATCTCTCCTCCTTGAATTGCCCAAAGACCCTGCAACTTCCTCCTTAAAAATAATGCAGATCTAGAAGATGGACTGTGTTTTTGGCTCTAGAGCATGATGTGGCCTCAAGCCAAGATCTGAAAATGGGCTCTTCTCATCCAATACTCTATTTCCAGGGGGATAGAAGGATTTTCCACTAAAAAGAGGCACTAGAATGGCCTACACCTGAGTACATATAGCCTCCATTTGTTGCAGCTTACAAAGACAATAAAACCCTCAACAGGATCTGCGTTGTAGTTGGAAGAAGAGCTTGGCCAAATTCCTGATAGTGGTCAAGAAATGAAAGACTCCTCCTTGAGCTACTCAATGGAAGAGGTGGGATTCCCGATCAGGAACACCCAAGTGCTAAACAGCACTATTCTCTGCTAAACAACCAAGAGAATAAGAAATTTCTAAACAGACAAAATCTTCAGAAATAATATGTCTTCAACCAAAGGCCCAACCACTACACCAAAATCCCGAACTGTTAGTGAGGGTAGCAACCCAATGCGTTAAGGGTGGGCTAAACAGCCCACCGGAGCATCTGAGGGCGGCAGCTAAACAACCCCTCATTACGCAGACCCCGGACACATGGCAGGGCCCACCCTGAACAGGGCTGGGTTTCTACCCTCACTAACAGTCTGAGCTTTTGGTGTGGTGGTTGGGCCTTTGTGGTATTAGAGCTGCTTGATTTCCCTTTGGGATATTATAGTGGTATCAAAGCTCTAATCTTCGCTCAGCCTTTGTTCTTCAAATATTATGGAGTTTTTTCATGGGAAGGAGAAGATCTACAAGAGAGATCAAAGCAAACCCTTATTGTCTAGAGGAAAGAGGTTCTCAAAACTTCTCTTTCAAACTCTGCAGGGTAGAAGCAAAGACATAAAAGAAATGAGGATGGAAAGACATGGAAGTCCCTCAAAAATATCTACAATATTTATACATGAGGAAAGCTTCAATTTCTCATCTTATGGGTGTGAGAATTCAGCCACATCATGAGATTTACAACGCTCTATCAGCCACTTGTTCATGACAAAGAAAAATAAAAAAGGAGATGTGCCAAAGAAGGAGATTCTTGGTGATTATTTGCAGGAGTATGAAGCTCAATCTAAGGGGTTAAAAGATCACTTGAAATTCCAATGGTTTTTCAAAATAAAGGAGGAAAGAAGCACAAGGAGAAAGCAACATGTTGTGGGTAGATTATTTCTATCTACTTTTGATGGATCACCTAAATGTCCAGCTGGGGTTTGGGTGGAGGAGCTAGACAGCTATGTGCAACAACATCAAGTTTCAGAAAAGGAAGCCATCAAAGTAGCAGCACTGCATCTTGAGGGTAAGGCTTATGCTTGGTTGTTGTTTGAATCTTTTTCCTTAAAAAATGAAAATACATCTACTTATGCAAATTTCATTAGAATAATAGTGGAAAGGTTTGATGAAAAATATTATGAAACACTTTCTATGGAGACTATCAAACCATATCAAACAAAACCTTTTCATGAGTTGGGAGGATCTATAAATCCAACTCCATTTCAAAATACCATTGAAGGGGATGATCACTTGTATACCTTGCCAAGGGAAAATTCCCCACTACATGAAGAGATTTCTTCTCAAGAGGAAGACATGGAGATTCCTCCTTCAAAAGAAGACCAAGGTCTAAGGTCTCTTCTTGATGATGAGGCATTTTCAATTATTGAAGAGGAGGAAGAGGAGGCTAATGCAGTCATGATAAGAGCACATCCAGTACCTCATGAAGGGGAAGATGGAGCACTTTCTCCAAGGAGGGAAACTCTTGCACTCTTGCAAGGAGTTCCAGAAAATCTCACATATGGATATCATGGCACAAACCATGTGAAACATATGCCATCATTATAAAATTGTGAGATCTTGAAGATAGAAGAAGATAAAGGGGAGGGCTAGCTTCACATGATGAGGAGAATACACCCCTCTTTATTTCAGAAGTTTGATACACAAAGAAGGCAAGAAGACTTATGCAAGGACGGCAAGGACAAATCTTTCCACACACATACATATCCTGCTCTATGCCTTGATGTATCTTTGCATGTAGGCACTCCACCAGGGAGACCTCCTGATTGGAGGAAAACTAAAGTGTTCTATCAAATATGGGTAGCATTTGCATACTCGGCTAAGGAAGGAGCCTTGGGAGAAGCAAGCACAGCATAGATAATCTTTCATGGATTCAAAGGAGAGATAAGAAATTTTCTGAAATGGACATTGCTATCTCCCACTCAGCTATTTGCACTGAAAAATGAGAATTCAGAAATCTATGATGGAATGGACATGATGACATGGCCACTCAATATCTTTGGGGCAACCAATGATATTCTCACTCACAAAAGAGATTTCTAAACATGACAAGAGGATATCAACACTCTTGCATGCATGGGCCAAATTAAGGAAGTTTTGGAAGGCAAAAAAATTTCAAGGAGAGGTTGACTTCCATCTACTTCAATCTTGTCTTGAGAAATATCAGCTGCAAGAGAGGCAGCAAAATAAAGTTAATATAACTCCAACATGTGACTTTGGCATCAATTATGACAAAGAGGAGAGCCATGTCATGACAGGGGCTGCATTTCAGATTTCTACAGTGGTGTCATTGTTGGGGAGCCTAGATCCTTATTGGGAGTCCCAACTCTTGATGGAATATTCCAAGGACCTCTTCATGTGTAAGGTTCTTAATGGGCAAGTGATGGATGGGAGGTATATGGTAGTTGATGGAGTCATATATTCTCGTGATCAGATCTATCTTGCTAGAGATTCCAAGCTCAAGGAGAAACTACTTAATGCAGCCTATGAGATCTTGCTTTCTAAACCCACTGGTTTCATTAGAACACGCCATACTATCTTAGATGGATTCATGTGGGTGAAATTCAAAGAGGATATGCACTCTCATATGAGGAAGTGCATGGATCATTTGCTGGTTGACTGTTAAAAGGGAAGACTGTAATATTCCTAAATTAGCATTCAACTAATAGGAATATTAATTTTTCTTTTAAAATCTAGTTAGATGAATAAATGGGCAAGGAGGCTCATAGTTTCCTAAGTAAGAATAAAATCTCTTATAATGTGAAAAGGGATCATGAGATAACCAGATCAAGCATCCACATGTGTGAACAGGGTCTAAAGTGTGTGGACAAAGTCAAGTTTGACCAAGTCAACAACATTATTATATGAGGAGCGGATCCTAAATAAAGACAGCTCAATGTGAATGAAGATCAATCTAGCTAGTCAAAAAGAAGACACCTTGAGTGTGAAAGGAGACAAGGCATGAAGATCCAGTCAAGTTTGATCCAGTCAATATTGACAAAATCAAATAGTGCCGTAAATAGATGAGCAAGACTAATGGAGACATCATAATTTTGGTGGAGGAGCCTTTGCATGGAAGCGACCTCATAATGGGGTGGGACCCTTGGTGAGGAATCTCATCAACTATATAATGGAGGGGATGGCAACCATATGGGGAATTATTGAAGAATATATTTTGTATGTGGTCTGTTTAGACTTCTTTGCATACTTTGGCTATTTAGCTAAGTTTACTGCATTTTTTAGTGCAAGGTATTTCTCATGCGGGAATTCCCCACTCTTGCTTGGAGATCTTGTTTAATAAATCTATGGAGAACACTTTGTGCTGCATTTTCCACTATCTGGTGTTAGGCCAAGAAGCTACCTTCAGCAATAGTGCAATCCCTTTTAGAAACTGTGCTATTTCTTAAGGTATTGTAGTGGAGGGGTTTAATCCCTTGTTTTAAGAGCTAGTTTCCCAGGAGGAGGATCAGCCTTCTTCCAGAAAAGCTATACAAAGGAGATATAGCCATTTATTTGCATGATTATCCATATTTATGCAATGATTCAGCCATAAATCTACAGCAGATATTTCATGTATATCATTTCTGTCAAGAAACCCTTGTCGGGTCCTCTTGGATCTATGTAAAAAGAGACTAGATCTCTGTTTTTGTGCTCTATTGATTAATAAATCATAATTCTGATTTGTCTCTCCATTTTCTGAGTATAACCCTCAAATAACTGTGTTGTCTCTTTATGCAGTAACATCTGTGTGTAGTAGTCTTGGGGTTTTAGTGTTTTTGGGCTATTTTGAGCATGGGAGGCCTGTTTAACTAGGCAAAAGTCATTTGTTTCTGATCTCCTCTTAGATATAAGTTTAATATTGTCATATCTAATGGATTCATGGGCTGCATTTTTCTTTTTAAACTTATATTTCTGGAAAATGTGTTTTTCATGCATGTATTGCTGAATTTTCCCATTTGGGATATTACAGTGGTATCAGAGCTACATGATTTCCCTTTGGGATATTACAATGAAGTTTTTTTTTAACAAGTTGTGAAGTTCATAAATATCGAAATCACAATTGGTTTCAAGGATACATGGCAAAAGAGGACGCCACATAGTAAAAGTGGGAAAGTTTAACCCACTTTTAAGAGCCCCACCCCCCCCCCCCCAACCCCTGTGGTTAACCGTCAGAGGGGTTGGGGGGATCCGAACCAGATGGAATGTCATTGGATTTGGTGAGTTAGATAGCCATCATTTAATCTTGCACAAACTTTATTACAAAACGGCAAAACGTCGTGGCCCAAAACAAACTTTATTACAACAAATTAATCATGTTTAAATGGTGTGATTTAAACTAATTAAACATAATTAAAAAAACTAATGAAAACTCACTTTATTACAACTTAACTAATCACGCTTAAATGGTGCGATTGATTTTTTAAACCTCCTTAATTTATTTCTAATGTTGCATTTTTACTAGCAACCATATTTTTATTTTTTCTAGGTTTATACATCAATTTTTTTTTATTGAGTGGCACTTAGACTACCTCACTTATTGGGGTTTCTTTTTTTCATTTATTTTTTATATTTTTATTTTTATTTCTTTCATTTTTTCCACGAATATATATATATATATATATAGAGAGAGAGAGAGAGAGATATATATATATATATATATGTAGAGATATATATATATATCTACATATATCTCTACATATATATATATATGTAGATATATATATATCTCTCTACATATATATATATATATGTAGAGATATATGTAGATATATATATATATATCTCTACATATATATATATATATATATATATATATATATATATATATCCCCTTTTTCTTTTTTTGGAAATAATTTACAAGATGAAATATTATTTACAACAAATTTATACATAAATCAACATATAATTATCAATTTATCCTATAATATATAGGACCCTAACATGACAGAGATCCGAATTGTGTGTGACAGTGATCCAAATTTTATGTGGTGTGACAGAGATCGAGATTGTATTTAGAGAACCAAATTGTTTTTGACTAGAGATCTAAATTATCTATGATATATTGTGACAAAAATACGAATTGGTACAAAGGTTTGTGATGATTGGTAGAAATTTGAACTAGTACAGAGAATCTGTGCTGACTCATGTGGTTAACAGTTGTCACAAAGGACTAACTTTGACACTTGGTGAAATTGACCATAACTTGACTTTAATATCTCTTGTTGGATTGATTCTCTAAGGAAAGAAGATTGTTGGGTTTTCCCCTCGTTTGTTTTTCCCTGTCCACTAGCATAATTTTGTATCTCTTGCCTATTGTGCACTATGATCTTTTCTTTCTTGTCTTTACTTTTAGTTGAGCTTATAAAGCGTAATTATTTGATGAAGAAAAAAGATTAAAAGAATCCCTAATAATTCACAAATAATTACCAGTAGTTCACAATATAATACTTGTACACATTGTACTTGGTTATCAACATGGTATCAAAGCTTTGGTGAAGAAATAAAGTTGAATGTCACACCTTGTTGATACTCTCTCTCTCTCTCTCAAGGAAGAAATCTATTATCTCTATGTCCAATATTTCTTAGCAAATGGTTCCCTCTTGCAAAGAATGAAACAAACTTGATGGAGCCTCTAACTTCAAAGCATAGAAGCAGAGAATTGACCTTGTCCTAGAAGAACATGAAGTGTTGCAATATGTCCAAGGAAAAGTTCCTAAACCAAATGATAATGACAATGACAATGTGAAAGAAAGGATTAGAAAGGGTGAAGTCAAGGCTCAAATAATATTATTTGGATCTATTAAGGATCATTTGACTCTGTTTGTTTCATAAATAACTTCATCAAAGTAAGTGTATGATACCCTTGATAAATTGTTCTCAATCAACAACATTAGTCAAATCATGTCTTTGAGAAATCAACTTCGTGATGAAAAAATGTCAATAAATGGACCTGTGGCCTCCTACCTCATGATAATTTCTCAAACTAGAGATCAACTACAATGTATGGGTGAAGTCATATCTGAATCTGAATTACTCAGTACTGCTCTCAATGGCCTACTAGATTTATGGGATTCATTTGTAGTTGGCATGTGTGCTAAAAAGCATACTCCAAGATTTGAATAACTATGGACTAATTTCACCCAAGTATAATCTAGAATGATTGATAAAGAGAAGATCCAAATACAAAATGAAGGATAATCTCAAGTTTTTGCTGCAATATTTAGAAGGAATAATGGTAAGAATAAGTTTGGTTCTGAAAATAATAATGCAGGTAAAAGGTCCAATCCCTAAGGAAAGAAAGACTTGTCCAAAATCCAATGTTATGGATGTCACAAATTTGGACATTCTAAAAATAATTGTCCTGAAGCATAAAATAATAAGAAGAGAAAGTAAAATTATGATGATGAGCATCCTCATGAGAAGAAGAAATTCAAGAATGATCCTTCAAAGGCTTTAACATCTGATGTTAAAGACTTATATTACTAGGATTACTGCAAGTAGTCTAGGACCAAGAGGGAGCCAGGGGGGCCCTCACATTAAATTAGAATTTGTTTAGAAACCTTCTAAAAACTAATTTATAGTCCTTATAAAATTGGAATTCTTGATAAGGAAGCTCTAAGGTTTGTGGATAGAAACCACAGAATTTAGACCTAGTTCAATATTTCCGCTGAAGAAAAGAAACCCTAACCTTTGCAAGAAAAAAATAACATGATGATGATGATGTGGATAAATCTGATGAAGTTATGAATGAATTCAAGAATATCAAGATCAAGAGAGAGCCGACATCTTCTCAAAATATAAGTATTTTATCCCTCTTGTTTGATCATTTCTTTTATTGTTATCTTACTAGTAAATAGTCTCTTGTTTATATTTTTGTGCTCAACCATAATTTTTCTTCCATGACCTCCTAGTGAGGATTGCAGGTATATAGTGAATGTTTCAAATGGAAGAAGTAGAAGAAAAAAACAAATTTATGTGTCATGATAACTTTCCCCAAATCATAATTTGATTAGAAATATATGCTCAGAAGGAGCCAAGAGATCAACAAGTTTGAAGTTTGTAGCAAATGGAAATATGGAAGCAATATTTGAGAAGGTTTTCCCAGAAAGAGGGAGAGGATCATGTCAAGATGATTTCCTCGGTTAAAATGAAGGACTTATGTGTCAGATGGATCATATATTACCTCTAGAAGAAGAATTCAAAAAGCCATGTTATGACCTCATATTCTTGAATAGTGGACTGCTTGATTTCTTGGATAAGCATGAAGGAATATGTCAGAGGTTACTTGTAATTTTTGGTCAAATGTAGGTGAAAACCATGATGGCAGACATGGTGCAGAAGGAAACAATAAAGCTCCAATATATTTCCAATGATGAGAAGATAGTTGATATATGAACGAAGCCTCTTCCTGAAGCATAATTAGAGATGCCTCTTTGATTGAGAGGGAGTGATGATTGCATCATAGATATGGTTTCTCCCTATGTCATGTGCTTTTACCTAATAAGGGAGGCTATCCCTATGTAAAGTACATTGACCAGAATTAGGGAGAATGGTTTGAAATATTAGATAACATCATGGATTGGAATTCTTCCTATGTCATTTACTTCGACCTAATTAGTGAGGTTATCCCTGCGTCAAGTACAGAAGCATGATTAGGAAGAATGGTATGATGGATTGACATTCTTCCTGTGTCATTGTATAGTGACTTGATTAGTGTTGTAGTCCATGTGTCGCGTTGACCTAATTAGGAAGAATGGATATGTGGACTAACATTTTCCTTTGTCATTTTATAATGACCTCACTAGGGTTGTAGTCCTTGTGTCACTTTGACCTGTATAGGAAAATGGTCCAACAAAGGACAGTAATTTTCTTTGTGTTATTGTAGTGACCTAATTGTTGATTTGTGGTAGCATTGGATTTGATCTAAGTCTCAAATTTTGTAGGGATGCGTAGGCACATGTATGCCAAAGAACCCAAAAATCATTTTGGGAAATTCCACACAGATAATTTTTTATGAAAATAATTAACTATTTTAAATGGGATCCTAAGTCTAAACTTAGGAAATTAAAATAATTAAATGATATTAATTAAAACTGCGTGTGAATCTTCTAGAGAAAATGAAGATCAATTAAATTTAATATTAGTCGTTGATTAATGATTTAATCTTGGTCATTGAAGTCTCAACGAGAAGATTATAAGAAGGACTTGATGAGTCATTTAGAAAGTACACCGAAGAGTCTAGAGATCAAAATTCTTTAGTGAGCGATGCTCATGGGGAATATTGATTGAGAATATTCTTGCATAGAGGGGAAGAGATAATTTTCGGTTGGATATTTTCCTGAGTTGGAGAATACACAACAGATAAGCCAAAGAGCAGCATGCAGAGAGGCAACGTAGAAGCTACGCAAAGCTTGCGCAGAGCTAGCAGAGGCATCGCAGTAGCCATGAGGAAGTTTGTGATTCAACTAAGGATTAGTTAGATCCAGTGCTGGAGAGTCGCGGTGTGAGACCGGGAGAGGACAGAAGGTCAGATAGAGCAAGCAAAAGAGCCAGCATACAGGAGCCACGTGGTCCCCACGTAGAGTGACACAGAGACTGCGTGGAGGCAGTGGAGGGCTTTCCAGTTCGGGGTTTTGGCCAATTTGGACTTCCAGTGGTAGTGTGAGGTAATCTCACTAGCTTCGTTTTTAATCAGATTCTCTGTGTGGATGGACAGAAAGGAATCCTAGATTGTATTCATAATTACTGCATAATATATAAACCCTCAGTTTATGCACCGGTTTTCCTGCAATGGGTTTTTTTGAGGACATTAGTCCAAAAACAATGGTGTCACATGTGTTTATGATTTAATCTTTCCCAGATTTGTTTCCACACTTGTAATTTTTCCAAATTTAATTTGTGAAGGATGTAGTGTATGACTTTTTGGTATTTACAATAGAACACCTAAATAATTTGTTCAAGGAACTATAAAATAGAATAATTCTCACCAGTGCTACAGTAAGATTCCGGGTGTAGGATATTTCACATGGTATCAAAGCTTGTTTAGCAGTGTAGGATGATCTAGAGATCATATCTAGTAGATCAAGTGTTGAAGAAGAATTCGGGGATAAAAGAGTTACGTAAGCAGTAGATCGATCTTCCTAGTGACTACACAATCCAAGCCAAGTGTGCTAGGTCTGCAAGGAAATATCTGTTTGAGTGAGTTGACAGAGAGGTAGAATTTTCCAGTTTGCAGTTTGTTAGAGGCAGAGGGAGAAGTGCAGATCAGCGGCTCGAGGAATGCAGTTTTATGTAAAGCAGTGATTGTTGGTGAAGAAAGCGCCACGAGAGAGTAGCTGAAGACAATTTTGGGGATTTCTAACCTCAGAGAGTTTCATTCCCAAGAAACTATGATATCCCGTGTAGAAGAAATTGAGTTCATGAATGATTTGGCTTGCTCTATCAGATAGTGCGTAGAGCCAGCTACGTAGAGAAATAGAGGCAGCATATCGACAACGTTTGGGGAATTTTCTTCCTCAAATAATTCCTAGCCAGGGAATTCTAACTTTTGATAGCTGAGCAGTAGTATTGTGTGGAAGATCTGCTATCTCCAGTAGGGACTGCATAAGCTAGGCCAGCAACTGTGCAGAGGAAAGAGAGGGAGATAGTTCGACATTTTTTGGTAGAAATGGTAGCAAGTGAGCTAAGAGATCAAAATCAGTTGGAGGGAGCCTCCAACTATTTGATCTAGCAAGCAAGGATCAGATGCCTGTTAGATGAACCTAATCTGAAATCTGTCATCGATGGTATGGTAGTTGTACTTGTAGACATGGATCCATTGAAGGCATACAAGAAAGACATGGAAAAGGTGAAGTTTTTGATCCTAGAAGGAGTGAGAAATCATGTCGTGTGTCACATCGCAAGAAAAGCGACTGTTAGAGAGAGGTGGCAGACCTTGGAAATGCTATATTAGGGATCTTCCAAACAATGGAAGATGTTCTTGGAGGATAAGCTTCGTTCTACAAGGATGCATAAGGGTGAGTGCATTGATACGTTCCTATCGAGACTTCAAGAGAACTGAGATCAGTTAGAAGTTGTAGGAGTTGTCCCTCAGGCCACCAGGATGGTCATATTTTCCCTGAACTCAGTTTTAGATGAGTGGAAAGTCTTCACCCAGAGCATCCTGGGAAAAGAAATACAACCATATTGGGAAATGATGTGGGCTTCTCTTCAGCAAGAAGATATGAGGTGAGACATGCTCAAGTGTAAAATTCATAGCAGCAACAACAGTAGGTTGAAGCCCAAGGAGGAGGAGCAAAATGCAGCCCTTGCATCAAAGGGATAGCTGAAGCAGCGAAAATGTAATAAATACGTCTCTAAGATCAAGTGCTTCTCATGTAGTGATATGGGACATTACGCCTGACAATTTCCTCTCAAGAAGAAGGATAAATATGAGAAGCATGATCCACATGCTGCAACATCCACGATCGAAGAAGAGGAGTTTTCTGTGATTGCACATATATCTCTTGGGGAGAATTGGGGTGATCTAGAGCTATAATTCAGTAGAACAGAAGTTTGGCAGGGTCCTTGAGGAGTCTGCCTCTCGGATCATTATCTTGCTACAAAAGCCCAAATTAGAAGTAGAAAGATGGATGAGTGACAATTGGTACAGAGGAGTGCATAAGTGACAGCGCAGTGACTATTGAGCGCTAGAGAATGAGCAGCACAAAGAAGAGTTGGAAGCACTAAAGGGAGGCACAATCCAAAGTCACCAGCAACACATCAAATTTAGAGGGACAGCGCAGATGCTAGTAGCAGTGAAATATTTAGTATCGAGATGCATCATACTGAACACTTAGTTCAGTTTTGGATGCTTTTTTGTTGTAGTAAGCAACAAAGTTGAAGTGTAGTAGCAGTTGGCAGCAGCATACAGGGTCAACAGTAGCACGGATGCAGCAGGGTGGTGTTGATAGGCAGCAGTGTCAGACATCAGCAACGTAGAGGGAGATGTTGCAAAATCATAGCAGTACTTCATATGGTTGTATTTCTAGAGCACATTCCTCGCAAAGAGGGAGTGTTGATTTGTGGTAGCATCAAATCTGCTCTAAGTCTCAAAATTTGCAGGAAGGCTTAGGCACATGTATTCCATAGACCTAGAAAGCATATTCTAAAATTCACTCAGATCATGTTTTATGAAAATAATTATTTAATATTAATGGGATCCTAAGTCTAAACTTAGGAAATTAAAATAATTAAAAGATATTAATTAAAACAGTGTGTCAATCTTCTAGAGAAGACAAAGATAAAGTCAAGTTAATCTTAGCCATTTATTAACCATTTAATCTCGACCATTGAAGTCTCAATGAGAAGATTCTAAGAAGTACTTGATGGGGATTTTGGAAAGTACACCGAAGAGTCTAGAGATCAAAATTATTTAGTGAGAACTACTCAGGGAGAAGATTGATTGAGAAGATTATTGCAGAGAGGGGCGAAAATAATTGTCATTTGGAGATTTTCCTAAGCTGGAGAATACACATCAGAGAAGACAGAGAGAAATATGCAAAGAGGCAGTGTAGAAGCTACGCAGAGCTAACAGAGGCAACATAGTAGCCTTGAGGAAGTTTGTGATTCAGCTGAGGATCAGTCAATTCCAGTGCTAGAGAGCCGGGGTGTGAGACTGGGAGAGGCCAAAAGGTTAGATCCAGCTAGCAGAAGAGATATCATGCAAAATCCACACAGTCCCCATGTAGAGTGATGCAGAGACTGTGTAGTGACTGTGCAGAAGCAGTGGAGGGCTTTCCAGTTCAAGGTTTTGGCCAGTTTGGACTTCCAATATCAATGTCAGGTAATCTCACTAGCTTCTTTGTCAGTCAGATTCTCTGTGTGGATGGCCAGAACGGCATCCCAAATTGTATTCAGAATTACTACATAATATGTAAACCCTCAGTTTTTGCACCATTTTTCCCGCATTGGGTTTTTCCGGGGACATTAATCCGAAAACAATGGTGTCACATGTGTCTATGATTTACTCTTACTCAGATTTTGTTTTCTCACTTGTAATTTTTTTGCATTTAATTTTTGAAGGTTTTAGTGGATAAGTTTTCAGTATTTATAGTAGAACACCATAAATAATATGTTCAATGAATTAACAAATAGAAGAATTCTCATCAGTGCTATAGTAGGATTCTGGGTGTAGGAGTTTTCACACTAATTAGGAATGTTATTCTTTTCATGTCACTTTGACCTGATTAGAGAGAATGATCCTAGAGGTTGTAGCCTGCCAACATCGTAATATGATCTCATAAAAGAAGCCTAATAATTCATAAATATTTATCAGTAGTTCAAAAATAGTACTCGTACACATTGTACTTGGTTTCTCAACGGTGACTTCTATGCTTTTTTGTATATAGACGAACCTAAATTTGAACCCCATCCAAACCTTATCAAATAATTATAACCTGAATCAAACTTAATAATTGCTAAAACCCAAACTTGAACTCGAACCATGTGACCAATATCATCTTTTATCCATATTTTCTCTCTCTTAAATTTTAGTCCTTACAAGGCTAGAGAAGAGAGCTAAGGCTTGGTGTGAATTTCTATGGAGGAATAATTTTGGTGATTGGAGAGGCTAAACATGAAGAGGGCAAGGTTTGCCGCAAAAAAATGAATTTTGTGGGTATCCACTCTAATCCATCCATAAATTCTCTTGCCCTAGGTGTTTTCCCTAAGAGGTAAACCCTAGTTCTTATTACCTAAAATTAAGGACTTATTCGAATATTTCATGAGCCTTAGCTTGGCTAATATTCATTATAAGAAACCTTTTCTATTTTCCTTGACCTTGAGTTACTCCAACACTCGTCAAATCTATGAAATAATGGGTCTTGAGCCCTTATTTATAGGCCTCTTCATAAAAAGTGAATTACTTCCTTATGAAGTCTTGAACTCGATTATTTCTTTCTTAAAGAGATTTTAGTGAGACAATTTTGTATATTAACTCTAGAGTATCTTTTATAAGTGATCAATTTCCTACTAAGGCTCTTCCCATTGGTGAAAATTCATAAAGAGCAAGGGATTTTGGCTGAGGTGACATTGGGCTTGTTACCCACCACATCTGGGTGATACCCATAGGAGAAAATTTTCTCTTAGATTTTATTTATCCAAAAACCAAAACCGCTTGTAACCACTATATAGCTCGATGTTCCCTCATCTCCACCACCTAAATCAGCCATTATCAGCCTTCACCCAACTGTTATGATCATATGTTTCAGGGTGGGCCTTCCCACCCCAAAGGTATGACTTTCATTATGTAGTTGGGAATTTTTGTTCGCTTATCATGGACACTTTTGGGCATGTATTAGTGGGGGGATTTGGTAGAAAGAATAGGCCTAGTCTGTAATCTTGTCCCCTTGTCCAACTTGGTGGTTAACCTTGTACCCTAGCCCTGTGGGATATCCTTTGTTGGCTACTAGCTTTAGGATTGTCAATACAAGGAAAACCCCGATTTTGGTGACATGTTCCTGCTTCCCAACATCACATACATCACTCCCCTCCGCTCATTATAACCCCTTTTCACATATTTCCCATCTAGTTCCACATTTATCCATTAGTTCTACAAGGAGTTATCCTTTCCCTCCCCTTGTCCACACTTTGGTTCGGGCCTGGAACGATACCCCGAAGGTTGATGTAGCTAAAAATAAATTTAAAGGCATAATTTGGCCACTTACAATGGGAAATTCACCATAAAATGAAAAATATGGTCGAAACATAAAAATTTAGCACGTGGGAAAAATTAAAACATGATCTATGCCCCTTATCATGGCCATCACTATGGTTCCTTGGGCCCATATATGAGCCCCCATACATAATTAAGGAACCCATGATTATCCCAACCCTAGTGGGCAATGAAATTCCCAACCTTAAGGGGGTATTCACTGCTATATCATTCACATCATGCTCTCATTCGCTGGAGCCCTAAGAATTTATAAAATGAAAAAATAATAGAAGGAAAAATACATATGATGAAGGGTGGAAAAACAAAGTTTGGGGTAACTCATGTACCGTGATTTCTCCCGCCTAAATCTACACACCCATATGTGGGGTTCTCTCATTATAGCTACCCTTGTACCATGGCATGCATCTTGGAGCCTTCTCCCGCTACCCCATTTTTCTCCACCATTATTTCACATGACACCGATCATTTGACAGATGTACCATGGACCTGTCACTCCCTTAAAGGTTGAAACCATCTAATAAGGTCCTTGATTGACCTCCTTCTTGAGCATGGATACACCTATACATTCTAAAGTCCATTATGGAAGGGCATGGCACGATGAAGTGCCCACTTGGTTCCATGATTTGTAAGCTCATTTTCTCAATTTCACTAATGAAGTTTTGTATTGGAGGGTGAGGAGATGCATTGGATCTTATACAGGATTGGAGGTGGGTCTTCATATTTGGGTTTGGTCTCCTTATACGGGGTCCAAGCCCTCACAGGGCCTTAATGGCACTTGTAGGGTGAGCATTAAGAGCCATGGGTCTCCACTACAACAGAGAGTAGATAGCCATGCCATAGAATCATTAGCACCACTTATTGCTTTTTTGTGTCCCACATGTTCGATGATGTGGTGCACCTGGACCACCTTGCCCAGCCAGATACAAACTTGAACCACACACCTAGCAGTTGATCCAGATGGGGTTTTGCCTCACCTAAGGAGACAAGGGAGGGCTTGCATCATTCCAGCCTTTACAGATGGAGCACAGCCTTGTTCAATTAAGCTGAATACCCATTAGGATATTCTTTGTGCCCCCACAACCACTTGGGATCACCACAAATCATGTTCTTAGAGATCAAGGGGCCACCCCCTTCATCACTATTATTGGAGCCCTCCTAATCATTATGGCACAAGAGGGACTTCATTTGGTCTTCCAATGGCCTTTCTAGCTGCTTTTCTATCATTTTGGCCCTCTTGAGAAGCTAATTATTCTTGTTTTGAAGCTATTTGGTGGGCTTGTCACCAAAGTAAGGTTATTTTGCACATTATTTTATTATTAGGGGCATTATTAGGCCAAGTTGAGCCATTCAAATCCCATAGAGGATCATATAAATGTAAGAGAGGATCATTTGATCTCTCATCATCACTTGGACTTGGAATTATCTCTAAAAGAGAACTCAAACTTGCAATTTGGATGAATTTTGGAGCTTGTAAATGAATTTTGATGTTTGGATTAATTTCACACTTCTTCTTGGAGCTTCTATTTGCATGTTGTATGGATGGATATACTCTATATTTTGCTTGTACGTGCTTTGTAATTCTTATTTATGTCATAATAAATGTCTAATGCATGAAAATTTTCTCTTATTGTGATTGGATATGCCCTAATTAGTATTAAGTTGCTTGGATCATTGAAAATTTATTGGGATTTTGCATGTGTTACTCTTTTGACAAATATGACTGAATGTTCCTATGGGAATAATTATATAATTAATTCATTGAAACTCCATCTAGACATTGTATTAGAAATATAAAATTGTTGAGGGTTTTCATTGGCCATCTTCTATTAGGATAACAAGGTCCCTCGAGGTCTCCTTGAAGCATCAAATTTGCCTTAAAGAAGATTATTCGACTCCATTTCTCCCAAAAGGCAAGGCACGGATTCATAATTATTTGGTGATCACCCTAAATATTTAAGTTTTCTTCCTTTCAACCATTTGTTTCCCACTCTAGATGGCCTAGCTATGGCATCTGGCGAAATTCATTTGAGCCATTGTCTTGAAGAACGAGTTGGTCAGGAACTGCGCTAGGGTGTTTTCTCACAACCCTCCAATTTTGAAGTTCATCCATGGTTGATGTGTGAGAAACACCAAGCCCTAGCCCAAAAATTGTTTTGGTATAGGTCTTCCTTAGGTTAGCAACAATTTAAGGGGTCTATTGCACTTGATAACTCAAAGTAAGTTCATCTATTATTGATCCCTCCACTCTCCCTTACTTGACCTAAGAATTTGGTTGAAGATTACCCTAAAACCCTAGGCCTTGTTTGGGTGTCCCTAGTGTCTATGTGGTCCCATTTCATTGTATGAAAAATCATCTTCCAAAGGCTATAGTAGAGATAATTCTCCTATCCTTGGGAAGCCTTGATATAGGCATAGCAATAATTTTGATCCAAATTTATCTAGGTCTTGACATTCCCCAACTAGCCCTTCTAGGTGAGCCTTTTGACTTGCTTTGAAGAAACCAAGCCCATTCTTTGAGCCTCTCCTTTGAATAGGCTTTGGAAATCACATAGCCATTATCATTTACCCTTATCATTCTAGTGATTTCTTTCATACTAAGACTCCTCTCATCAGTGAAATCTCGTAAAGAGCAGGGGACATTGGCTAAGGTGATTGTGTGTCCTTGTCTCATCATTGCCACTTGGTCTAACAGTAGTCCCTTTGGAACCCCCCCTAGTACCCCTGCTAGATTAAGCGAAAATAGGGCCTTTACCCCATTGTTCTCCCATTGTCTAATTTTTACCTTGTAAGGTGTCCCTCTCTAAGGCCTGCTAGATTTTTCAGCAACAAAGCCCTAACATCTCACTTAATTGGTATATATTTTGCCTAGAAATTTTTTTAATGAGGATTTATTTTGAAATATTCCATTAACACCTTTAATGAGTAAATGATACATGACTAACTCCCATTTCACTCATAAATTTTGTAAGTAATCTATTAAGTAATTTGCATGCATGTTATACATAATGTTTCTGCACTCCATGTCTCAAACCTTGAGTTGTCGAACTTTGCCCCAAATATCAGAAAATGACAAGCATTGTTAATGTGTTCACCATGAAAACATTATCAAAACATCCCTAAAGACCAAAAGAAGAAATACCTTGAAACAATTCTGAAAATACTTGCCAAAAACCCTATTTGTAGGCCCAGTTTGGTTCTCATGTATTATGCCTCGTGCTTATCACCTTCACCATTATATGTTCCTAAAACTGCCAGCACGGGAATTTAAGTGAAAAGGTGCGTTGCTCCTCTTCAGGCAGTTTCTCCAAAAATCATAGGAGAAGCTTCCCCTACTAGAAGCCACGAGAACGTAGAGCTAGTAACAGTTGAATGAGGATTGGTTTGAGGGTTCCAATTTTAGGCATTTGATCCCACAATTAGGGATCTTCCCCTTAATATGTGGACCTTCTTCCCCCTTTTGTGGATCCTTAACTACCTCTCCTTCCCTATAAATTAATTCTATATTAATTTTGACAGATGGTTGATCTTTGTTGGTTGATCAATGTTGGTTGCCATCATTGTGCTCAGTTGTGCCTAAATGCTACCATTTTGTGAAGGAGAAAGGAGTGCTTGAAGGTCTTGGCTAGGACTTGGAAACTCATCCAAATGAGGCTTCCAACATCAGTGCTTAAGTGGTTGTATGTTTCTCGTACTTTCTATTAATAATACATTAGGTGTTTGCTTCCCATAAATGTGTAAATAATTGCTCATTTAGTATGATACTCTCTGATCTGCCATATAGTTTATGTTAGAATGAATTATGTTATGTATGATTTCATCATCTTTATTTGATCTTCCTTGTAGGTATTCATCCGCATCGACATAAAGAGGATTGGACTTCGAAGAGAGAGCTCGAGGAACGACACCAACGGGCATTAGCATCAAATCGAGGTAGGCCATCTATCTTACTAACTTTCTGATATAATCTAGGAAATTTTACAAATATTTTTTGGATTTGTTGCTAGATCTCACCTTCAGGACTAGAGAGATCACTTATGTCCGCATAAGGGAATGTTTTTACAACAAAATGGTGACTCCACTGAGGAGCCTATAGCCCTTTCAATCCTCCTTTTTCATTTGGTATTTTTTCTTAGTTTGGTCAACCTTTCAATGATCCTCAATTTTGATTTCTTTTGAGTCTGTACTTTGAGTAGTCTATGTTTTAGGGTATTAGGTCTAGGTTTTTTTCTCACACTTTTTATTTTTTTCCTAACCTTTCTCACTCAACACGTGTTTTACTAGAGACAGTCATGCTGCTAGTGCATATATTTCCAAGTACATTCATGTTGAAGAGCCTGTCTTCCATTGTCTTTCTGCGCTGGTCTAGCTTCTTGTCCAACATGGATTTTGCTATGTAAAATAGCATTGCCTGCATGGGTTTTGTTGTCTAAAGTAGCACTAAATACCCTGTCATCACGAATTTTTCTGTGTAAAGTAGGGTTCGTCCTTAAATTTGAGAATTTTTAGGTTTTTGCTAAAAGGCCTAGTGTGCCCTAATCATTGAAGTCATCCTCCTGCTCTGTGTGCATCAAATTTTGTCTGTTTGGTGCTAGTTTATTTGTGGTGTGCAAAATTCCATCCCATACTTGAAGTGGTAAAAGTGAATTTTAGTTGAGCCTTTGATTCTTTGAGTCAATTGAAATTGTTGTTTGTTGCTTATATGTTTGGAAGGAATATTGATTTTCTATCGATTGAGAAATATTAGTTCTTTTAAGGCCATAAAAGAATTGATTTTGAATTCATTTAGTTTTCATCTCAAAGTTTACTTTTCATGAAGTGCATTAGATCACATTGCATTGAAAAGTCATTTTGATATTTATCATTGAACATAGATTACATTGTTTAGTGATTGAAAACTGAAAAGTGCATTGAGTACATTCCCATTCAGCGAAAAGAAAAAAGAAATTGTGTATAGATTACATTTGCATAGTTTTCAAAGGAATCGTGCATATATTACATTCCATGGTTTGGCATATTTTAATGATTTGAATTGAATTGGAATAGTGAAAGTGAAAGTTCTAGTTTGGAAGATTTTGTTTGTTTCATATTTGTCTGATTGCATCAATGTTCGAATCTCTTCCCTCTACTAGATAGATTTCATCGAATTGGAAAGAATCATTTTCTCATGCTAATTGCATCAATGGTGTTCAGGTGACATCGTTTTGAGCCTTGAAATTGAAACTTAACTCAAGATCAAATATAAATTTACCTCAATTAACCTAAGAAGTATTTGGAGCTTAATGCAAAAATTTATATGTCTAGGCTAGATATGTGTTTTAGTGTCGTTAAACGTAGGACCTTTTGTTATTTTCCAGCGTTGTATCCCAAGGGTGATATCATGTTCTATGTATGGAAGTGTATAGTATTGTTCTCTAGTAATTTCAGGTATATCGGAGGCGCTCCAAACATGGTAATTATATGTGAACACTCTCATCGAATGGTTACACATTAGACATCACTACTACAGACTGCACTCCCACGTACCATGGCGTACATTTTGGGAGTCCCCACTAGGTTGCTATCCTACCATAGGTAACTGAGTCGATCACCTTGTAAACATGATACATTAAAAATAGCATTCAGGGAGATTAGTTTTCGTACTTCTTGGTTTGCTAGGAGGTATTCTGCGGTTCATGATTGCTTGGTAAACCCTTTTTCCTAGCTTACCCATTTTTTATTTATTTTTGTTGTTAATTTATAAAATTCATCACCCACGGAATAGCATCTTACCCATGCACGACTCCTTAGTAGATCTTAGGTTGAGACTAATGGCAACAGTTCCTGAGTCTACCAATCAAGGAAACCCCTCAGGAAGGAATCCACGTCCTTTTCATTCTTTTGGAAATATTGGCACTCCTTATATGGAAACATTGACCCTTCCTAGATTTATCATTGGGTTTCCAGTTTGGTTATTTTTGACCCCATGGTTCTAAATGTCCAAGTTTCTTCGCAACCAAGTTCTCTTCCACTTGAATAGTATCAACCTCATGTTGACCCTAAAGTTGACCCCTCGCCTTCTTATTTGTTTATTGTTGGGTGTGGAGCGTGATTATCTTGTTTATTTTTTATCACAGTGTTGGACCCCTGTACCTTAATGAGGCAGCAACGCCACTCGAAATTAAACACTTCCTAGGGGTTCCAGGGGGGGCAGTTGCGAATTTATGGAGCCCCCCCCTAGCGAGGGGTTTCGGGGGCAGCGGCCCCGAAGCTAAAAACAGATGTAAAATTTCCTTGTAAAAGTATATTAATTTCCAGTCAATCTGGGTTATTCATTAGGTAGATGATCTGATGGTAGAAGTTATGTTTAGATTAGGGTTTTTTGCCCTAGAAGGAAACCCCCTTGTATATATGAGGGCATTGTATTGTGGCTGTGTATTATGAGTGTATTCTCGGAGCGAGAAACAGAGAGGGAGACTGTGAGAGAGAACAGAGGATATTACAGCGGATCTGCTGTAGGTTTTGTCTCTTCATTTTTGTTGGATAATAAAAAGGAAGGATTGGCTGTTCGGGGTGGATGTAGCCCAAACTGGGTGAACCACGTATATCTATGTCTCTCTGGTTTTATGTGTTTTGTGTGCTTGTATTTTTCGCATATTTTATGTGTTGCATTGCTCCATAATATATAATTTTCTAACATCTTCACCATGTTCTTCCTCTTCACCTTTTTCTTCACCATGTTCTTCCTCTTCGCCTGTTTCTTCACGTTGTTCTTCCTCTTCGTTTGGTGAAATTCTAGATTCTAGTAATGAGGAAGCTAAGAAGAAGAAGAAGAAAAATAAGCAAAGGGCCAACTAAGAAATCATTGCTACCAATGCAACTGATGTTGAAAAACCTTCCAATCAGCCCCACAAAGTCAAATTCCCTTGTAGGTTATGCAAGGGTGACCACCTTCTTAAAGATTGTCCTTGTAATATTACCAATGTATTAGAAGTGTGGTCCACGGGCTCACATCAACCTTTGTCACCGGCCTCTAGAAATCATGTTGGTGACAAAACCTCAACTAGCGATAGTAAGGCCCATGGGAAAAAAGGTAAATTCAAATTTCCCTGTAATTTATGTGAAGGGAATCATCCCATTCACCTTTGTCCTTATATGGATGAAGCCTCCAATTTTTTGGAAAACCTTACAGCTTCTCAGCCTCATCTTCCTGAGAACTACAGGAAGCTTTCATCCGATCCTCCACTAGTTGATCAAGTGATTGATTGGAATTCATCTCTGGTCAATCCCACTCTCTCCGAAATTGAATCCCATGAGTTCGTTCCCAACAAACAATTGGTTAAGAAAACATTCGACCTAATTCCACCTTCAGTTGATCGAACCTTTTCCATAGAGAGTGAACCTCATACCACTCAGGTTCTTTTTGTTTCTTTATATTCCCATGAATTGGAGGGAAATCCTCCTGTTCCCATAGTACAAGTGAGTGATCCTCTAATTCTCGTAAAACAAGGGGGAAATTGTCTCGTTCCCACGACACCCCCTCCAAGTAGTAAAGTCTCTTCTTTTGATTGGAGTCGACTGGCAGGATATCATCTTCCTTCTTATGTGCCCTTTGAGATCACAGTATAGGCTTATACTGTGGTCGTACCTAGCATAATAATATATGAAGGCACATTTGTTAGTATTTTTTCCTCAACTACTTGGAAAGATTTAGGTTCTCCATAGCTTGTGCCCGTTACCCAGAATCTGTTGGCTTTTAACAAAGGAACTAGTCAACCATTAGGGATCCTTCCTAAGTTGCTTATTACTTTTGAAGGAAAGATCATCTATATAGATGTGATGGTTATCCAAGGACCTTTTGATTTTAACTTAATCCTTGGGCGTGACTATACTTATGTCATGGGAGCTCTTGTCTCTTCTCTTTTTCGTGTGATGTGTTTCCCGCATGAAGGAAGAATTTTGACCATTGATCAGATTTCGTTCATTGGTCCTAATTTGGCTCCTAGTCAACCATCATCCCTAAATGACCCTTACATGCAAGCGGTATATTCCCCACCACAAGTTAATTATGTGGCAACCTGTTCCATGCCTGTGTCCACTGATGATCTAGTCTGTGATATAGTGCATCATGTACTTGGGTCATTAGACCTTGATTTTCAGTGTGTTTTTCTCCCATATGATGAGAACCTCTTGGAAGGCATGACCTCTTATGGGCCATGAACAAAGTATCCGAAGCAAATTTCCTTTTCTTGTGTCAATCTCGTTAAAAAATGAAACAAGGTGTCATGAGGATAGTTGTTTTATTGTGTCAACCTCGTTAAAAAAATGAAATTGGTCCTTATAAGCATAGTTCTTTTATTGTATCAAGCTCATTAAAAATGAAACAAATCCCCTTTCAATTTGAGTCTTTTATTAGATCTCATAAACTCCCAGTCGATTCTTTCACTTGATCTTGTGAATGAAACTTCATTGCATCCACCTGTTAGTAACCAGTAGTCTACTCATGTGAATGAGATGAAGCTTATGGGGAATGTACCTCGAATTGAGTCATTACGTGGGGGCATGCAAACTTATTCCAAGCATAGTTTATCTTCACTTCACGCTTATGTAAAAACGAAACCATTCTCAAGCATAGTTTTTCCTTTGTTTCAAGCTTGTGTAAAAATGAAACCATCTGCAAGGGTTCCCAAGCATATTTTCCCATGTTTCAAGCTTTTGTAAAAATGAAACCATTCTCATTCCACCTCTCACGATTTCCATTTTTATCAACTTTTTTTTGCCAGATGAGCCTTGGTTTTCTCATTCCATAGTCACAATCTATTTGGTCAATCATACACTCTCCCTTGGTTGTTTTACCCTTTCCTGGGGAGCCACTGCGATGAGTGGTCTTATTAACCAACCTCTTTACCTTTGTGTGTTTTGAGCAGTACCATCACCACCGGAACCAGTTGCTACCCTTTATACCACTCGCTCCTCAAGGAGTCCTCTTTCAGCTCTTTTCAGAATCCCAAAATATGAAAATATTGTCGAGAAGTTGTCTTTTCGAGCTCATTAAAGTAAATGAATTAACGCCTACTCAGTATAAGTTTAACCCTTTTTTGGGTTGAGATAGAATATTTACGAAAAATGAATACCTTAGTCAAAAATTAATAAGAGGTTCTCTTGGACATCATTTTCTACATTCTTTGATTCGAGGGACTATTTACGAAAAGGGACCTTTGGAGTTCTCTTTTTCGCCCCTTTTTCAAACTCCCTAAACATGAAAAAGATGTCGAGTTACCCCTCTGTCGAACTCGTAAAACTTAAATGACGAAGGACTTGTCACCATGACGAGACCGAGCTACTCCTTCCTAGGGCTCGTTAACAATACTAGGATGGATTTATCCAAAGGATGAACTTATATGATAAGCATATGGAATCCAGTTCAAGCTTGTGTAAAAATAAAGAGGTACTCGCTAGAAATAGTGGGGGGAAATGGAAGGAAACACATATCCTATATTTTGTGTGAAAGGCAGCATGTCACTCTTGAACATGACACTCATCTGCATCTCGTGTCGGGTCTGGGGTATCCTCACTTTGTCACTTACCTTCCTGGGTTTGGGGATTGAAATTTCCTCTCATTTGATTAAGACTTATCATCACCATTGATCCTATTTTGAGTCAAATGTTGTCAAACTCTAGAGTCATGTCCTTCTTATGTTTAAGAGAAGTCTCGTCTACAAATTCAAACCTCTTATACCTCATTTGACCTTTCTCTGTTACAATATTGAATCACTCTTACCAACTTTGCAAAGTCCTTTGTTTCGTGTCGATGATGTCGGAAACATTATGCCCCTCCTTCGATGGATCACTTCATTTCGACTCCAGCTCATTATCCAGGAAGATGATTTAGAAACTCCCTTTCAGTACCTTGGAGCTTGCATGCCTCAATGGAAATTTCTTCGCATTCGACGATAGGTTCACATCCTTGGCATTCGATCAGATAACTCTACAAGTGTTTGACTTCAGTTTCATTATTCACACTTGTAGATTGTGTTGTTGTACCTTGAGGTTTGTCGTCATCAGTGGTGGTTCCTCTCCTGCATGTTAACGGTTTACATCATCGACCAGTAATCAGGTGGTTTTTACCATGTTCGACTTCAATAAATTTATTCACATGGTTAGACTCATATTTTGGATGGTTTGGGACAGAGATGAAGACCCTGGGTTTCATCTGATAAATCTGGGTTGCATGGAGTTATTTAGTATTCATGATTGTACACATGATCCCTTGTATATGAATGGTTGTGTCCATGTCATGGATCCATACACATGATCCTTTCTAGTCAGATGGTTGCGTCCATGTTGTGGGTTCATGTATTGTTAAACGCCTATTCAAATATGTATTATTGGACATAATTACATCATAAATGTAATATATTTTGTACTATGTTTGATTTGCAGGTCTCCTGATAGTGGTTTCCTAAGTCCTTTCCATGACTTGTAAGGTATTTCAACCATCACTTCTCATTCTTCCTTCATGCTTTGGGGGGCATCTGGTATAAAATATTTTTTCGAACCCCCTGTCTCACACCCTGAGTTGTCAAACTTTGCCCCAAATATCGCAAAATGAAAATTTTTGTTAATGTGTTCACCATGAAAACATGATCTAAGCATCCCTGAAGACCAAAAGAATAAATTTCTTGAAATAATTCTGAAAAGGATTTCCAAAAACCCTATTTGCAGGCCCAACGCAGTTCTCATGTATTATGCCTTGCACTTATCACCTTCACCATTATATGTGCCTAAGACTACAAGCGTGAGAATTTAAGTGAAAAAGCGCGTTGCTCCTCTTTATGTAGTTTTGTCAAAAATGGAGGAGAAGCTTCTCCTGCTAGAAGCCTCGAGAGTGGAGAGATGGTAAAAATTGAATGAGGATTGAGTCAAGGGCTCCCATTTCAGGCCTTTGATCCTACAATTAGGGATCTTCCCCTTAAGATGTGGACCTTCTTATACCTTTTATGGATCCCTAACTCCCTCTCCTTCCCTATAAATGAATTATATACTTTCCTCAAATGGTTGATATTTGTTGGTTGATCAATTCTAGTTGCCATCCTTATGTTTAGTTGTGCCTAAATGCTGCCATTTTTTTAAAGAGAAAGAAGTGCTTGAAGGTCTTGGATAGGACTTGGAAACTCATCTAAAGGATTCTTCCAACATTAGATCTTAAGTAGTTGTATGCTTCCCTTACTTTCTATTAATAATACATAATGTTTTTTCTTCCCATAGATGTGTAAATCATTGGGATCCATATGTACCTCAAATTGAGACATTATGTGGGGGCATGCAAACTTATTCCAAGCATAATTTGTCTCCATTTCTATTGCTTTGTGCCATTTCTATTATCCAACCTGATTGGATAACTGAAGCAAGGTAGGAATGGAAGAATGACGAAGAAGTATGGATACTCATTCAACAGTTGTAGTATGATCCCATTACATCTGATACGTTTAGTTGGAAAAATGATTCCTCATGGTACAAAGATCGCTTATATCTTTGTAAGAATTCTGAACTAAAACAAAATATTCTTTTGGAATTGCACACCTCTCACTTAGGAGGACACTCAGTATTTTTAAAAACATACCATAGGGTGAGGAAAGATTTTTTTTGGGATGGCCTTAAATATGATATTCAAAAGTTTGTGGCAGAATTTTTGGTTTTCCAGCAAAAAAAGTTGAGACAATTAAGACCCCAGGTCTGCTACAACCTTTATCTATTCCAAATCAATGTTTGGGGGAGGTTTCAATGGATTTTATCATAGGTTTACCTAAGTCTAAAGGAAAGAGTGTCATCATGGTAGTAGTTGATGGACTTAACAAGTATGCACACTTTTGTGCATTATCTCATCCATTTAAAGCGAGTACAGTTGCTACCGCATTTATGGAAACAATTCAAGAGCTACATGGAAACCCAAAGATTATTGTAAGCGATAGAGATGTCATTTTCAATGAAATTTTAGGACGGAATTATTTTCTTGTTTGGGTACTCAACTAGCTCATAGCTCATCTTATTATCCTCAATCCGATGGCAAAACTGAGATAGTGAACAAATTTTTAGAAGGATATCTTTGTTGCTTTATATTTGATAAACAAACACAATGGGTCAATTGGTTACCTCTGGCTGAATGGTGGTATAAAACTTCCTTCCACACTGCAACAAAAACGACCCCATTTATGGCATTTTGTGGATATCATCTGCCATCCATCACATCATCTTTAAGAGAAAATTATAAGGTTCAAGAAGTCAAAGATCACATGGAGAATCAACAAAAAGTTCTCGAACTCTTAAAGGATAACCTAAATTTGGCATAGAATCGAATGAAACAACATGTTGATCTACATCGCATCGAGGGAAGTTTTGATATAGGTGACTAGGTATTTTTATTAACTAGAACCATACAAACAAATGTCCCTCAAGAAAGCTAAAAAGGATAATAAATTATTGCCAAAGTATTATGTTCCTTACAAGGTGTTGCAAAAGATTGGTACTATGGCATACAAATTGGAGCTTCCTACATCTACCCGAGTGCACCCATTTTTCCATGTTTCATGCTTAAAGAAGGTTATAGGTGACAAACTTTCGGTTCAAATAATATTACCAGAACTTTATGAGGAATGAAAATTAATATTGGGACCTGAAGTAGTCAAGGAAATAAGAACTCGACGGCTATGAAATCGATCAATTTCAGAGTATCTCATCAAGTGGAAGAACTTACCCACTGAATATTCCACATGAAAGGATGAAAATTTTATACAAAAGCATCGAGAACTACTCAAGCTTTGAGGACAACACTTTTTTGAATGAGAAGGGAATGTTAGGTCCCTATATTACTAGTGTAGTCCCTTATTGTGTTAGTGTAACCCCCTTATTGTTATTTTTGTACCCAATTAGTCCCCATATTGTTATTATTGTGCCCCATAGTAGCCCACTATTGTTATTTTTGTGCCCTTACATTATTATTGTTAGGTCGGCTAGGATTATATTGTGACCCCATGGACTCCTATATATAGAAAGAATGTTGTTTTCATTTGTGTCATCCACGAATTGTTTATTTATATAATGTAAAGGAGGTTGCCCCCTCGAAGTGGCTGATTTTTGAGTTGTTGATCTTTCCTTTCTTCTTCATGAGCTAGTTTCATAACAATCCATGTTTCAAAATGGAAACAAATTGAAAAAATTCAAAATGCTTAATCATGAGCAAGTTCAAAATAAAAATTTTGGTTCCCTATGAGATAATGTTGAGTGAAACAAGGGCAACTCCTATCAAATCAATTTTTATGGTGTGTCTTATAAGGTATCTAAAAAGAATTGAGAAAATGGGAGGAGGTAGATGGCCGAAAGTTATCTTTAATGAAGGCATGAGTGAAAGAAAAAACCATGGATGAGACAAAACAACAAATGGATGAAAAAATGGAATATTTACCTTAATGCATGTCCCACAAATAGCAAAGAGTTAAATAAATTTGTGTTGGAGAAGTTTCATAAGGGTATATGGGGAAAAGAGTTGGGCAGAAAGAAGAAGTACTATTTTTAGGAATTCAACCCCACTTGTGATCTCCAACAAAAAGAGTAAATTGGAGATAGCATTCCGTGGAGAGAAAATATTCTTATTGATCAGTTAAGAACTAACTCACATCAAATTCGATGTGAAACGAGACAGTGGAAGAGACCTAAAGAAGCTTGGGAAGAAAGGGTGTGTACTTTTTTCACTTCTGGGGCAGTGGAATCATAAAAGAATTTCATTTTGGAATGTGATGCTTTCAAAGACATCAGGGACAATTATTGTAGTATATTAGCATCAATTCTGTGGCATTGTTTTTTTAGTGAGGGAACTGTTAGAAGGTTGGGTCAACTCATCATCAATTTTAGTAAGAAAAGGATTGAATTACAAAAGGCAAAAAAACAAGGAAGTTGGTAGTCCCATAAAATATTTTTAGTCTCGTGGACGTTAAAATACCATTCATTCATTAATTTTGTTCTCGTGTTCCTAATTCTTAAGTTCTCGTGTTCCTAATGCTTGAATTTGAAGATGAAATATTATCATCCTAAATGTAGGATGTTAAAAATAAAATCTCCTCAATATGTTATTTTTTACTCCAGTCACCACTCTTGTGAGAATTTCCATTTGTTTTCTCTTACTTTTTCGTTTTTATTCTCTTTTTAAAACACATTTTTGTTTATTATCAATGTAGATTTAATAAGGTGTTGTTAAATATTTATTAACCATGCTAGTGATATGAGTTAGGTATGTATATTTGGTTGTGTGTGGTAGCAAATGCATTGAGGGTCTCAATGATAGAGATTAAACTCAAGAAATAGGTTCAATTAGACTCTTTCCTATTTAATGTAAAATAAACCTCCACGTTATAGTCATACAACCTTTCATTGAGCTTTATGATTCAATTTCGCTACCCAAGATTGTCAGAAACTCAAGCAAGGGCGCAGTGTTCGATAGGTACCCTAATGCTGGCGCATTAACAAAATTCTCCTAAAAATCAAAGCAAGCATCGAGAAGGCCAGAGGTATCTCCTTTGCAGCAATCCGGAGAAAGGCCAACAAATTGGAAGATTTCCTTGCAAACCTAGGAGTGGGTGCCTCCAACAGACTCACCTCTATGGATTGTGACTCTATAAGGGAGCCAACTGTCAAATCACATTTTCTACGTATAAACTGTCAAGATCTTCAGTAGGCCTGCTCACCCTCCTCCTCGGCCTCCCCTCCCAACAGTAATCGTCATCATGACGAAACCTCACACCTCCCTTCTCACGAATGAAGTCTACGGTGGCTCTCCATCAATCCGCCCACCCCAGTACGATCCCACCCCTAGAAATAAATACCTACATGCTTCCACTTACTTCTCCGACACGCTTTCCAGCTGCTCCCCTGGGCCTTGGCTCCTCTCGAATGCCTTCTTAAACTCCCTCCCCCCTGCTCTCATCCCTCACAAGTCTGATATGTTTGGATTCCCCACTGCCATTCTGCATTTCCCCGACAGGTCTCACTACATTGTTTTCTCTCATCTTCCTACCCCCTCACCTCATCCCCTCTTCTGTCAAGCTTCCATGGCCCTGCGTCGCCCTCACCCCCTCCCCCCATCGTCGGGGTCGCCAAGCCTTCTGGGCGAACCCCTCTCCCCCGTCGGTCACCCGTGCTGAGACCTCTGCTAGGAATGCAACCCGCACCTTCATTGACACCATGCCCCCAGACATGCAGAGGCAAATTTCTGAAATGGAGACGGAGGCCCATATCCACCGCAGAGCCACTCCTTCGGAGGTGGTGGACACCTCTCTCCTTTGGATTCCGAATCTCGGCCCTACTAGAGGTCGCGAGAACTTATACAGTCGAACCATCAACTTGCACTGGCAAACAAAGATGCTCCTGGCTCTTGCTTTGCAGGAGCATCACAACACCAACAAGGAGCTAGAGAAAAAAATTGACTCTCTATCTGACAGGTTCGTGGAGTATGTGAAGGAGGTTCATCATATGTGGTTCATCGAATGCAACTCTCCCCACTACGCCATGCTTAATCGTAGTTCAATGGTGCGTTATCTGGTCCTTCCTCACTTCACTACCAGTTCTTCAACCCGGAGGAGGGCACCCCGGACAGACCAATTAGCGTCGACAACTACCTGAATGATGATGCAGACATGCCGCACTCCCCTGTGCCTTAACTCCCGTGCACTCCTCCTGTTTTTCTGTGTCTCAATGTTTCTCTCTGTATTCAACCTAGAGGTCTTTTTTCCAGAACTTCTTAGCATTTTAGTTTCTCTAGTTTTCTTACGGTTTTTTACTTCTCCCCTCTGAAGTATCCCCCTGTAAATTCCTTCCCAGAGGATGAGAATCATTTTGTGCCCAAGGACAGTCCTGACCTTCTGCCTCTTGAGGCTGCAATGTAATCTATGTTTTTATATTAATGTGAATAGCTCCTCCTAACTTACCAAAAAAAAAAAAAAACTTTATGATTCAATTAAAAATGTCTTTATATTCTTTTATGTTTTTTTTCATTGATTTATCAATGCAAGAAATAAAACTAATCTAAGAAGTTTAGAGAAATATGTTATTGAAGGATAACCCTCAAGAATAAACAACTCAAGAATTAACCCTCAAGAATTATCCTTCATTGAAATAATTCTATAGAAAGGTACAACCACCAATGTACTCCTACGAAACACATAATGGTTTTTCATGTCCTCTATGAATGACTATGAAAAAAATTATACAATGATTAATGTATTAAATGAAAATTTTAAGATCACAAAAGATGACAATTAATTAATAAAGCATACTAAAAATAGCATCCAACAATTTATCCACTTTCATAAGATAACTTAGCAAATTGAGACCCTTAATAGATGTCTATGATTTATACACAGAGAAATATTTTCCCAAAAATGTTCATTGACCCTAGGAGAATTTACGAATTAAGTTTGAACTAATTCTAAGCTACAACCCTTTCCCTTACTCTAGAGATAAAGTACTAACTTTTTGAATTTAATCCCATTGCTATAAGATAAAAATCAACTAATTACATACTAAAACACAAATAGTTGAGTAAAAAGCCATGTAATATGCTCATGTGATCTGCACGTTTACTAGAAAATGTCTTGGAAAAATTTGATGCAAAATTCCATGCATCTAACCACATCTCTAGTCAATTGAAAGCTTCTATTCATGGATGATAGCTTCATAAATCTTTCCTTGATTGAATATTTTTCTATATTATTCCTTCTTTAGCAATATCATGCATGCATATATTTTCCTATTTTAGCCCAAGTAAGCTCCATCTAAACTTCTATTTTATCTTTAGTGATCAACTACATTGAAAATTGGAATGACCATGCACCCAACGAGAAATTCCCTAACTCTTCTTCTATGATTTTTTCCATTAACTAATGGAAATATTTAAGTTTGCACCAGATGAAACTGAAATTCATTATTCCCCTTGCTTGTACACAGATCAAAACAATGGTATGCTAGAACCAAAAATATATTCTCTAAACAAATTTATTCGGAAAAATGATCAATTAATCTTAAAAATGAAACATTCAAGTCATTTTTCCTAAGCCCAATTTACTTTCCTATATAAATGTGGAACAAACGAAGTCAAATTGTCAACAATGCATTATTACAAAATTGTAGTTCTTGGCAATGCTTTTCTAATGGTATAATAAATTCCCATAATGGGGATCAAATAAAAATTAATTGTGAACACATCGTAAGAGCTATCAATAATGTACATTTATTCCAAAATTTTAAAGAAAAGAATGCAAAATCATGGAAAGTTATAACTATAAAGTTGTAGATCTCTATGAGACTTTTCCAATTGTATAAGGTGTACCTGAAATGGAGTTTAGCGTCAAAAAGTAGTTGTAAAATTATCTTTTCCTTTCATGGGTTTGGAAAAAAACCTACTTTTCTTATCAAAGATTTTCAAAAAAATAACTTTTTTTAATTATAGTTTTAAAGAAAACCTAGCTAGGGGATATTTACATAGTTATCAACCATAGTGACCATGACGTAGATATGATGTATTTTTGCATAAGGGCATGGCCTGCATATTTTTGTATATGTCATATTATACATGGGTGAGGTCCACATATTTCTTATGCATGGAACACATTTTTGATGGTGCGGTCATAGCGAAGGCTAAATAGATGTATTTTTGCACTTTTGTAATAGTTTATACCTATGTCATACACACACACTTTGTATGACTATTCACTATGTTTATGTGATGATGTAATGGATACACTTGTGATATACACACTATTTTATATAATTATTTATGTAATTATGATGAAAAAGTAAAAAGATGCAAATGAATTGTGCAAAATAACATTTTAATGTGATAAATGGTTTTCTAAAGTTTTATTTGTAATGTTGTCTACACTTTTAGAAATATATATGGAAGTGATAGATTCAAAATTCTTTAGATGAGATGTTTACTTATACATGTTTTCTAAATAGACAGAGATCAAAAACATGGTTAATATTATTCAACAATTATGAGATGACAAGTTGAGGTGTTAGATATGGAGTTGTGTAGCATCAATAAATAGGCTAATCATAGTAGCATCCTCTACTTAGTTATTCATAGTTAAACCTATGCATATGCCATGGCCTTTATTGAAGTAGCATGTGTGAAGGAAAATAAATGGTCCAAGTCAAATAAGTGATATTCCAAGTCCATCAACTAGCACCATAAAAACAATTGATGTGATAAATTGGAAAATGATTCATTTGGAAAATCAAGAAAGATCAAGTGATCAAGAGCATAAAAAAGGGCCTAATGCTCATAAAGAGACTAAACACCTATGGAATTTTTTAAAAATGGAATATACAAATGGAGGTGGTATGAAGTAGGTGATTACTCAATGGTAAAAATTCTTCAAGTATAAGCTTTTGATAGGGTATTTGAAGAGACAATGTGAGTGAGGCAATGCTTGATGATGAAGGGACCCGACTAGAGTGTCTTAGGCATTTTATTCCTAAGGTGTCATGGGTATTCCATCTAACAAAATTTTGGAGGAAAACTCCATGTTTTGAAGACTTACATGAGTCTTGTAAATAGAAGTATGTGATGGTGTCTTTTAGTGCTACATACCATTTATTTTCCACATAAAAATGAGACCACCACTCAACTTTATCATTGCCTCTCAGATATTGACTAGGTCAATGTCAACTAATGTTTCTTTGATGTGTCCACTCTAAGTATTAAATGCTAAAGCAAAGTGAACATGAAAACCAAGGATAGAATTTGACAGAGAAAGGTATCTAGTGAAAAAGGAGAAAATATTGGGCATTTGTGACCTTGATTTCCTCAAACTCTTATGAGGAATCCTCTTGTGGAATTGAATTTGAATGTGTTTGAGTGGTAGATGAGGAAAAAATTTGAAGTTTTGGAAGAAATTTCTAAAGGTTTAATAAATAGTGTTAAATGATTTCCCTTTGTCATTTTCATTGATAAATTTTGCGATAATTTTCTAAAAAGGGATTTTTAGGAAGATAAGTCAATAGTTGATGACTCTTAAGAGATCTATTAACTTCATATATTGAACTCAAATATTTCTCTATAAAATAGGATTTACATTGTTCAACACTTTTTCTTTTGTTTCCTTTCCAACTCTAATTTTTTCCTTCTCCATCACACCATCTATAGATTATTTGTTATGCTAATAAGAATAAACATCCTAACCAAGTTTACTCTACAACTCCACATTATAAAATGTTTTTTAAAAGTCAAAACAAACTCATTTTAGGAAAACTATATTTTTCAATAAAAACTTCTAGTCATGTTACGATCATGATACTTTTTCAAGTGAAAATATGAATTTTCTAGTCAAAAATCACTTGTGAAGTTGACATCAATGAAATGATCAAATATGCATTGTTCATGATGGGAAATACCAACATGTGAAGGAACATTTACAGAAGGAGATAGATGGATCAGTGAGAAAGAGCTACAAGCTCACTGATGATGGTATGTTATTGTTCAAAGACAAATTGTATGTTCCTTATGTAGCTGACTTATGGAAGCTAATCATGGATGAGTTTCATAAAACACCTTACTCACATCATCATGGTTATCAAGAAATGATAATAGCCTAAATAAAGCATATTATTAGCCACAATTGAAGAAAGAAGTTGGTGAATACATTGCCAAGTGCATGGAATACGAACAAGTCAAAGTAGAATGCAAGACCCCAGTAGGATTGCTACAACCAATCCCAATTCCTGAGTGGAAGAGAAAGTCATATCCATGGACTTCATTATGGGATTACCAAAAAAAACCAAGCAACATCATTCCATTATGGTGGTAATGGACAATTTGAGTAAAGCATAACATTTCATAACTTTCAAGTCCACACTCAAAGTCATTGGCACAACTAAAATATTCATGAAGGAGATATTCATATTGCATGGTTTACCTAAGAAAATCATCTTAGATTGAGATGCCAAGTTCACTTAAAATTTTTGGAAGGAATTGTTTGCTGGCTTTGGAACTCAACTATCATTTAGCATAATGTATCATCCCCATACTCACAAACAAATGCATAGAGTGAATAGAATTTTAGAAGACATGTTGAGAATGTATGCCATGCATTATCCAAGGAGGTGGGAATAATTCCTACCAGTAGTAGAGTTTGCATACAAAAATTGGTACCAAGAGTCGCTGAAGATGATCCCTTTTGAGGCATTGTATTGAAAAAAATGTAACACTCCCATTTGTTGGGATGACCAAATGAATAGAGTATTTCTTGGATTGGACATGCTAAAGGAAATGGAGCAATAAGTGCTCAAAATTTGGCAGAAATTGAAGGAAACCCAAGATAGGAAAAAGAGATAGGAAAATCAGTAGAGAATTAAAAAATAATTCCAATTGGGAGAGCATGTATACCTCTACATCAAACCAAGGAAGAGCTCACTAACAGTGGGGTCCTATGCTAAGTTGGAACCCAGATTCTGTGGACTATTTCAGATTTTGGAAAGAGTGGGGCCAGTGGCTTACAGATTGACCTTACCACCCATAGTGAAAGCACATGACATTTTTCACATTTGTTTGCTTAAGAACCAAGCACATGACATTAATCATGGTGGTGATTGGTCTGTTATGCAACTCGAACATGAGGGAGAGTTCCAACTAGAAACACTATGCATATTGGACCGGAGGCAAACCATGCTCCACAATTGAGTAATAGAACAAATCAAACTGCAATGGAAGCACTTTGTGTTGATTTTTTCTCGGAACTTTAGAATCATTTCTATGTCTAAAACACTATCACAAATACACTAAAATGCCATAACACAAAGCACTTTGCACAACGGAAAATGTACAATAGTGAATCATTGAAGTAGAAAATGTGTTTGCAACCCAAAACTTTTTATATTACAATATTTAATACAACAAACATAGGGCTTCCGTACTAGGGATCATGGCCCTTACAATTAGCCCTTATACAAGAACAACTAGGTATTGATGTCAACAAATGATGACTATCAATCTACTCTTGAACAAGATACACTTTAATTACTTGATGAAGGAGTGTTCAACTTAGCCCTTTCATTATACGCACCTTGAACATGTGGTAGGTTCTTTTCCACTTCTATTGTTTCTCACAAGTAGTTTTGTTTCTCCAGAATTGCTTATCTTCAGCTAACCAAAACACCTTCTATCAATCCTCTTGTTGCTTTCAGAAGAGTGAACATAGGTTTCCCTCTAACAGTTCTCTATTACTCCAAAGGTTTATGCTCTTAGGATCTTTAACAACAACCTTCTAGAAATTCTTTACCACACCAAAATTCACTACACATAAGGTATTCAAAGGTTTCTTCCAATAATTTCAAGATTGCTCCTTTGTCATTGTACTTAGGGATTCAAAGAGAAGCCCTCACAACAATAGTTTTCCACATCAAACTCAATGTACTTAGGGATAGTCCAAGCAACCCTCACACCAATGAAAAACCACTTACATACACTGAACTTAGGGATACTATAATCATTTCCCAAAATCAAGATTCATTCAACCTAGTAATCATCATATAAATACACAACCACATACCTCCTTCACATCATTGCAAAACCATGAAGAAACTTTTCCGAGGCACTCAGATAATAGAGGTATTTTTGGTCCTCTTTAGGGCTCTTGTGGCTACTTCAAGAGGTCCCTTATCTATGGCCAAATCACCCTTAAACCATGTGGTCACCTCATACACAGTCCTTGTACTTTTTCCGCATTACTTGAGATACTTTGACCCTATATTCTGCTTCACCATAATATTTCTAACCCCTCAATCTAGAACTAGACAGGGTCTCGAATCTCCTTTAATATACAACAAAAAACCTTAGCCCTTTAACATAGATATTATCCCAACCATGTGCACAAAACCATGTAAAACACTCATCCAACAACTCTTCTTAACTCGACCAATCTAAATGAAAAGAGAAAAATCCAAACTTATCCTTCTCTTCAAATCCAACTAGGAAACTTTAGGTCTGAGACTAACTTAGATTAGTCTTCTCTTTGATTAATTTCACTTGTGATGATGAAACATATGAGCTTGAACTCCATTCTACTTATAGTGATCTTAAGAGTGTACATTAATCCCCAAGGGTAATTTCTTATAAGCATATCCGAGATGAGCCTACAGATAGAAACCCTACTAACTCTAGAAATAAAATTCCTTTCATTTGCATTTCATCATTTCATTGAAGCCTTAGGTACCTCTTAGTCCTTTAAGGGTTTCCCACATGATTTCGATGATTAAAAAAATTATTTTACACCTTGGCCTTGCACCCACAACTTTGGGTACAAAACCCGTCACTTGGGTACATTTCCCATGAAGCTCCATTTTCATGGGTCAACTCCTCACAAACCAAGTACCCCTACACATTCAACAACCCCAACTACTTCCTTCCCCTTCCTCTTCTCATTATCTACCTTATTCTTCTGCGGGCACTTACTCACATGATGACCATATTCACCACAAGTATAATACTTCAAATTTTTGAATTCCTTCTTTAACTTTCCATTCACATTCTCTGCAAGAGCCACACTATCATCAGAAGGCTTCTTCTTCTTATGAAGATCCTCGTCCTCAAGTTCTTCTTGGATGAATTCATCCGATAACCTATTCCAATATAACAAATTTTATCGAGCCACGATCCCTTTGATAAATGACCTCCATTCCTTGGAAAATACCTTCAAAATATTCCTCACTAGTTGAGACTTGAGAAAATTTTCATCAATGGCAACAAGCTCATCTTGAACTTGAGAAAGTTTCATCAAATACAGAGCCACACCTTCACCATCCAACATCTTGGTGTTCTTCAAATTCTCTCTCAATACCAACAATTGGTCCTCTTTCATATTTTGGAACAAATATTGAAGAGCTTTCGACATCTCATGGGCAATGTTCTTCCCAGTCAGATGAGGTATCAAATGATCTTTGACACTGTCTAGGATGATCAGCTTTGCCTTCATATCCAACTCCTCATACACTTCCAACTACTTAGGGTCTATTAGTTTCTTAATCCCTTTTTTAGCAAACTCCCAAATCTTATGCACCAAAAAAAATAGCTTGGTCCTTTCCTTCCAAGGACTATAGTTGGATAAGCCATCCAGTCTATCTTTGTAACTCAAAATCATGATCAACTTTGCCATGTTGCTAGTCCTTCAACAACAAGGAAACCAACTCCCTCTTGAGTTGTACATTTTTCAAACTATGATTCAATTGTCCCTTCAAAGTATCTCTAATACCATGTCTATGTTTCCTCATTGCTTTAGAATCGTGTCTATGTCTAAAACATGATGACAAACACACTAAAATGCCACAACACCAAGCACTTTGCACAATCGAAAATGTACAACAGTGAATCAATGAAGTACACAAGATTTTTTCAACCCCAAAATTGTTATATTACAATCTTTAAAAAAAAAACATAGGGCTCATATACCAGGGATCATGGCCCTTACAAATAACCCTGATACAACAAAAACTAGGGCTTAATGTCAATAAACTATGACTATCAATCTACCCTTGAACAATACACACTTGACTTACTTGTTGAAGAAGTGCTCAACTCATCCCTTTTATTAAAAGTGCCTTTAACACTTAGTAGGTCCTTTTCCACCTCTATTGTTGCTCATAAGTATTTTTTTTTCTCCAAAATTGCTTGTATCTTTAGCTAACCAAAACACCTTCGATCAATCCTCTTTTTTCTTCAAGAAGACTAAACATAGGTTTCCCTATAAGAGTCCTCTATCACTCCAAATTTTTCTACTCTTAGGGTCTTTAACAACTTCCTTCTAGCAATGCTTTGCCACACCAAAATTCATTACACATACAGTCTTCAAAGGCTACTCTCCAACAATGACAAGACTGATCCTTTATCAATGTGCTTAGGGATTCAAAGAGGATCCCTCACAACAATAGTTTTCCACATCAAACATATTGTACTTAGGGCTAGTCCAAGCGAACCTCACACCAATTAACAACCACTTACAACCACTGAACTTAGGGCTACTATAATCACTATCCAAAACCAAACTTCATCAACCTAGCAATCATCACATAAATACACAACCACATGCCTCCTTCATGTCATTGCACATCAATTGGGAAACTCAGATACCATAGGTATTTTCATCCCTCTTTAGGGCTTTTGTGACTACTTCAGGAGGTCCATTCTCTGCGGCTATATCACCCTCAAAATTTGTGGTCACCTCATACATAGGCCCCATAATTTTTGCACATTAATTAAGAGACTTCAACCCTCTATTATGCTTCACCACAGGCCTCGCAACCCCTTAGTCCAGAACTAGACTGGGTCTCAGTCCTCCTTTAATATATAGAAAAAAAGCTTGGCCCTTTAACACAAATATGATCACAACCATGTGCAAAATACCATGTAGAATGCTCGTCTAGTAACTCTTCCTAACTCGACCTATCCAGTTCACACGAGAAAAATCCAAACTCCTCCTTCTCTTCAACTCCATATTAGGAACCTTTAGCTTTGCGACTATCTCAGATTGGTCTTCCTGTTGATGAATTTCACTTGTGATGACATGAAAAATGAGCTTGAACTCCTTTCTACTTATAGTGATCTTAGGGGTGCACATTAATCCCTAAGGGTCATGTCTTGTAGGCCAAGCTAACATGCGCCTACACATAAAAACCTCGCTAACTTTAAAAATAAAATTCCTTTGATTTTTATTTTTCCACTCCATCAAAGCCTTAAGTGACTCTTAGCCCTTCAATGGTGCCCCATATGATTTTAATGATTAAACAATTATTTTACACCATGGTCTTGTGCCCACAACTTTGGGTACACAACCCATCACTTGGGTACATTTCCTACGAAGCTCCATTTTCATGGGTCAACTCCTCACAAACCCGGTACCCTAAGGGTTGTGGGAGCACCTCCAAGCTACAAATTTCAACACTTGGACCTGATGAAGCATGTAGAAATTAATTGTATATTCAATGCTTCTCATGTAATGTTCTAAAACATAATACTCAAATCTACTTTACTCATCTGCGAAAAGAAATTCATGATTGAGAAGCTATATAAAAAGCATGCATCATCAATTAATGCACATACATGAGGATATATCTAGGGGAAAGAAATTTCTCAAAACCCCTTCCTATCTGTATTTCATTAGTCAAAAAATAGAGAAGAAATGCAATATTTTCTCAAACTTGAGCAACCTCTGCACAAGTATAATCTATCTCATTGCCTCACAAGCTAACTCTGGCCAACACTTGGCCAATTTTTTTTCCTGCAAAGCTCCCATTTCCTTGTGTTTATTCTCAAGGAATTATCCCCCTATTAATTAGGGAAACCCCCATCCTGAACTGCGCAATCCCTATAGGTCCTTCACTCAATGCATGCACCACCTGTACAACTTGGATAACTATACAACTGATAGTACACTGCCCTTGAACTCCAATATCAATTGGGTAACTAGTATTTCATGCATACATGAGTTAATTATGGCTGATTTATCAGTTAACTAGTTAAACACTAAAGTTGCACCCCACTGCTAGACCTCCTACTAGTTCCTCCAACAAATGGAACTAGTTTAACTGGCTTTAACTCAATTTAACTGAATTGAATTGTTACAACTGAAATTAACTCAACCTAGACTCCTAAAATTTAGGAATTGCTCTACACAACTCAAGTTAGGCCCTCAAATCGAATTAACTAAGCCAAATAAGTGAAACTAACTTAGTTAACTCATTCAATTTATCTTGTGATGTGGAATTACAATTTTCTCCTAACTTAATTCAAGGGAAAATTAAATCAGGATTTTCTTAATGCCACTTTTCAACACTCCCTATCAACAAGAAATGGATTATCAGATACCCAAATAATGTCTCTATGGAACTTGGATTTTCCTCTTTACAATTCCTTTATCAAAATATCTGCATCTTGTTCCTCTGTAGGAATGTATTCCAACAACATGATCCACCTCTACACACAATATCGTAGATGGTGATACTGGATGTTGATATGCTTAGATTGATCATGAAAAACTTTATTTTCATAGAGTTTGATACAACTATGATTGTCACAGTAAATCATAGTAGGATCCATCATCTGACCAAATAATCCAAAAAGGATCTTCCTCATCCAAATAGCTTCACAAGTTGCTGGACTAGCAACCATGTACTCTGCTTCTACTGAACTGAGTGCAACTGATCTCTTCTTCTTGTTGTACCAATAAAATTTTGATGACCCAATACTGAAGACTCCTCTTGAAGTGTTATTCCGATTGGATGGAATACCCACCCAATCTGCATCTGTAAAACCTTGAAGCTTCATTGCCTTTAACTGTTTGTACTAATACCATAATGAGTAGTGCCTTTGAGGTATCTCAACACATGTTTGGATGCCTTCCAATACAGTTTGATTGGTTTAAGCATTGTTTGACTAAGATGGTTAACTTCATAACACATTTTTGGTCGTGTGTTCACCAAATACATAAGTGAACCCACAAGCTTCCTGTAATAGTGGCCTCCACCTCCTCACTTGAAGTCGCATCCTCTTTCCTCTAGCTGCCTTCTAGAAGAGTGTACATGGGTTTGCTACTCTCCATGTAGAACTTCTTTAGTAACTCATTGGAAAAATTTTACTTAGAGACAAATAGTTCCCCATCTCCTTTCCATGCTTCCAAATCAAGGATATAATGCATGATTCCCATGTTCTTCATCTCAAATTATCTTGCAATATTTTATCAACTTTTCATCACAGGTTAAAATCAAACCATCAACATATAATAATATAATCAATCATTTACCTTAAAAGCCAATATGGTAAAGGTTTGCATCTACTTCACTTTTAGTGAAGCCCAACCTGGTGAAATAGTTATCAATCCTGGTGTACCAAGCACAGGGTGCTTGTTTCAATCCATACAACACTCGCTTGAGTTTCCAGACATGTGACTCTATGTCGAAGGTCTCAAATCCTTTCAGTTTTTCAATGTACACCTCCTCCTAAATCACTCCATTGAGGAATGTTGTCCTCACATCCATCTGATGGATCCTCCATCCCATCTGCGCTGCAAGTGCCAAAATTGATCTGATAAAAGAGTACCTTGCTACTGGAGAAAATGTCTCCTCATAATCAATTCCCTCCACCTAAGAGAACCCCTTGGCCACAAATCTAGCCTTTTGTTTCTCAATGCTTCAATATTTTTCTTGCTTCACCTTGTAGATCCACCTCGAACCTACCATTGAATTGTTGTCTGGTCTTGGGACCACTTCCTAAACATTGTTTCTGAATATGGAATCATATTCATCTACCATGGCATCAACCCACACTAGTTTTTGCACTTCTTCCTCACAATTTGAGGATGGTTCTGTCTCTACTAGCTCACTCATCAGAGACATGTACCCAATGTACCGATCTGGTGACCTCATCTGGTTGCACTATGCAGATGTGGGTGCTCCCACATTCTCTCTAGCATCATGCAATAATCTATGTAGAAATTACACCAATGGATTCAATCCAATCATGCAATGTACTAAAATAAGATACTAAATCCTTCTACAATAATTGGGGAATATAAATCATGATCGCTCAATCTCATGCAAGTAAGAGAAATAATTAAATCAATCACACAACACACGATTTTCCTGGGGAAAGAAAATGCTCAAAACCCCTCCATATTTATTGTATAATCAACTAAGGAATCATGAAACAATACAATGCATGTGTGCTCACCACAACCTCATACACTCTACCAATTGTCTCACACTAATCTGGGCAAAATTGGACCAATACATAGCCAATTTCCTACCCACCTTCAGCCTGCCTTGCTCACGCAATCCCTAGGAAAAATAATTCCTATTAAATAGGAATTCCAACCTTCCTTGACTGCGCAATCCATCATGGATTCATGTGGCTTTATAACTCCACTTGTGCAGTTCGCTAAAAATACAATTGATAGTTTACTTGCCTTTAACCTTTGTCTCAACTGGGTATCCATCAGAATTGACATGCATGCAACTATTAATAGTGAATCATCAGTTACTTAGTAGATCACCACTTGTGAATTAAATCTAGTTTGATTTACTTGATCTTCCATTAGCTCATCAATCAGTTAGAACTAGTTAAACTGATTTTAACTCAATTAATTTGAGTTAACTGATTTCACTCACACCACACTAATGCTACTACTACAACTGGACCCTGTAAATAACATAAGCACTCTACATGCCTCACCTTTGACCCTCAACTCAAAATTCTTAAGCTGACTAAGTCTATCACACTTAGTCAACTATTACAAGTTGTTATGAGATAAGATTACAATTTATTGTCCAATTTATTTAAAAAATAGATGCCCACATTTAGTACTAATGTGTCACTGAATTCCTTACTCATGTGTGACTGGAATCCCACACTAGAATGTGGTGCATTTTCTTGTTGAATTTCAACACTCCCTCTCAACAAGAAATGGATTATCAGCTACCTCAATCCTGCCTCTGTGGAATTCAAATTTTCTCTTTGCAAGTGCCTTCATCAAGATATCTACATCATGATCTTCCATGGGAATGTACTGCAACAACATAATGCACCTCTGAACACAATCTCTAAGATGGTGGTACTGAATGTCAATATGCTTGGACCTGTCATGGAATATCGGATTAACCGAGAGTTTTATGCAACTCTAGTTATCACAATGTATCACCGTCGGATCTATCTGATGACCAAACAAACCAACAAGTATCTTCCTCATCCATATGGCCTCACATGCAACCTGACTAGCTGCCATGTACTCTACCTCGGATGAACTAAGTGCAAGTGATCTCTGCTTCCTATTGTACCAAGAAAATATTGTTGATCCTATGCTGAAGATGCCCCTTGATGTGCTCTTCCTGTCTGATGGAATACCTGCCCAATCTACATCAGTGAAGCCTTGAAGCTTCACTCCCTCTATTCTTCTGTACCATAATCCATACTCCATAGTGCCCCTGAGATATCTCAACACATGCTTCTCCGCCTTCCAAAAGAGCTTGGTAGGCTTAACCATAGCTTGACTAAGTTGGTTAACTACGTAGCATATGTCTGATCATGTGTTCATCAAATACATAAGTGAACCCACAAGCTTCCTATAAACAGTAGCATCCACTACCTCACCTGAAGTAGCATCCTCCTTCCTCCAGTTACCTACAAGAGGAGTTTCCATGGGTTTTCTTCCCTCCATGTGGAACTTCCTCAGAATCTCTTTGGCATACTTTCCCTCAGATAAAAATAGTTCTCCATATATTTGCCATATTTCCAAGCCAAGGAAATAATGCAAGAGCCCCATGTCCTTCATCTCAAACTCTCTTGCAAGATCCTCTTTACAAGAAGTTATGAGCTTCTCATCACCTATTAGTATAAGATCATCAACATAAAGTACACTAATCAAAAGCTTACCATCAACCAAAATATGATATAGGTTCTCATCTGCTTCACTTTTTGTCAAGCCCAACCTGGTGAAATATCTATTGATCCTATTGTACCAAGCATGAGGTGCTTGCTTCAGCCCATACAGTGATCTCTTGTGTCTGCACACATGCGACTCCCTGTCAAAGGTCTCAAAACCTTCTGGCTGCTCAATGTACACTTCTTCCTCAATAACTCCATTGAGAAAGGTTGTCTTTACATCCATCTAATGTATCCGCCACCCCATCTATTATGGGAGTGCAAGGATGGATCTAATCAATGAGTACCTTGCAACCAGTGTAAAATTATCATCATATTCAATCCCCTCTACCTGTGAGAATCCTCGAGCCACAAATCTAGCCTTTTATTTCTCCACACTCCCATCTGTTGCTTGTTTCACATTGTAAATCCAAATAGAACCAACCACTGACTTCCCCATTGGTCTTGGGACCACTTCCCATGTAATTTTTTTAATAATGGATTCATACTCCTCAACCATGGCATCAACCCATGTTGGTTGTTGCACTACTTCCTCAAAAGAGGATAGTTCTGTCAGAATACACATGCTCATAAGAGCCATGTATCCAGTATACCTTTTTGGGGACCTTCTCTACCTGCGTTGTGATGTAGGTGTACCTACATGCTCTGTCACATCTAGCATCAATCTGTCAGCCTCTCTGGTGTGCTTCCTACCATTTCTAGTGGATGACTCTACATGAGTGGTTTTTTCCACCCCATGATCCTCTGCTTGTGGCTACTCCAAATCCTGAGGTTCAACCTTTGGAACTAAGAGTTCCTCATTTGCATGCAAGTCAAGCTCCCTCTCAAGGGACAATCACATGGCTTTCTCCTCATCAAATTTAACATCTCTTCTGACAATTGTCATCCTGTTAGCCAAAAAATACACCCGACAGCTGTGGGGAGTATCGGTGTACCCCACAAATATCCCAACCTCTGTTGTTGGTTCTAGATTATTCCTGGCATCTTTGGTCACATGGAAATAGACATATGAGCTAAAAATTTTAAAATACGAAACATCTAGTTTCTTACCTGAAAAAGCCTCTTATGGTGTACTCACGACAAGTATCTCATGAGGACTACGGTTCTGCACAAATACCATTGTGTTGCATGCCTCTGCCCACATATGCAATGGTAGGCCTTGATCATCTAACATAGCTTGTGCTTCTCCCACAATTGTTCTGTTCCTTCTTTCTGCAACCCATTCCATTGTGGGTTATGAGGTGCAATCAATTCTCTCTAAATTCCTTCTTTGGCACATAAGTTCTTGAATTCATTAGAGATATACTCACCACCATTGTCACTCCTTAGAGCCTTCACCTTCTTCCCTGTATCTTTCTCAACTAGTGATTTGAACTCACAAAAATTGGATAATGTCTTATCTTTCTTCCGCATAAAGAAGATCCAACACTTTCTAGAAAAATCGTAAAAAAAAAATCACATAATACTTGTGCTTTTTTGTGGAAGGTGTAGAGAATGGTCCACACATGTCTGAGTGAACTCTCTTAAGGATTTCCACTGCTCGGTTCCCCTTCTCATGAAAATTGGCTTTTTTATACTTCCCCATGGTACATCCCTTGCATGTGTCTATCTACACAAGAATACCCTTTGGCAGACCTGTATAAATCTGTTGCATGATCCTCAAAGCACCGTGGTGTAGATGGCCCAATCTCGTGTTCCATAACTCACCTGTATCCCAACACACCACCTCCCCTGCTTTACTTCTCAATGCTGTGCAACCATCTACATCAAGTTTGTAGAGGTTCTTCACACGAACCCCAATCTTCTTTACTTGTCTTGTGGCTTTTCGATGAAGGAACTCCTTTCCATCACTGAAAACCACATCATATCCAAGGTCCTCCAACATAGCAACTGAAACTAAATTATTTTTCAAGCCTGGTACATGCATGGCATCTTTTAATATGAAAGGTTTACCTGAATATCTCTGGAAAGTAACTGTACCAATCCCAGTAGTGTTATACCTCCCTTCATCACCCATATTGATGTGCATATGAATATCCTTCTCCTCCAAGCTACTAAAGAGTTTTTTGTTTCCCGTCATGTGGAAATATGCTCCACTATCGAAGTTCCACATAGATCCCATTACAGTTGACACCATGCATGCGATGAGAGAGAAGTCCAACTCAAACTGTGAGTTCAAAGCTTCACCCGCTGCAGCTCCCGCAACCTTCTTGTTGTTCTTCTTATTTTGTGGACAATTTATGGCATAGTATCCATGATCATAACAGTGAAAACATTTCACCTTTGACATGTCACACTTCTTGCCTTCTTTGTCGGTCTTAGATTTGGAATGGGACTTCTTCCCCTCCCCTTCTTTGCCTTACCAGCCAAGGCGCAATTTTCCTCATCATCAGTATTGGATAAGGATCCATCCCTGGTATTCCACCTAAAATCTTCGTGTACCAAATCCGACCACAGTCGCTCCCAATCTAGTAACTTCTCCCTCCCATTCACAGAGTCCTGGTAACTTTTCCAGCTCTTGGGAAGGCCTAGAAGTGCTAGTCTCACCAAGTGATCATCAACTACAGTAATCCAAACACTTCCAAGATCATCTCGACATTGAGTGAACTTGGTCAAGTATTTCTGGAATGTGTCTCCCTTCTCCATTTTGATTTTCCTGAGCTTGTCCTTGAGTGCCAATTTTATGTAGTCAATGCTACTTTGAAACAGATCTGTCAAGGCCTTCCACATAGCATATGGAGTTTCCTTTCCATAGAGACTCGAGACAATGTGATCTCAAACTCCCTCTAACAAGATCCTCCTCGCCCTTGCTACCTTCTTTTTCCATGCATCAAGAATTTGGGCATCTACTGCTGCAGGCTTGGAAATATCATTATCTATGAATTCCTTCAACCCATTATCCTCCAACACTACCTCCATCTTGTCCTTCCATGAAATATAGTTCAAACTAACCTCAAGTGCATATTCGAGTCTCAACCATTGTAAGACATCTTGATCCACTTCTAGCTCCAAAGAAAGTATCTGCAAATTTGAATATTTTCAACACAAACTCAATTTCTTCTCCACTATTGTGATTCTTGGTGCTCTGATACCATGTAGAAAATCTCTAACACAACTCTGATACCATGTATAAATTACACCAATGGATTAAATATGATCATGCAATGTACTAAAACAAGATACTAAATCCTTCTAGAATATTTGTGGAATATAAATCACGCTTGTTCAATCACATGCAAGTAAGAGAAAGAAGTAAATCAAACGCACAACACAAGATTTTCCTGCGGAAATAATCTGCTCAAAACCCCTCGATCTTTATTGTATAATAAACCAAGGAATGATGAAACAATACAATGCATGTGTGGTCACCACAACCTCATACACTCTACCAATTTTCTCACACTGATCTAGGCAAACTTGGATGAATACATAGCCAATTTAATGCCCACCTTCAGCCTGCCTTGCTCACGCAATCCCTAGGAAAAAAAATCCTATTAAATAGGAATTCCAACCTTCCTTGACTGTGCAATCTATCATGGGATTCATGTGGCTTTATAACTGCACCTGGGCAGTTCGCTAAAAATAAAACTGATCGTTTACTTGCCTTTAGCCTTTGTCTCAACTAGGTTTCCATTAGAATTTACATGCATGCAACTCTTCATAGTGAATCATCAGTTACTTGTTAGATCACTACTTGTGAATTAAATATATTTTAATTCACTTGATCTTCCACTAACTCATCAATCAGTTAGAACTAGTTAAATTGATTTTAACTCAATTAATTTGAGTTAACCGATTGCACTCACACCACACTAGTCCTACAATTGCAACTGGACCTTGTAAATAACAGAATCACTCTACATGCCTCACCTTTGACCCTCAACTCGAAATTCTTGAGCTAACTAAGTCTATCACACTTATTCAACTATTACAAGTTTTTATGAGATAAGATTACAATTTACTGTCCAATTTATTTAAAAATTAGATGCCCACATTTAGCACTAATGTGTCACTGAATTCCTCACTCATGTGTGACTGGAATCCCACACTAGTATGTGGTGCATTTTATTGTTGAATTTCAACAATCTGTCAGCTTCCCTAGTCAGCTTCCTTCCTTCTCTAGATGTCTCTGCATGGGTGGGTTCTTCCACTCTATGATCCTATTCTTGTGGTTGTTCCACAACATCCCGAGGTTCTTCTTTTGGAGCCAAAAGATCCTCATCTGCATGCAACTGAAGCTCCCTCTCAAGGGAACATCTCATGGCCTTATCTTCATCAAAATTCATATCTCTACGAATAATTGTCATCCCGTGAGATGGTAGGTACACCTGATAGTTTTGATGTGTATTAGTGTACCCCAAAAATATCCCCAACTTTGTTGTCAACTCTAGCTTTTTCCTTACATCCTTGGAAACATGATACTAAACTGATGAACCAATGATCCTAAAGTGTGACACATTTGGTTTCTTCCTTGAAAAAGCTTCTTATGTTGTAATTATCATGAGAATCTGATGAGGACTCATGTTCTGCACATATACCATTTTGTTTCATGCTTCAAACCACAAGTGAAACAATAGCGTTGATCATGCAACATCACCCATGCAACTCCCACAATACTTTTGTTATTCCTCTCAGCCACCCCATTCTGATGTGGATTTAGGGGTGTTATTAACTCTGGTTTAATTCCTTATTTTGAAAATAAGTTCTTGAAATCATTCTACATATATTCACCACTGTTATTTCTCTTGGGAGCCTTCACTTTCCTGCCAGTGTATTTCTCGACAAGTGCTTTAAATTAAAAAAAAATTGAGAATGTCTGGTCTTTCTTCTCCATGAATAAAATCCAGCACTTACGTGAGAAATCATATACAAATATAACATAATACTTGTGATTGGCTATGGAGGCTGTTGAGAAAGGTCCACACACATCTGAGTGAACTCTTTCAAGGACTGCTTGCACTCTACTGTCCTTATCATGAAAGGTGGATTTGGTGTACTTACCCAATGTGCAACCTTTGCATGTATCCCGTTGCTCTAGTGCACCGTTGGGAAGTTCTGTAGAAATTTTTTGCATGATCTTCAAGGCTCCATGGTGCAAATGACCAAGTCTCCTATGCCATTATTCACCAATGTCTCAGCTCTGCACCTTATCTGTTTTTGTGCTCAAAGTGACACAATCTTCTACATCTAATTTGTAGATGTTCTTCATCTGAACCTCGATCTGCTTCACTTATCTCATGGTGATGTGCCTAAGGAAAGCCTTTCCTTTGATAAATATTGCATCGTAGCCATGTTCTTCCAAAATAAAAACTAAAACTAAATTCTTCTTCAGACTCATAACATACATTACATCTTTTATTGTGAGAGGAGAACCAAAATACCTTTGAAAAGTAAATGTACCGATACTGGTCACGCTATACCTTCCATCATCTCCCATCTCGATGTGAATTTGGAGGTCCTTCTCCTCCAAGTCACTGAAAAAATATTTGTTTCCCATCATATGGAATGAGGCTCCACTATCCAGATACCACACACTACCCATCACTGATGTCACCATGCATGCAATGAGTGTGAAATCCAACTCGAATTGTGAAGCTAGAGCTTCAACTGTTGCTCCTCCTAAGGGATTCTTTTCGGCATTCTTGTGTGGACACTCCATGGCATAGTGTCCCAGATCATGACAGTGAAACCACTTGATATTCGATAAGTCTTTCATCTTGCTCACTTGACCAAATTATTCTTTGAAATTGGATTTATTCCCTTTCCCTTTCTTTGCCTTTCTAGCGAAGGCATGATTCTCCTCATCCTCAACCTTGGATGAAGTTCTATCTCTGTTGCTCCGTCTGATATCTTCATGCAAGATATCAGACCATAATCACTCCCAACTTGTTATTTTGTCGCTACCATTCACAAAATACTAATAATTGTGCCAGCTCTTGGGAATACACAACAGAGCTAGAGCTACCAAATTTTCTTCTGGAACAGTAGCACCGACCCTACCAAGTTCATCATGAAATTGTGTGAATTTTCTTAAGTATTGCGGAATTGATTCAACCTTTTACCTTTTTATTCTTCGAAGCTTGTCCTTTAGTGCCAACTTCCTGTGGCCACTATTGTTCTCAAAAAAATCTGTCAGTTGTTTCCACATCGTGAATAGAGTTTCTTTCCCATGGAGATTTGAGACAATATGATCTCGAACTCCCTCAAATATTATCCTCCTCACTTTAGCTATATCCTTCTTCCACTTAGAAAGATCTTGGGCATCAACTGTTGGGGGTTTTACTACATCTGTATTGATGTAATCTAGTAGTCTGTTGTCACATAATACTGCCTCCATGCAGATCTTCCATGCCACAAAATTTGTGGTTCCTTCCAGATCATACTCGAGCTTGAGTTCGGTGGAAGTCATCTTCTCAATCCTGGAGAAAGCCTACAACACTAATCTTGAAATTCAAACCTCCTGCAATAAATTCAAATTCTATTCTCTATTATGAATCTATAAGCTCTGATACCATGTAGAAAATAATTTTAGATTCAATACTGCTCATGTAATGTTCTAAAACATAAGACTCAAATATACTCTAATCATCTACAAAAAGCAATTCAAGATTGAGAAGCTATATCAAAAACATGCATCATCATCTAACACACATACATGAGGATATATCTAGGGGAAAGAAACTTCTCAAAAGCTCTTCTTATCTGTATTGCATTAGTCAGAAAATAGAGAAGAAATACAATTCTTTCTCAAACCTGAGCTAACTATGCACAAGTGTAATCTATCTTAGTGCCTCACAAGCTAAATATGGCCAAAAATTAGCCAATTATGCCACCTTCCAATCTCCTATTTACTTTCGTTGTTTCTCAAGGAAATAGCCCCTATTAATTAGGGAAATCCCCATCCTGAAGTGTGCAATCCCTATAGGTCCTTCTATGACTACATGCACCACTTGTACAACTTGGATAATTATACAACTGATAGTACGCTGCCCTTGAAATCCAATCTCAACTGGGTAACTCGTATTTCATGCATGCATGAGTTGATTATGGTTAATTTATCAGTTAACTAGTTGAAAATTGAAGCTACACCCCACTGGTAGACCTCCTACTAGTTCCTCTAACAGTTGGAACTAGTTTAACTAACTTTAACTTTATTTAACTGAATTGAATTGTTACAACTGAAATTAACTCAACCTATGCTCCTAAAATTTAGGAATCACTCTGCACAATTCAATTTAGGCCCTCAAATCGAATTAACTTAGCCAACTAAGTGAAACTAACTTAGTTAACTCATTAAAGTTGTCTTGTGATGTGGAATTACAATTTTAACTTATCCAACTAAGTGAAACTAACTTAGTTAACTCATTCAAGTTGTCTTGTGATGTGGAATAACAATTTTCTCCTAACTTAATTCAAGGGAAAATTAAATCAAGATTTTCTTATTGCCATTTTTCATAAAGGCAACCTAGGAGATGGAAAAACAAATAAGGTTACCATACCTATTTTTGTTTAATTATTAAGAAGATGTAAGAGATGTGATTATAAAGCTTAGTTTTGTTCTTTTTCTTTCTAGTTATAGAAATATCAAGGATGGTGTTCCTTAAAGGGTGTAGGGTTTGTAACAACCCCACCTTTCTACCCCCTTGTCTTTATATATGTGGTCATAAATGTAAATGCCAACATGGAAACCACAACTGGCTTATACAATCTTGTAAAAAAAATCAAGTATTAAGTTATTTTCTTGAAAATAATGAAAATATGAAATGTTGGTCTAAAGAGGGGGACACATGGATCCATGTTTAAGGGAGAGTGGAGAAGTGGGAGAGTAGCATCTGGTAGATTAATAAATTGAACCAGCACCTAACATTTGGAAATATGTTATTGGATGGAGGAAAGTGCAAACATTTTGTTCGACAATGTGAGGGAAGGTGAAGTTTTGTAGTCTCGCAAGATATGAAGGGCCTCAAGGAAATACAAGAAGCAAGAAGGAAAATAAAAACAAGCAAGAGAAGAGAGGACAATAGGGAAAGAATAACAAGACACTAGACATGGAGTTTAAGAGCAATGTTGGAGTTGCAACAGAGTTCTATACTTTGAAATTGGGGTGTTTTCCCTTGTATTTATGTGTTGAGGTCATTGGTTTGTGTATGTCTAAGCCTGACTGGCCAGTGGTAGGCTCAAAGGAGGATTGAACCATGAGTAATTATAGAGTAAGTTGATAAACCACTAAGTGGTCATTTAATAAGTTGATAAACCACTTAGTGCTTGTTGAATGGGTTCATAAACAATTTGGGTTCTTACGGTAAAGCTAATAAACCACTCAACAGGGTGAACTGAGCAATTGTGGTGCTTACCATGAGGCTAATAAACCACATAGATAGTATGCTATAGGCTCTTATAGTGATTTATTTGAAAATAAAACTAATAAAACACCTAGATAGTGGATTTAGACTCTTGGAATTGAGAAATACCCCAGTTGAGCTTTGGGTAAATTCCCCAAGCAAGCATCCCCTCCAATTTTAGATCTACCTTAGGGGTGTTTAGTTGAAAGAAATATTGTGGTGTAGTTGGATTATGGTTGGGTGGAGAGTTGAAGTCCCTGCTTTAGTTGCTTGCCATTTCAAGTTAATAAGTATAATGACTTATGCATGAATGACCTATGGATGATGAAATGGTATGATATGTTATTAGAAAATTTATGGTTCAACACTACTCATAGAAGGTTGTTGAATTCATTGAATGTTAATGATGAATGAGTTGCCTTATTTATCTTTATGGTTATGTGAAATTCTAGCACTATGTGATGGTTATTATCTTCATGAATTGTAGGGTTACTTATGTGAATATATCTGGTTGTATGAGGGTTTTTTGCTAACTTGTTATTACAAGTGTTTCCATCCATCTAACATGTTTATGAATTTAATGGTTCATTGCCATACTTAAGATTGTAACCTATCCCATATGCTATAAAGGAAGCTTATGTGTTGTGTGTTAAATGAGGATTCAACTTGTGTTGATGGTCATTCGGGTTAGGAGTGATGTAATTATTCTATGGTTTCTGCACACATGTATATTTTTGTGATATCTTGAAATTCGTTGATCAAAGCATGGTTTAAAGCTTTCTTAGGAAATCTGGCTTTTGGAGCCACTTCTTTCTTTTACCTACCCGTAAGGTAAGTTAAGATATGTTGGTACCTTGTAGATCTTGTGGACATGGAATAGTGCCTACGAAGGTTTGTCCCTCGCAATTTGTCCATTTACCAAATATCTTGTGTTTTGGCAGAAGTATTCGTCTTAAGGGGAAATTATGGTAAATTAACTTAAGTTTCCTTCTTTGCAAGCCTTATTAGTAATCCAAAATTTATCTTGGGTCAGATGGTCCTCTTAATGGACTTTATATCCAAGTTGAATATGTCTTTGTTTTCCATCTGTTAATTGCATCTGGATATTCGAGAGGGAATATCTTAATTTCATTCATGGATGTATATGAGAATCTAGTCATCTAGATGGACAAGGCATGTGCTCTTTGAAAGTGTTCTAGATTTAGTCTGGACCAGATTTTGTGGTTAAGTGAAATTTGTAATTAGAGATCCAAGGTGGGGCTTGAAATTTGAAATTCACATGTGTAAAGGCCAAATTATTTCCTGTGGAGTTGAAAGTGCATCCACAATCCTACGAATCCAGATGTAGGTGAGTTATGCACATGCTTGAGGTCCAAATAAGGTTGGGACTATATTTGTCTTAAGTGCATCTAGGATCTGGGGAATTTGGATGTCGGTGAGTTTTTGTAGTCATGAGAGGCCCTAGATAATACTAGGGCCATATTTCTATTAAGAGACATAATATGCGGGGGTGGCAAGTGTTTCACACCCTTGTGAAGTCCCAGATGTCAGCTAAGCTGGATCTCCCATGATGATGTTAGGTACTAAAAGTTCGGGGGCTCAGGGCATATCAACAATGGATAATTGTGTGACACCCTGAATTACTTTGGAACCATATATAACATGAAATTATTACAAAACACGGTCAGGAAGGGCTAGGTGGGGTCGCACCTAAACTGATGTGGCAATTCTACGGGGATTTGATAGGGAACATATCGATGCCATGTTGGATCCCATTGATGATGTAGACCCCAATTAAGCTGATGTGGTGAGGGAACTCAACCCACATGTGGATGCCACATGGTAGTGTCCCAATGAAGTGGATCTATGTCATGTTGATGTGACACCTGGATGCCACATGGCAAATCAATGTTGACGTGGCCTAATATAATTGGATAAAATTCAAATGGACATGAATTTCAATCCAGGATTCAGATTGAGATAAAATTTATATTGTTGGATATTTCTCAATGAGTTGAATGCAATGGTGGAATGCATTTTGAGTTTTGACGATGTTGGAAAATTAATATTTTTGTAACCCCATCTTCATAACATACCTTGGAGGTCAAGTTAATTCAATAAGAAACACCTCTCACTGCCCAAGATAATACAAGGGGGTGGGAAGGAGTGTTACATCCACCTCCCTCGGAAAAATTTTCTATGTAGACTTCTAACTGCCTTTTCATGTTGCTCTCCTCACTGAGAACTTTGCAAAAGATATCATGTACCAACTTTTGCAAAAAGAATCAGGGTCTTTAATTGGGGACCATTGCATTTCCCCTCAACACATTTAACTTAAAACCTTGTTGAATCTAACACATTAATCATCTTATTGTTGCATTTTCTCATGTTCCTTTATATAAACTTTTTATTTCAATTTATTAGTCTAGGAGTCTCCCTTTTCGTGTTGTTCTCCTTATTGAAAATTTTGTAACAACTTATCATGTGCTCAATTTTAAAACTCAACTTTTTTTATGATGTATGAAAATGGAGCACATTTCTACGAGATATACTTGATTCATAATTTTATATCATGAAATATAATAACATTTTCAAATTTTCATTTTATTATACAATTTATTTAAACTTTCTATTTTAATAGTCATCATAATTTCCATCTATATTTTTATCTAATATATTAGCATATTATCATACAGTTTTATCCCAAAAACTATTTTAATCAAATATTTTAAAGTAATCATTATTTCTATCTATTTTAAAATCCTTAATATATTTAGGAGTGTTGTACATAGTCACACCAAATATTTGACTCACATATATTAATGTGTACTTTAAATTCCCTAATCCATTTTCTTAATCCATTTGGCTTTTTGTTCCCATATATAAGTTTTCTGATTCATTTAAGAGCATTAGAAATGGTCATTTTTTTCAAAGAGAAAAAAACATCATACTTTCATTAACATAAAAGTAGATTCATTTTGAGAAAATGATCAAAAATTTTGAAAATCTCAACAAAATTCCTACTGGAATAGACTACTGAAAATATGTATCTATTGGAACTCTTGAGAATATAAAACAACAAAACAAGGATTTTTCTAATTCTTTCTTCTCATTTGAAAGAAGATCTACTGAGAGCAGAATTCTGAAGACAAAATTTGCAGCATGGGGGCGGAAAGGATAACAAGAAAACAAGGAAATATGAAGAGAATGTATCTCAAAATGTTGAACAAGAGATCTTAAAAAGATGAAGGATCGCAAACTATAAAGAAGGTCATTGTCGAAGGCTGAATAAAATATTTTTCCAAGCAGGAGATTGCATCCCTTCTTAGATAAAAAGTCAACCTCTATATTTTGTTCCTTGAAGACGGGATTGAAGGTTATATTTTGAAAGGAGCTACAACTAGAAGGAGAGAGAGATTTTTCTGAGAAATGATCATTGTTGGACCTAATCCATAATCACTTTTCGGTCTCTAAAAAATCCTAGGTCATCTAGGGCGAGCCAGCTTGCGCAAGAAAGAACCCCCCCACAAAGCTAGCAATTCGACTTTGTTATTAGTGCTCGTGCCACAAGACCAACTTAAATAAAAAGAGGTGCCAAGCTTCATTACTAGGAAGACCCATTGTCGCATATCCTATTATTAGAGGCCTCATTGAAGAAAACCACAAGGTAATGAGCCTAGACATTCTTGTTTAAATAAGTTATTTTCATCGAATTCTCCCTCATTGGTCCTATGTTTTAGAAATGCATTGAGATCTTGCTGCATGTGTCTCTCACTTCTCGCATCGATTGTTCAAAGAAAATTTGTTCTCGTTTCTCCAGATGCCGCAAAGAATGTAGAAGGGTAAATTTTGATATGACCTGCATTTCTGGATCCACAAAGATAAGCATCCTTCAATTTAGCTCTAGTCTTATTCAACCTGAATGTTGAGAGTGTGTGGGACCCCTCTCCATACCAAAACTACAAATGGGAAATTTAATAAGAGATGAACAACATCTTCCGGACTGTCATTACATAAAACACATATATTGGGACCTTGGAATCCATTTTTTAGGAGGTTGTCCCAAAGTAAAGATCATGCTATGGGCCACCAACCATACGAAGCATTTAAACTTCATTGAAACATTCCATTTCCAAGTTTTTTGCAGTCATGGAGCACTATCTCACAAGCAACATCCCTTGGAGATGTATTTATATATCTCTTTAACCTCAAATCCTTAATTTACAAGTAACTAAGTGTCATTATCATAATATTGATAATAAAAAAAATATAAAATGTATACAAATATTCTTTTAAAGTGTTAAAGTTTATAAAGGTTCAAAAGTAGACTATATACATTTTGTAAATTTTAATTATTAAATGTATGTTAAGAAAAAGAAAAAAAAACAAATAATAATATAGTTATTTATTTTGAATTACTAAAAGAATGATTAGAAAATAACTAACAATAATTATAATTTGATCACTACAATTAAGAATTATTAATTACTATAATATAATATTTTTTAGGTTAAAATTTAGGAAGTGTTTTTGTTTTGCAAATCATGCATTAAATATTACATACTAATAAAATTTTAAAAAATAAGCAAATAGTAATAATTTCTAGTATAATATAATATTAAGTATTTCATAGGATTGAAGTGCTTTTGAAATATTTAAATATTGTAATGTTTTTGAAAAATATATATTTTGTTAATGTTTTTCTAATGTTTTAATTCAAAATATGTTATTCATTTTTTAATAAATATTTTAATAGTAATATTATCCAAATTAGATGTAGATGCAGATTTAGGCTTTGTAATGTTAATAAATGTCTCAGTTTTGATGGTTGGATAGTTGAACTATTCTTGTACTTTTTTGATGTCATGGGATTGGATCTTTTGAATATGGTAGAGGGATTTTGCGTCTGAGGTAGGGTTTCTAGGGAAATCAACTCCACTTTCATTGTTCTCATTCCGAAATCTTCACACCCAACTTCTTTCTCAGATTTTAGCCCTATCTATATTTGCAACATTTCCTATAAGTTGATTTCTAAGATCATTACATGTCAGTTAATTGTAGCTCTTTCAACTCATATCTCCCCAAAGAAGTTCATTTTTCTCCCCAATTGGCAGATTCGTGATGCAGTTGCCATTGCACAGGAATGCATGCACTCAATTCATACAAGGAAGAAAGATGCTTTGTTTATGAAATTAGATCTCCATAAAGCCTATGACTGTGTCAATTGGACTTTGCTGAGATTAATTCTTACAACGATAGGGCTTTTGTGCCAAATGTAGAATGGATTATGGCTTGTGTGACATATGCAAACTTTGTTGTTATGATAAATGGTTCCCCTTCAAATTTATTTAGGGCTGGTAAACGACTCCGTCAAGGTTGTTATTTATCCCCCTTACTATTCATTCTAGTTATGGTTGGTCTAAGCTTGAAGAATGAGGAGGCGTGCAAGCGTGGGGTTTTCTGTGGGGTTCAGGTACCCCGTAGAGTTGCAGTCACACATTTATTTTTTGTTGATGATGTTTTAACCTTTGGGAAGGTACCGTGGGCACAGTGGAATGTATTACACTCTATTCTTTCTAGATATGGTGCTGCATTCTGACTATGTATCAATGGTAAAAAATATGTTTTGATACGTTCTTCTGGAGATGTGGAGAAATTTGACAAATTTTCCAAACTTTTTGGGGTTGCGGTCTCACAATTGGAAGATGGTAATTTATATCTGGGTTTCATATTGAAACCAAACAATTACAAAATTGCAGATTGTCATTTGTTATTGGAGAAATTTCAGAAGATAATATCATTACATGGTCACATCGTTGGCTATCCTTGGGGGGAAGATATACACTTATCCAATCTGTTCTGCAACAAATTCCAGTGTATTGGATGCACCTTTTCTTTCTCCCTTCAAAAATTATTCTCTGGATTAAAGTTATCTTGTCACACTATTTATGGCCTGGTCTCATGGGGGATCATAAATTCCATCTGGTTGGATTGGATGCCATTTTGATTGACAATAAGTATGGTGGATGAGTCTACTAGACCTGAAGATTTTTGGGTGGGCACTTTTGACCAAAATTCTGTGGAGAGTTTTTTTTTGGCAAAGGTTTTTGGTAGCATATTATATCTAACAAATATTTGAAACACAAGACATTATTGGACTAGTACAGGCTTGGAGAAATTATTAAAGGGAAGGGGCCTTATATATGGCACAACTTTATCAAGATCAGTAAGTGGTTTATTGAGGATCTCCATTGGTCCTTTGGTAGGGGGGACAAAATACAAATTGGTAGGTCTTATTTTGGGTGTAAAAAATCAGCAATATCTTCCAGCCGGTGTCATTGATGCTTTACACACAAAGGGATTTTTCTTTATCAGCCAGGTATGTATCTTGGTCCTCATATTCATCCTTATCCATCTTGGAAAGATGTAGTCAAGCTTGGATTGTTTGGGGAAAATGTAAAAACATGGAACCATTATATTGTTGATCTTAAGATGGTCAGTCTCTGAAAATAATCATATTTGGATGGCTTGCATGGAGGAATAGAGTGTTGACTTGAGATACTTTATGTAAAAGGGGCTTTCATGGTCCAAGTGGATGCCATTTTTGCAGGGAGGCCCTAGAGGGTGTACAACACCTTTTTCTCAAATGTCCTTTTACTCTAGTTGTTTGGCGTTTGGTTATGGATTTTTTCCAGCTCCCACCTTTACAATATTTCACATCTTTAGAAGTTATTTTTCTCTAGTGGTTCAAACGAAGAGGGAAATACAAATGGCTTCCCCTGTATCTTTCCTAGGAAATTTGGCAGACAATGAATGCCATGGTCTTTGATGCCAGGCCTACAAATTTGAACAGGACATGTTCGAACATCCATGCATGGTTTGCAGGTGGGGAGAAGATTAAAAAGGACGACTTGTGAACATGTTTTGCAAATATTACACACAGGTTGATTTCCCAGTTGGTTTCTTTGACGGGGCATCACATGGTGGAAAATGTGGATGTTGTGCAGTTTTAAGGATTAATCCACATTATAAGTTTCTATTGCATTGGCGTGGTGGGTTGGGCACTAACACTAGGGTAGAGCTCATGGTCCTCTAGGGCTTAATGTTCTTTTCTCGTAGACATCTCCTGGAGTGGCTCTTTGTATATGGTGATTCCAAAGCCATCACTGAAGGGGTCTCTGGAAACTACAACTTCATGCCTCCCAATCTCGGCAATTGGATTGACCAAATTGAGCTCTTAAAACAAACTTTTGTGACTATCCATTTCATGCATGTATACAAGGATTTTAATCAAGAGACAGATAGGCTATCAAAGGTGGGTATATCAAATGCTCTTGATATTATATTTTACAGATTCAAATCGGATAATGCGGTGCTGGATGAGGGAGAGATTTCCTTCAGTTGATTTCGATGGTTGATCCACAAACATATATTTTCCTCATGCTCTTTTTTTTTGTTTATATTTTTGATAGTTTTATTTTCCCGAAGTCGACTTTTCTATCATTTTGTTTAGATCGTTGTTTAGTTATTTTTGACAAACTCGTAATGATTATGAGAATGTAGTTGCAATTCCTTTGCTTCTTGTGCTTACTTTAGCATCATAGTATCTGAACTATATTGCACAATGCTATAACTTCTGGAAAATTTTGATATATGTACTAATATTTTCTCTAAAATAGAATTATCTAGTATTTTTTTCTTTAAAAAAAAAAAGAAAAAAGTTTAGAAAATAAAGATAATTTCTATTTATGTATATCTATATGTGGGAGAGCTCAATTGTAATAGTTTTGTAACTATGATGGAGAATGTTATTAAGTATCCTATTGTATACAATAGTTTTTGGTTAAACCAGTATTATAAAAAATTGCATAAATTTCCTTAATTCAACCTTACACATTAAATTCAAGATTGTTTTATAATATTTTAATTTATTTTTGTCAGATCTTATTTTCTATTAAAACTCAACATATTATTGCTCAGTGGTTGTACGTGTGATATTCAGATTACCCTTGTAGTATTTGGGTGGTTATAAACTTGTGGCCATTTGTCAAAGGACTCGTGAGAATAGTAGTCATTAAATCCGCTTGCGTTAGCTCTGCCCTTGTGCACGACTTTTGAATAGATTTAATGGCCTGAAGGGCTTATTTTAATTATTTCACAGTTATAACTTCGAAGTTCATATAGTGTTGAGAGAGAGATTTTTTAAGAAATTATATTTGGTGGGAAATTGAACCACGAACATGGTCCGTGAAA